>JAGPOW010001918.1:34974628-34997820 GCA_030014935.1 Caiman crocodilus | reverse complement strand
GTTGGATGGGTAAAAAATTGGCTGATGGGGCACACCCAGAGAGTAGTGGTGGACGGGTTGTACTCAACCTGGCAAGATGTGAGCAGTGGGGTACCCCAGAGCCCGCACTGTTTAACATCTTCATCAATGACTTGGATGAGGGAGTGGAAAGCACGCTGTCCAAGTTTGCTGATGACACTATGATGTGGGGCGAGGTGGACACACTTGAAGGGAGAGAAAGGCTTCAGCTAGATTTAGACAGACTACAAAAGTGGGCAGATGAGAATAGGATGGGGTTCAACATAGATAAATGCAGGGTGCTGCGCCTTGGGAGAAGGAATCCACAGCATACATACAGGCTGGGGAGTTCCCCTCTTGAAAGTACAGAGGTGGAAAGGGATCTTGGAGTCATTATTGACTCCAAGATGAACATGAGCCGGCAATGCCAGACCATAGCCAGCAAGGCCAGCCAGACCTTGTCATGCATCCAAAGGAGCATCTCAAGCTGGTCCAGAGAGGCGATACTCCCCCTCTATGCGACTTTGGTCAGGCCACAGTTGCAGTACTGCATCCAGTAGTGGGCGCCGCACTTCAAAGGGATGAAGTTCAATGGAGGGCCACCCGCTTGGTGAGAGGGCAACAGGACAGGCCCTACGAGGAGAGACTGAGGGACCTGAACCTGTTCAGCAAAAGAAGGCTGAGGGGGGACCTGGTGACTGCCTACAAATTCATCAGGAGAGATCAACAGCAAATAGGCAGAGCCCTTTTCTCCCCAACACCATCCGGGGTGACAAGGAACAATGGTAATAAGCTGATGGAGAATAGGCTTAGGTTAGAGATCAGAAGGCAATATTTTACAGTTAGGGTAGCCACAACCTGGAACCAACTTCCCAGGGAGGTGATCCTCACCCCTACCTTGGGCAATTTCAAGAGGAGGTTGAACGATCACCTGTCTGGGGTCTTGTGAACCCAGCATTCACTCCTGCCTATGGGAGGGGCTCAGGCTAAATGATCTGTTCAGGTCCCTCCTGACCCTAGCTACTACGAAACAGTAGAAAGTTCTGAAAAATTCCTTTGATGTGATTTCAGAAACAAAGCTCCCCTCCCTCCTGATGGGGAGGGAGGTGGGGGAAAGAAGTAGCAGAACAGTGCCCCCACACCTTCTCCACACCACAGTGCCCCAGTCTGGAGAAGGCATGAGAGCTTTTACCCACCTCAGTTCTGGAAGGAGTTGAGTGGAGGTAAGCAGGAGCTGCTCCTTGTGCCCTCTCCACTTAGGGAAGTATACAGGCATTTTTCCTGCAGAAAAAACTCTCCCTCATGAGGGACCATCCTTATTGAAAGAGGAAGAACTTCCTCCCACAGGAGGCATTTTTTTCAGTGAGAGAAACCTGATAAACTCCTGTATACTTGTGGTGTCTATCAGGTGAGCAGCAATTCTCTCAGTAGAAATATAAAGCCTATATGTGGCCTATGTCACAAAAAAAAAAAAAAAAGAAACAAGACAAGGGGCCATTCATCTTTTCCATTAGCTGTTTCTTGAGGCCCAGTGAAATAAGATAATGTGAAGATGCATAACTACATATAGATGCATTAGGATCTGACCAGTGTGTTTAACTTTGCAGTGAGAAGTTTCATGTATTGTTGGATATTATTATCCTTGTATTTCCAAAATTGTATTTCCATGGGCTTCTGGATCCTAAAATCTCTAGAGTAGACACAAAGTACTGGTACAACAGTGAAAGTGCAATGGCCATCTTTTGGGATAATCTGTATCAGGTTGAAAGACAGCAATTTCACTTATTAAGAAGGAAAATACACATTTAAAATTAGAGCATATTCTACCAATTAGGCACCTAAATGGGCTTAGGCACTTGGCTGAATGTGTACCTGTTCTCCAATCTGACTGGATGTTTGGACTGGAAACTTCTTCAGAAGCCAATGTCATATAACTGGAGTAAATGACTAAAGTAGGAGAATAATATATTTGTTCATATATACACGTTTACATATTTAATTAGTTTCTGAATACTAACATAACACACTGAAAACCCTCAGAAAATTCAAGCTTTACTTAGTTTGTCCAGAACATTTGTTGCAGATACACTGTTGTCAAACAAAAAGCAACCGTCAATATCTTGCTGTAAAAGCAAAAGAGAACACAACTTTTACTATGACATCTTAATGGCTCAAACGTAATCCAAAAGAGATGTCTCTTTATTAGATCTGTTCTTTCATATAAAAAATACTAATTTGCTAAAATACCATATTTGATGACCAGCAGCCAGATAAATTTCAAATCCTCTGCTTGTAAACTAATATGGAAATATCATTGAAAAGACTTATAGATAATCTTACAGTCATTGCATTAAAGATGATACTGCAAGATTGGAAAAACCTTAATCAATTAGATTTTAACAAGCGGCTCAATAAAGTGTCTCTAGAGGACAAAATTAAAAAGGCTGTAGTTGCAGAAATAAACTTGCATTGATTAATGTGTTAAAAAGCAGAGACTTACTTCTCATATCACCTACAGCTAGAATGTATTTAAAAGGGAAGATAAAAAGATCATATAAAGCAGATATTCTTTCCATTATATCAAACTGAAGCCAATTTGAAACAACTTACAATTTCTGTTCCGGTTCCCGGTTTTCAAGTATACCGTTTTCAAGTATACAGCTAACCACAGCTAACCACATTTCTTCTTACCACAGTACTCAGTTCACAGCCCCCCTGCTTTGTCTCCTGCCATATTTTATTAAAATTATTTTTTCAAGAACATCTTCTGTCATTGTTTTCAACCAAAAACACCTCCTCTCACTAACTCACCACTGATTTATGGTTGTCTTGTTTTTGTGTTTATCTTGTCTAGTTTAGGTTGATGGAAAACATTCTAGGATAGGAAGCTAGTCTACAGGCAAACTGGAACCAAAATAATGAAGCAAATTTTATTCACACATTAAAGTAAGTCAAAATCAGTTCACATCCCATTTCAGACCCATTTTGAACAACAACAAAAATATGAATTATAACCAAACAGGACACACTTATCCTGAAACATTAATTTCCACACACAGTTGCACTGCAACAATTAATGGGATTAATTAAAGCTGAATTATTTACTCTGGTTCAAATTCATACCTAAAAGAGAAACTACATTTGAAAATACTTGGAACTTTTACTATGACATAAAAACAGGTCTTATAACTAAAAATAATATGCAAATGTATACACATCTCAAATTTTAACTAAACTATTTTTTCAATTTTGTGTAGCAACTGTAAAATTGCACTTAATATAAAATATAAGATTTAAAAATACATTCTTCATTTAAATAAGAAGCCAGAGACTATAAGCAATTGTCATTTGTACTTGAAGCTTGGACATGGTAAACTGAGATTTGTGAAAAATTTGTATCTGAGAAACCTACAAAAGCAAACTTCTAGTAAAAATAATTAAAAAAATAAAAGGGAAGATTAAGAAAATTGATCTGAAAAAAATTCTGCATGCAAAGAAGATAAAACATCTCTCTCAGATCATGGGCCCAATTTGAAACAGAGAATTTAGTTTATTATAGGTTATGTTATAGGTCATTCCATAGTTAACACTGAAATTCAACTGCTGTTAATATGTACTAATATCTATCATATGAAAAAGCTCTAGTACAAATTAGAGTCAGAAGGGTCTTACAACAAATGAATAACAGAGACTTTCATAATACATTGGATGCTTTTAAAAACATAAATAAACATATATGACCCATGCTAGTTAACTTTGCTTCTGATCTTGTAGTATTTCCTACTCTTAAATAGAAGAAATATTGCAAACACTGCAATGATACTGCAGACTAGTAAGTGTTGATACTTTTAATGCCCCACTCTTACCCTCAATGCCTGTGGAATCCTGAACACCTGAGCTGTCCATTACTTGCTCTAAATCAAGTTCTTCATTTATGCCTGAGAGATTACTTGTCATGCATGACAGAGCAGTTTCAAAAGGGACATTCTTATTCAAGAAAGAAATCAGTACAGATTGAGCACCCACCAAAATAAACATCCCCAGCACACACATGACATAATTATTTTTTCAAGTTAAGTAAGTCAAAATCAGTTCACATCCCATTTTCATCCTGAGTAAGAAATGGCAAAAGGCATAGGCCATGGGTAGATGAAATGAGAAGCGTATGTGCACAACACTTTAAAGCAGGCTAAATGCTTCTGCACTGCTTTAATGGTGTCGGTCTTTGCACATGTCGGCAGTGTATCACACATTAATTCCAGCCGCTGTAGGAAATTCAGTGGCATAATGCACCTTAAATGACTTGGGGCGCAGCAAACTAAAACTTCTTTAAGGAGTTTTAGTTTGCTTCCTCTACAGCCACAGAGAGAACCACTGGGCTCCGTGCAGCTCCATGGCTCTCCAGGAAGTCCTTCAGGCAGCCTGGCAGCAGGCCGGGAAAGCAGCTCAGCCCAAGAAAAGCTGCAAACCTGATCTTTTCCATGTCCCCCTGGAGCCTGCCTGCTCTAGAAAGCAGGGTCACCCTGTATGGCAGTACCACGATGTGTGCAAAAATTAGAAGTTGGTGTTCAACATCAACATAGAAAGCTGGGAGGAGTTCACAGAATCCTGTACAATCTGGAGGGAATTTCTGGCACTGGATGCAGCTCAACATGAAGCAACTTTGATCTAGAGGATAGATGCAAAGCAAGAAAGAAGAAAGCAGTATACTGTTAAATTGGACTCCAACTCAGACAACATATGGATCTGTAAAACTTGTAACAAGCTGTGTCACTCTTGAATTGGGCTTGTCAGCCACAAATGGATTCATCAGGCATCTGAATAGACTTCTTATATGTACACCATGATACAGAGGATCAATGGTTTGCTCGCTACCCTCCGAACAACCCTCCAGTCTGGATCCTTCCAAAGTGTTTGGTAGCTCCTAACGTACAGTCCTTAATTAGGTACCCTGCCCCACAGAGGGGCAAGAGTTTAGACACATCTCTATGGCACATATTTCTTCTAGACAGCTCCCCACACAGAATCAGGGTCCTTGAATTGCCCTTTAGGGCACCTAACTCTCCCCCTTGACTTGTGTAGGGAGTCTAGACACCTAAATGTCTCTGAATCACTGTCCTGGAGTTAAACACCCAATACTTAGGCTTGTTGAAAGGTAAATTGAAGGCCCCATAAAAGGGCCAATAAGGATTTTGTGCTTTGTCCTAATTCACGTCTCACTCTATCCTTCTTACCTGGCTTTCCAGCATGTAGAGAACTCATTTAGTCAGTGCCCTGACATCCCAGTATCACCCCTTATCACCAGGACAGGTGTCACAGAGGCAACAATAGAGTAAAAACTCAAAAGTCCAGTTAAGCTTTCACTGGCACAAGAAATTGCCTAAGCCTGCTCCAGTTGAAGTCAATGGTAATTTCAGGATCAAGCCTTCGTGAGGGGTAAAAAAAACAGATGATAAACCCTAAACTACTTGCTCTTTAAACCCCACTGGTAATGGCCCTTTATTTCCCCATTAGACAGGTGGTTCACAATATGGACTCTGCTCAATATGTAGAAAATGACCTGGGAAAAGTAAGATAAAATGTTTTAGACTTTTCTGACTGGAAACCATTGCTCTGTACATTGAGAAACTGCTTAAGTTCTTAAACCTTACTTCCTGAATTCTTCCAATCCTGATGAACTCCATTAAAGTCTTTAATTAACACACAAGACCAGAATCTCCCCTATTCTGGTCAGGGTTCAAAATACAGGAGGGTTGGGGGGGCAGGGGGGGGCTCAGCCCCCCATAAGAGATGAGAGACCCTGGCCTGCCTTGTGCCTTCCTAAGCAGCTTAGGTAGTGTCAGCAGCAGTTCTTTCTGGCTACCACCACCACAGACTCCCCTCCCCCCCCAAGACTCTGAGTCTCGTTTGACCCTGATGCTGGCATAGATTTGTACCTTCTCCATGCCTCAGCTATGTCCATCATGCCTTGACCATACCAAGGGCCATAACATTGGCTAGTACACTGACGCTTCCTATTTGCTAGTTCTTATAAAGAAGAGTATCTCATGTACTTGCATATTCAAGAAAATTTATCACAACAATTCCTTGTGTATCTTACACACTGAAATGGTTATTAAATTATAAGTGGCAAAACTATTTTAAAAAGCAGTCGTGTCATATTGAGTAACCCCATGTTATGAGAGATCAACTTCACTGAAAGTGTTTATTTAAAAAGAAGATAGCATGTTACAAAGCTGAAATGTCTTGACTGGCAGGAACACAAACTCAGATCTATACAACTTATCTTTTTACTATCCATTTTTAGTGTTGTGAATGTAAAGGCTACTCATAAATCTTCTCTGTAGACATGTTCATTACTGTTGCACTACTGAGTTAAATAAGATCACAGTTCAACCCAACACAAATACACCCATGGTCACACCTGGGAATTAAATAAAATGCAAATATTCCATCACCAAGCCCCAGACACAATAATCTTCAAGAAAAAAAAAAATCAGTAATTTAAATTCAGCCATTTGTCACTTTCAAAATCAAGTTGTAAAAAATTGTTTATGTCCAGAGATAAAGTGTGGCAATGCATCCCAAAAGCCTCTCAAACCAGTCACCCACCCAAACCTGGAAACACAGCAGCATGAACACAAAGGTCTGCAAGTGCTCATTACAGATCCAGGGCCTTAGAATCAGTCCTTTGTTCACTCTTCCTGTGTTAGGGCTTCAAAGAAAAGGGAAGTTGAATTATAGCTGGGGGGGTGGGGAAGAGGGCAGTTAGTTAAAGTCTGTATCATTCAGGATGAAATGCACTACTCATGGTTGGCTAACTGCAATACACAACCAATTTTTAGGGTATTACATGAAACTAAATGGCATATAGGATTGTGTTGGTGCTATGCAAATGGAACAAATCCATCCTGAAGGATTCAGACCTCTACCTGCATTCATACAGCACAACTCCTAGTAACTGAGCACTTAAGCAACCAACCTTGCTTCTAATTAGACAAACATTCTGCAGTTATAATTGCATGCACAACTGCATTGATTGCGCAAGTGTTAACCATGCTGTTTAGAAGATATGACCTTGTACACTTGACATTCTTTCCATGCAAGCTCATTTACAGTATACACTTACTAGAGAGAACAGTTCTTATTCAAAAGCAGAGAAACACACTGACAACTAATGCTGATTTAATTTGTTTTTCTATCTGTAATTCTAAGAGGAACAGAGAATCTAATCCTTTTTCTGATCTCATAATGGTTTCCTATTGAGTTACCATTAATATACACAGGTGTAAATGAAATCAGAATCAGGTCCACTGTTTTCAGTCCTACAGAAAATGTGGTAAATTACAGTGTGGGTTTCCATGTTACGTTTGGGTTGCAACCCCCATTAATACAAATACTGTCCTTGCTTTTCTGTAAAAGGAGCTGATCAGCCCCTAAATTTTCACTGACAATCAGGTGGCAGAAAGGTTGCAAAGCAAGAAGAGATGTTCTTAATGCACAGGCAAGCTGGCACAGCTTGTTCCTTCCAGCATATAGTAATCAATGCAAATCTATGCATTAGTTATGAGGTGTTTTAATCCCAATAATAAACATTCTGTGATTGATGAATTTTTCACAGATGTTGTCTATATAGCTGTTTAATTAAAGCATGCTGTTAATTCTTCATCAAGTTGCTGACTCCAATGCATTTTGCTTTCTGCCAGGGAGAATAACAGTTGGTAGAGGGACTTAGGCTTCTGGTCAAGAGACCTGACACTTGGCATGGAATCAGCACATTATATGACAAGCCATCAGCCTCCTAAAAATACCAGCAGAGTGACAAACAGAAAGCTATCTAATTGCTGATGCTACTGCCTTTGCTTTTTTGCTGTTGATGGGGGCTAGAGCTGACTGAATAGGAATGTCTATTTCAGGGTATTGTTCACAGAGAAGGGGAGAACCAAACAACCATGACCTGGAAGAGAAGAAAATCAGCAGTGCTGTCAACAGCTTTGTAATTTGCTTTAACTGTTCAAATCTCTGCATCTGTGAAACTGTCGCTACAGTTAACATGGGAGGGGAGTTCCTACTTGAACATGTCCCAAGCACCATATTCTTTTCAACTGACGGCCCTAGAAACTGAGTGTCACAGAACAGGTACAGCAGAGGCAGATGTTCTGGGAGCTCCACACCACTGCTTTCCAATGTGTTAGACAGATGACAAAGAAAACCACAACCATTCATTCATCCTTTGGCTCTGCTAAACTTACGTGCCAATTGTGAATGTAGTTTCAGGCAATGTGAACTTTTATCTACTAAGAAGTGAGACTTCTAACCTATTTCACATATGCCACCAAGCAGATATCAGATCTCTGTCTGAGGAGTGCTTACTGGCATGGACTCTGGACCACTCTACATTCAGGATTGGCAACTGTATATAAATTTACAGGCAGCCCCTAAAAAATACAGCAAAATGCCTGTCCATAAAGTTCATAAAAACTGGATTCATCCATAAAAACTAAACGACAACGAGCTTGACAGATGGGCGAAGCATAGCAGTGTCACCTGGTGTTTGAGCAGGAACTTGTTCTCTGCAGAGTGACCTTATCAGGGCTATGTGACTCACTGGAGCCTGAGTTGCCCCTCATGTTCCTCCCCATCCATATGCTGCCATTATTGTCCCTTTGGCTACCCGGTACCTCTAACAGGTGCTCATCTCAAAGGTAGAGGGGGATATACAGTCAGATTAGATCTACAGGCAGGGTGGGGAAGAGGTATTGGTGCCGCACAGATCTGCCCTCAAATAAAAAAGCAAACAAATACAATACACTTTGGTATAAAGAACATGGCCGTCTTTTAAGGGATAATGCTAATACAAGCTTCCTCTCTCACTTTCTCTAACGTTTAAGCCTTCATTCTCTCATAGAGAAACATGCATTTTTTCTTTTTCATTTCACAAAGAGTCTCTGATGGGAACTAAGAAATATTGTAAACTCTATTTTAAGCCCTGCACTGAGGGAGGGAGCGGGGCACAGGCAGGGATAGGGTATGGGGTCAATTGGACCCCAGCTGGGCCAGGTGGTGAGATAATCAGAGCACAGGTGACTTGTACAAGGGTGCCGGGGTGCTCCTGCTGTTGTGTGCACCCCAGTGGAGGCCCAGGGGTCACATGCCCCTCTCCTGATCTGTGCAGGGGGAGGAGGCAGTTGCTGCAGCACACTGTGCTTTGCACACCACTGCAGCTGTCCTGGGAACAGCTTGACGCCATGTGTCCTCTCACTGAGCTGTGTTGTTCCCCCTGCCTGCCCATTACAGCAGTCATTACACCACTCAAGACATGGTGTCACACCACTTGGGAAAGCAGCAGCAGCGGCAGCTGTAGTGGGGTGCAAAGTGCAGCAGCAGCCACCTCCACCCCGCACCCAGATCAGGGGGGACACATGCCCCTGGGCCTCTGCCAGGGTGCACACAGCACCAGGAGCCCCCCCACACCCCCTTGGACAAGCTGGCTGGGCTCTAACTGTCCCATCACCTGGCCCAGCCAGGGCCCCATTCACCTCAGCCCCTGCCTATGCCCTGCTACCTCCCTCACCATGGGGGCCTCGATCTGCCCCCCTCCCCACATCCCTTCCCTCACAGACTTACCTACGGGGGGGGGGCAGAAGGCAGTGTGTACACATGCTCTGACCCCCAAATAAGTTTGTTTCTCCACCTACAGGCACTAGGCACATATTTTGCTACACAGGGCTCTGCTCTTTGGCATTACCTTATTTCAAGGGCACTGATCAGGAAGACCAGCCTGGGCCCATTGCTGTTAGAAACTGAGCAAGCAGGCCAGCCTGAATCAGGTACTGCAACAACTACACCTGCAGCAAGCCCCAGCAGATGAACTTTACCCCAGTGTAAGAGCAGCAAGCATCCTAATTGGCTGCTAATTGGGAGCAGGACCTATCCAATAAGCACCACCTGGAGCCGTGGCTCTGCAGCTGAGTTTACCGTTTTGCTGTGTCAAACCTCCTGGTTCCTGACCCTGGTTTGTGGTTTATTTCTGGACTTTGGCTTTGGATTTTCCTGAAGTTCAGTTTCCTGGCTCCCAAACCCAGTCTGGCTTTGTTTTCAGACTCTGCCCTATGGATTGCCCCCAGACTGCTACTCAGCATCTGACACCTGGAATTTGACCTTGCATTTTGTTATAGACTCTACTTCTGGATCTCCCTAAGGTTCCTGCCTTTTGACCCAATCCCAGACCCTAATTTCAGAAAGTTGGGTGCACCTGCTTTATGCCAATCCTGCTGATGCTATCAACATAGAGTTGATCAAACAATGGTTTAAGAGCCACCAGCAATAGGCAAGGCACCAAAATTAAGGTGCAAATTTACCCCCCAAAAAAGTTTCAGACAAATATTTTTTTGTGACATAAGACCAGTTCATTGACCCCCAAAAGGAACACTTTGCATAGAACACAGTATGGAGAGCACCTACTACTCTTGTTTACTACTTTGTGACATTTTTGACATTTTGGTCAGACTGAAAGACCTTTTGGTTCTGCTACACCTCCTGAAATCAAGATTAGTGATAGATAGCTTAACTACCTACATTCATCAGTTGCCTCTTGAGTTTCTTCTTTAATGCTAAAGTAGTTAGTGGGACAGGCAAAATTTACTTGATATGAACATAAACCACCAGAGTCAAGTGAAACTTACAGGATCAGAAGCTGCCAAGTCTGTACGGCTCCTGCACTACAGCTTGGGTCAGCTCTGTAAAATTTAGGGAGGCTCCTTAGTTGCAAACCTTGTTAAGTGCACTGACCCAGTTACTCTAATCAAGGCCAGCTGGCCCCCAGCTCCTTTCCTCTGCTTGATTCTGGAGATGCATTTAAGGAACTCCTCTAGAACCTGAGCCTTGCTGTAAAAAAACCCTGGTCTTTAGTGTCTGAGCAACTCCCATCCAAGCAGCATCTCTGGTTTCCCTGATCATTCCTTTGGCTTGCTCTTGGATTTAGGCCTTTGGGCCTCCTGGATTAGACCTGCAGACCTGTTTCTGATTCCTGATCCCAGCTTGGTTTACTCTTGGACTTCCCTCTGTAGATTAGCCTTTGGACTTGGTAACTAGGTTTCTGATTCTTGGTACCTGGCCCTAGCTTGACTTCTGACCCTTACCCCTGCAGCCCCCAGCTCCACACCTGGCTCTATCCAGTAGGCTGGCAAGCTTGGTCAATCACAACAAAATCTTATATCACTCATGAGCAGCTTTGCTGGACAACTCCTTTACAGCAGTTTGAAGATTTCTTGGCCCCTTTCCTGTGCAATGAGATTGTCTCCTTCTGGACCCGTAGGATTGCTCCCTTTAGGAACAATTACCCTTCCTTGGCTCCTATTTCACCAATTCTTCTGTTCTTCAGTGCCTCACTAACTAATCTTCTGAACACACTGAAGTTAGCCTGTCTGAAGTCTAGCACTTCTGCCATACTGGTTCTTTCCCACCCTACACCAGATAGTGAATTCAATCAAATGATGGTCACTGTCCCCTAAGTTACCTTGTGTCAGAAGATCCACAACCAAGTCATCCCCTGTAGCCAGGACTAAGTTCATTAAGGCCTTTCCCCTAGTGGGGCCATATACCTCCTGTGTTAGGTGAAGGTCCCATATGCAGGTTAAAAGCCTGTGTGAACAGTTAGATGTAGCTGACTGCTCCTCCCAGTAGATGTCAGGGTAGTTTAGTCCACCCATGACAACCATGTCCCTTGACCGTATGGCCTCTGAGAGCTTTCTGGAGATCAATCAATCCACTGGTTGAAACCTTTTTGCACGGTATGCATTTGAATAATTTAAAGGATTGTGATAGGCATGTGGCAGTGGACAGGTTAGTGGCCATAGCCAGGTTCACAGCAGTGGCACAGCACCTAGTAGAGCAAGGTGATGCCTGCTATTTTGTGTACACTTGCCCCAAAACAGTACCCATGGCTAGTTGCCCCTCGTAGATGATAGATTATGAAAACTAAATCTCTTTGGCAAATATGCAGGAATAAAAAAAATCAGAAGACAAAATTATTGGAATAAATTAATAACAAATCACCAAGGTAGCAGCAATTAAAGAAAAACTCTGAATAAGATGACGCACCATCCTCAGACTTCTGGTAACATCACAAACTGCTTACAACTCTGTCACACAAATCATCCAACGTATGATTTGATCCTTAGTGCACAAGTACCTGGGTTGTATTCTCTCATTCTTTTCTGTGTACTCATCTCTTCTATTTTAAATAAGACAGTACTAGATGACCCATATTTAAACGGAGTCTGTTTCACAGGCAAATAAAAGATCACAACAATAAAAATAATGGTCTACATTTTATACCAGAAAATTCAGCTTAAACTATTCAATGCTGCAGCCCCACAGGATCATTTGCCTGAAGACAATTCTTGCTAAAACTTCAACAATAAATTGTAAGTTGTGTTGCCTACAGTGGTGATCCTTAAATGGCTTTTGAACAAAGAATTTATTATGTACCTATTGCCTTCTTAATCTGATTATCAGTTGCCTGCTTGGAAACAACTAGAGAACTTTATTCTTTTTACAGAAATCATTGCTATACAAGACCTTCCTTAGATATTTCATTTATACTTCTCAAATAACCATCAGAGTTCCACCCACCACTGCTGTATGCAATCCTTGCATTTCACAAATCCCAGGGCCTGCCTCAGGACTGGCACTTGTAGCCATGCCTCATCCACTGACTTTCCTAGTTCCTGTGGTGGAGGTGGGAGAAAGCAGCCACACCAGTTCTGCCACAGGAAGAGATTACCCCATGCCACTTAGGGCATTTTTATCACTCTCCTCCACAGCATGGATTAGAATGGGGGATGCAGGGCATATTAGTCACAGACATTAATTACTTCAGATTAGTTCATAGTGCAAGTACGCAGCACAACAGTCAATAAGACAATGCAAAATTGGAAGAAATTTATAGAGAAAAAAACCCACTAAATCTACATGATATAGTACTACATGATGGAACACAATAGGTAACTTGTTTACATTTTATCTTCACTTTTGAGATCGAGGAAGGATACTTTATGAAGTCAGCAAATTCACACTATTCCTTCTCAGTATTTGCCAAAGCAGGTAAACATGCAGTACCATGGCAAGGAAGTTTAGCACCAGGGGAAAAGCCTGCGGTAGCAGCCCACCTTCTCCCCACACATACGTGTCCCTCCCCCCACCTCTATCCTTGCCTGGAAGTGCAGGCAGCAGTGGGAGCTGCCCTCCCCCTGTTTCTGCACCCCCCAAAATGAGCCACTTGAGGCTCCCTCCTGCTTCCTGCCCTGGCTGGGCAGCCCCTGTTGGCGCCCCTTTGCTTCAGTGCCCAAGGCAGTTGCCCCGCTCACCCCCATCCCTCCCCTTGCTACAGCACTGTAAATATGTGTCATCAGGGAAGTCAGTCCCCATATGTTTTCTACAGTAGCAGGGCCCCTCAAATCCTTCTTTTATAGACCCACTACTGAAATGCGAGCTTTCTCCTCAGTAAAATCTGGAATTCAAAGTATTGAAAATGTGCAAAGAATCCCAGCAAAAGCCAGGTCTGGAGCAGAGGTAACACAAAGTCTGGCAGGACTTTGGCCCCAGAAGCAGAGGTAACAAAAAAGTTCCACTGAACAGAAGAAAAGAAGCAATTCTCCCGATTCCTGCTCTGCAACATTAACAGTTCAGTTTAATTTACCTCACCTGCACTGCAGCTTCTCCTGCTTTTTATCTTTTACAATATGAAGAGCAAGCATAGGTTGGTTCAAGTGACAGCAAATTTCACTTTTTCTATTTTTGGGGTTACTGTGTTTTCAATGAAAATTCCCAGGACAGTTCAGTGCAGTTACACTTTCAGAAAGTATTAAACACCTTTATGGTGCCAACTTGCCCTTCTTTCTGCCTGACCTCAGAATAACACAGCTAACTATCTTACTCTGCTTAATTATAAGTTTCCTTCAGGCCTTCTCAGAATCAGAAAGAAAAAATCTGACACAATCAACCAAGATTGTCAATGTATAGGAATAGAACAGTTGCAGAAACACCAGAAGCATCCTAGTAACTTGTGAAGAGAACTTGTGACTTAGAAATAGATTTTTACGTGAACAGCAAAGAACATGCATTTGAAAGATGGAGTTTACAATTGTTAGTGGATAGGTCAATAAATAATTCAATACAAAACCAAAACATTATGCAGATGATCTGCTGACATCAATAAAAAAAATCCTACATTTTTACATAAAATCATAACTCATAGCTCTTGAGTATTGGCATTTGAGCCCTAAAATTTTTATTTTTTAAAATTAGATCATTATATAGTTATATTTGTACTGATAAACAGTGCTTAGCACAGTTCTAACTTTGTTCACTGGCTGGAGTCCTTTGATATTATAGTAATAAATAATATAGTTCAAATAGTTATTGGTATTTGAAAAATTGTAGCTTTGTAGTATACTTATCTTTCTCTATTGATTTTTTTAAATGTAAGCAGTAGCAAAAAACTTTTCATAGGTAAAACTACTGATAATTTTATAGATGTAACACAGAAGTCTAGAGCATTGCCAAATTATTGCAATGATCATAAGAACTAAAGTTGTCATACTTAAAAGATAAAATGAGAAGAGACATAGGAATAAAAATTAAATGAGGGACATGGAAGAAACTGAGATAACTGAAATATTTCTCACAATCCTACATTATAATAGAATTTCAGCTTAAACTGCTACCATCTGGGTATTATGTGCTGCACAAACTGGCAAAGTTGATACCAAAACATTCAAATCCATGTTGCAGAAAATATTAACAGACTGGCACCTCATACACATATATTAGATACTTCTAAAAATACTTTAGTTCTGGAAGTGTTTAGTCAAAATAAATTAATATTTGTAGGTTTTATTTGGTTAAAATGCAGAAGAGAAATAAGCAATTTGCTCATATATATGGATCTGACAACAAGCATTCTCCTTTTTTCTGTCTGTTTCTTCACTATGTACTCTAGCTGCAGCCAGAGCTTTACCTATGGATAAAGATTGGAGAATTTAGCCTATGTCACATAGAGTGTGTCCGTATGAGCATGCAAGTGTTGTCTGTGGTGCCGCAGACCCATCTGTGGTGCCACAAACCACTAGTGCCACACGTGTAGGCATTCACCTTACTGTTAATTAGCAGCCTGGGGGGGGACTTTGACACTGGGAGATCCTGGTGTCAAAAAACCCACACCAGAAAAAAGCAGGGCAGCGCATGTGTAGTAACATGCATTGTCTGAAAACCGAGGCTGTCTGGCCAGAGCCATGTTCCAGCTGCCGGCCAGGCTCTGTGCACCTGAGGCCCCAGGACTCGGGTAAGGCTCCAGGGACATTCCTAAGGGACAAATATGTGCCACTGCTAGTTGTCCCCAAGGAACACACATTCCCACTCATGGGAAGGTGCCCATAGAGTGTAAATGGTATAGGACAAGTTCTTTTCTTATTACACAGGTGCAATCTTTGTCAGAGGATTTAGAATCAAAGAATCATAGAAAATTAGAGTGAAAGGGATCTCAGCAGGTCATCTAGTCCAACCCCCTGCTCAAAGCAGGACCATCCCCAACTAGATCATCCCAGCCAAGGCTTTGTTGAGCCAGGTCGTAAAAACCTCCAAAGATAGAGATTTCACCTCTCTGGGTAAATTGTTCCAGTGTTTTACTATCCTCCTATTTGAGAAAGTTTTTTTCTAATACCTAACCTAAACTTCCCTCACTGCAACTTGAGACCATTACCCCTTGTTCTGCTACCTGCCATCACTGAGAACAGTCTAGCCCCATCCTCTCTGGAACCACCCTTCAGATAGTTCTTTCATAGGACAAAAATGGTGACCGTATCTTTATCTTTGTGCACTTTGGCATTTTTGTCGTTTTGGGAGCTCTTGGCCATTGGAGACATTACCAGGGAACACTACATGGAAGTGGCTTTTGTCGATCCTCTTCAGGTAGTTGAAGGCTAGTATTAAATCTCCCCTAAGTCTTCTCTTCTCTAGGCTAAATAAGCCCAGTTCCCTCAGCCTCTCCTCACAAGTTAAATGCCCCAGACCCCTAACTATTTTCATTCCCCTCTGCTGGACTCTTTCCAATTTGTCCACATCGTGTGCATGCTTGAGTGCGTGTGTGTGTATGTGTGTGTCAGAGGGGGAGGGGAGGGTGCAAAACTAAACATAGCACTCCTGATGTGTCTTCACTGGTGCTGAATAGAGGGGAATAACCACTTCCCTTGATCTGCTGGCAATGCAGATCTGCTACCAGTGCAGCCCAGTATGCTGTTAGCCTTCTTGGCAACAAGGGCAAACTGCTGGCTCATATTCAGCTTTTTGTCCATTGTAACACCCAGGTCCTTTTCTGGAGAGCTGCTGCCCAGACAGTCAGTTCCCAGCCTGTGGCAGTGTATGGGATCATTCCATTCTAAGTGCAGGACTTTGCATTTCTTCTTATTGAACCTAATGAGATTTCTTTTCTCCCAATCCTCCAAAGTGTCTCTCTGAATCCTAACCCTACCCTTCAGCATATTTATTAGTCCCCCCCAGCTTGCTGTCATCTACAGACTTACTGAGGGTGCACTATATGCCATCTTCCAGGTCATTGATGAAGATATTGAAGAACATCAGCCCCAGGACCAACCTCTGGGGCTCTCCACTTTATAACAACTGACAACTAGACATTGAGGCATTGATTACTACCCTCTGAGCCTGATGGTTCAACCAGTTTTCTATCCACCTTATTCTTCCAACCTGTATTATCTTAGCTTGCCTAAATTTTGTGGGAGACAGTATCAAAACCTCGCTAAAATCAAAGTCTACCACATCCGATGGTCTCTCTGCATCCACAGAGCCAGTCATCTTATCATAAAAGGCAATCAAGTTTGTCAGGCATGACTTGCCCTTGGTGCATCCATGCTGACTGTTCCTAATCACTTTCTTCTCTTCCAAGTGCTTAGCAACAGATTGCTTGAGGATCTGTTCTATGATTTTTCCAGGGACTGAGTTGTGGCTGATTGGTCTGTAGTTCTTCCTTTTTCCCTTTCTTAACTATGGGTACTAAATCTGCCCTTTTCCAATCATCCAAGTACAAACAGGAAAAAGATTTGCACCAGTATAAGATGCAAATCCTTTTCCTGTTTATACCTGGATGATTGCAACTGGCAAACCTTCAGGGAGGAGCAGAAGAGGGGGCAGAGGGAGAGGTGTAAGTCTGTCCCTAACAAAAATGAGATGCAGCCTCCTTCCTACAACTAGCAGGGATGAGGCTTCTACAAGCAGCAAGGAAAGGGTAACAGTGCCAGTGCCACTGCCTGTGCCTGAGTCTGTATCCCCTCCAAGAGCACTAGCCATAACCCCATGCCACCACCTCCACCATGACAACAAACACCAGCACCAGCATGACAGTCTCCTCCACTCCCATTTCACTTCCCATGCTGAGCCTTCCAGTGCCAAAGCTGGAGCTGGATCTGGATCTGAGTGCCCTAGGGCCAGGTCTCCTTCCCCAGCAGGCACTTCAGAGGAGGCTGAGGTTGAGGTTGTGGAGACAAACAGCTCAGTTGAGTCTGCTCCTCCTGTTGCTGTGCCTCTGCCTGCTGAGGAGGGGGCAATTGTAGCATCCATACATATGCCTGCTCCCCGGAAGTGAGCGGGTAGTGTGGTCTGGGATCATTTTAAACTGGCAGATGATCCCACATATGCTATCTCCCTGCATTGCTGAGCAAAAACCAGCTAGGGCAGGGGAACAAAACACACGAGCACCACAGGGATACTGATGCATCTCTGCAGGCACCACCCCCTTGCCCTTGCTCATCCTCAGGCTGGCACCAGTAGAAGTATGCCCAAAAACAAGTCCCCCTCACTCCAAAGTCCCTGTGCCCCCAAAGCAGTGGCAAGCCACCCTGGAACAGTGGAGGAAAGGTAGACAGAAGTGGGGGTGCATTGCAAGGACAAGCAAGATCACCCAGAGCACTGGGGAGATACTCGTTGTGGATGGCCAGCCCTTCTCCTTAGTTGAGCGGCCAGGGATCAGGCAACTCATGGTGCTCATGGCCCCATCATACCAAGTACCCGCATGCACCATCTTCAGCAGGACAGCCCTCCCTATATAAGGCATGCAGGGAATACTTGAGGGAGGAGCTGCACAAGGCAGGTCCGCAAGTAGCTTTGCACTTCACCTTAGACATCTTGAGCAGCTGGGGTGGAGATCATGCCTACCTCTCCTTCACAGGGCACTGGTGCAACCAGTCAGGCTGTCCTTCAAGCTCAGGTTACGGATGAGTCCCAAATGGCAACAGAGATTATGGGGACAATGCACTGCTTGGTGCAGGTGTGGCTCATTGGGCAGGATGAGCTCACCTGTGGGTTCATTGTCAACGACAATGGGGCAAATATGGTCAAGGTGGTCTGTGATGCCAACTTTGTTGGCAACCACTGTGTGGCACACAAGTTCCACCTCATAGTCAGGGATACCTTGGAGGGAGACAGAGCTGCCAGTGATGGTGCCAGCACTACCAGCAAGCTCTTTTCAAAATGAAGGAAGGTGGCAGGCTACTTCCACTGGAGCATCAAGAGGGGCAAGATGCTGCAGGACAAACAAGCAGAGCTGAACATCCCACAGCACAAAATCATGCAGGATATGGAGACTCAGTGGAACTCCACATACCTGATGCTCAAGAGGCTAGTGGAGCAACAATAGGCCATCTAGGCCTAGACAGGCCTGAGTCTTGCTCAGGGAGATTGGGATCAGTGGCCACCTTAACAGAGTTGAGTGGGATACCATTCCTCAGATCTTGGTGGTCCTCAAGCCCTTCCTTGAGGCCACTAAGACCCTCAGCACTGGTGCTGCCCTCCTTAGACAGGTGATCCCTGTAGTAAGGGAACTTCAGAGCAAAATGGAGAGCTTCCAGGGGATCAATGTTCTTGGCTGGGGCAAGCTGCTGTCACCAGACATCCAAGCACTGGTGAAGCAGCTGAAGGAGAGCATCAGGAAACAACTTGATCCCTTGCAGTCCAGTATGGTCCACATGCTAGCCACCATGTATGACCTCAGGGTAAAGGCCAGCATATGCAGCAGCCAAAGCCTGAATCAGTGGAAAGAGGTGCTAGTGAACAGAGTAGGGGAGGCAGAACAGAGGAGGCAGAGGAATGTGGAAGAGGGGGATTCACTGCCCCATGCTAGCATGCCAGTCACCATCCAGTCTCCTCCTCCACCACAGGCACTGCAAATGTGGGCCAATGCCATGGCTTCCATGGTGGGGTCCAGAGGCATCAGATCCCACTATCAGGCAGGTAGCACTCGGGCTTTAGTAGCTGCCTATCTCACTGAGGACATGGAGCCACTACTGTGTTACCCCTTGGCCTACTGGGCAAGCCACAGCCAGATGTGACTGGATCTGGCTACCATTGCCCAGGAACACCTATCCTGTCCACTGACCAGCAAGAGGGTGTTCAGCATTGCTGAGGGTGTAGTAATACCCTTCCACACCTGCTTGGATCATGGTTTGGTGAAGCAGCTGGTGGACCTCAAGGTGAACTTCCCACTGCTGGGGTTCCCCAATCACCAGGCGCAGATAGAGCAAATGCCACCCTCCTCACTCTGTCCACACCTATTTCCTTTTTTCGTTTTTTAAAAACCATTTAATGTCCCGCCCTCAGCTGGAGGGGGTACTCACTGCATCACCAGCCAGCAGGGGAAGAACATTTCCCTGCTGAGCTTCTATGCCAGGATGAACTTGGAGGTGTGGGCTGGGACTATGGGAAGGAGGAGACCCTAGGTCCTGGGCATGACCACTAGAAATGCACTCTACCAGGGTCAGGAGGTCTGGTGGGACTGGTAGTGGCACAGCAGCCCCTGGAAAGTGCCAGGACTGAGGATCTCCCTGGTGAAAGGTGGGTAGGAGGCACCATAATCTTTAGCCACCACATGCATACACAAAGTCCTGGCTGGGGAAAGGCCAGACCCATCAAGTCTTTGACAGGCCTGAGGCTTGCTGGTTGCAGTGGAGTTGTGAGGCTCCAAGTGAACTCAGATTAGCTGCTTGGGATGCCAGCTTTTGGGTTGAAAAACCCTTTGTCAGGCTGAAGAAGCACCTGCAATTGATGTGTGTGCTGTTCCTGGATGGAAGGAATAGTAAAGAAGTACAATGCAGGCAAGAAGGCAGGTCAGTGAAAATTGAAATGAAGGCATCAGGGGGTGAGAGACAGGATGGCGGAGGGAGGGGGAAGCATGAGGGTATAGCAGCGCAGGTAAAAGTGTAGAGGTACCTGGGGAGTCAGATGCCTGGCAGGCTATGATGGGTCAGAATTCCAATGTCTATACTAAGTACATGAGCTTCTGTACCTAGGTTGATGAAGTGCAGTTCATAGGCTCGTCTGTGAAAAGTGCCAGACAGCTGACTCCCCAGGTACCTCTCCACTTTTACCTGCTACATCCCCCTTTCTCCCCAACCCCAGCCTGTCCCTCACCCCCCGACACCTCCATTTCCATTTTTACTGACTGGCTTTCTTGCCTGCATTGTCGTATTTTACCTGTTGTCATTGAAAGTGGTTGTCCAAGCTGAGGAGACCTCATTGGGGCACACTACTGTCATGCCACAAAGCCAGTGAGGGCATGCCTTAACACACACACAAAGTCACACATGTCATGAGCTTTGCTTGTCAGCAGTCTGAGGTAGTTTCCCAGAAACCCCTGCACCTATCTCCTTAAAAGCTGACAGGCTTCATGACCTCAGCAGGGGGTACCATGCCGGGAGTTTTCACCCTGCTGTGCCTTAACACACACACAACATGAGTTTTGCTTTCAAGACTGAAGTACAGTTTCCCAGAAACCCGTTTACTTGAAACTTGATGCACTTCATGGCCTCAGAGGGGGCTGACATCTCTGCAAGTTTCAGCCAAATCAGACAAGAAATGACAAAGTTATAGGCACTTTCATGCTTCTCCATTATAGTCTAAGAGCGAAACAGCGAAAGTGTTGAAACAGCTAAACGGCTTCAACAAAACAAAATGGAACAGTGGTTTTGAAATGAAATGAAACTTGAAACAGAACACTGTCCCGTCAAAACGGTGAAACAGAAGTTGAAATGAAACAGTGTTGTTTCGCACAGCCCTATATAGATATGTATCTATCTATCTCCAGTCCAGTTGTGTGTGTTTGTGTGTATAAATATAAACAAATAAAAATATATACATACATAATTGGACTGAAGGCAGAATTCCAGTGCAGGTAGTATCCAAAACTGCTTTAACCTACCAGGCAAGGGTGGACTGCTTCTTCAAAGCAGTGATTTTGGGAAAGGGAATGTATAGATAAAAATGAAGCCATTGTGTCCTGAGATCTACAGTACTCAACAGAACAGGGTCACTCCTGTAAAACAGAATTACAGCACCTACAGAAACAAACCATTACTTCACCAAACATAATTTTATGACTAATTGCCAGACCCTCCAATGAAAAAGGATGAGAATTAGGCAGAATAAATAAAAAAAAATGTTACATTATCTGTAGCAAAACACATGCAAGATATTTGTAGGATAGTGAAATACAAAAGATGTTTAAGGGGCATGCCTGGAAAGAACAAGAGCCCACCAGAGTTTTGCATTTGATGTTGCAGTTGGCAAGCATACCAGGCTTACAAAAGTTTAGTGCCTGAGCTCATTTAAATAAAAAGCTAATTGGCACTATTTCTATAACAATTGTCACCCTCTAAGCAATAAGATGTTGATATTCAAAGTTTGAGTCCAGAAATTAATGTGGGTTATGTAGACTCAACCCTACTGAGAGGGATGGTGTGAAGTTGTTTAAATAAGGTTCAGTAAGACACCTCCTTTACATTGTGGATAAGATCTGGAAGTAGGTCTCCTGGCAGAGCTTTGCACCAAGTCAAAGTTGTTTAGCTTGTTAGCATCAGGGAACTTCAGTATGATAAGTCAGAACTGCTTAAAAATGATCACAAAAAATATTACATATCAGTATTAGAAGCCACGTAACTACTAGACCTGGGTAAACCAGAATATTTGAGAGCAGAACCAAGCCAAGGGACTTAGCTTGGATCAAAGAACCATTAGAGCTGACTATACACATCTGAAAAAAAATTACATAAAGTGATATATATAAGGTCACTATGACCGCGAGGAAGTAATGCCAAAATATCCTCATAGACTTGGCTCTTCCTTGGCTTATCCTCATTCACAGAGAGCCAACCCGGAGCCAGGACTTGGTGCAAGCTTTCATTGGCTTACCCACCTCTTATTGCTAATGGGTCATATTGCAGATTCACTTATATTTAGAAGGACAGGTGGCCAGCATGGTCCCAAATTAAATCAAGTTAACACTATACTTCTTCACAGCTTTCCTGTGCCTAAATTAATTTAGCATTGCAAACTCAGGATGTTCTCTACCATTACCCTGTTAAAAGGTGGCAGTTTTCCTTTTTATTTCTATACAGACTCACAAAGCCATTACAATTTTTTTTCATCACTGTGTAGAGTGATCTATGACATCATTTTCAATCTGTCTAACTTTTTCCAAGAGGAAATTTTTCCAGGGGAGAATGACCTGAACTCCTTTTCTTGTTGCTGGGCTTTGTCTTCTACTTGATGGGGAAGCAGGTAATGATAATTCTTATATGCAGAGCTGTGTCAACCACAGAGCTGAGATTTCAGAACCTGAAATCTGAGGGACCCATCATCTCTTTCCACTTGGAGGTGATGATGATTTGCCTTCCAAGAAATAAGCAAGAGATTCACTTCTCAAATTTGGAGATATCAGGCCGTCTACACGGAAGTCCAGTACCCCTACATTGACCCTAGGAATCTCTTCAGATATGCCTTTGTAATTAAAGCATATATATTCCACTGAAATTCACTGTTGCTGTACGACTTGAGAAATTACATTTAAGATTTTGTTTGAACTTTTCTGTACCCCAGTTTCTCCATAGGTAAAAGAGCTTGTAGCAGCAGGCTTGGAGTAGGCCCTTGCTCTCTTTCAGTGCCATGTTACTCACATAATCTCTTACTCAGGGACTGCCTCCCTCCAGAAACAGTACAGGCTACCCTTGCCATTTGCAGGGATATGTTTTGGAGATCTCTGCAAATGGCAAAATCTGTGAATATGGCACTGTGTTCATGAATGTCGTCTGCGTTTGTGAATGTAGTGCCCCCAGTGGCAGATCGGAAGAGCG
>JAGPOW010001918.1:34920884-34968304 GCA_030014935.1 Caiman crocodilus | reverse complement strand
AAGAGCAAACTGGATGCTTATCTTGCTGGGATCCTATGACCCCAGCTGACTTCCTGCCCTTTGGGCAGGGGGCTGGACTCGATGATCTTCCGAGGTCCCCTCTAGACCTAATGTCTATGAAATCTATGAAACCTCTTCCCAGGCCCAGGTTGGGGCCTGCTGCAGGGCGGGTACAAGGGACCCTGTGGGGCCATGGACAGAGATGGGACAGTGAGGGATACACACATGACCACCAGGCCCAGGAGGGTGTCCAGGATCTGGCAGTCATCATTCGTGGCCTCCACTGCCTGAGCCTGGATAGCCACTTGCTGCCTGACCAGATTGATCTGCTTCTGCTCCAGTGTCAGGAGTCTGGCCCAGATCTCCCACCCTGCCTGGTTCCGCATGTCCTCCTGGGCAATTTCCTGGGTGATATTCTCCTCCCACCAGGCCTCCACCCATACCTCCCACTCCTCTGCCACCTCCATCAACCAATGGAGCAGGATGGTCCAATTCTGGATACACTGCTGATGCAGCTGGCACATCCACAGGGCTCTAGTGCTGAGTGGTGGCGACCCTGACTTGGCATCCCTGCTGGGCACTGAGGCTTCTCCACTGCATCCAGATGCTGGACCTGCAAAGCCATGAGACAGAAGCCTTTTGTGAGAGTTTGCAACATTGGTGGACATATATAAATTTACTAGGGGGCACCAGCAGGGAATAGGGAAAGACCTTGTTCCCTTGAGTGCCTCCTGGAGTAACAAGGAATAACAGCCATAAGTTGTTAGAGAGTAGGTTCAGACTAGACATCAGGAGGCACTATTTCAGAGTCAGGACAGTTAGAATCTGGAACCAACTTCCAAGAGAAGTGGTGCTGGCTCCTACATTGGGGGTCTTTAAGAGGAGGCTTGATGATTACCTAGCTGGGGTCATTTGAGCCCAGTTTTCTCTCCTGCCCAGAGCAGGGGGCCAGACTAGAAGATCTGCAATGTCCCCTCTGACCCTACATCTATGAATCTATTAATTTCAGAAATAAGATGCTATACGCCAGGGGCTGTGCACTGCCCAGCCTTAGATTCAGAGTTGGCTGTGCACAGGTGCACAAGGACAGGTCAGGCAGGCCTGGGCCCAGGTGGTCACCAGCCAAACCCCCCATCCCTGCATGCTCCCTTGGGGCCAGTGGGCTGCTGGGTGCTGGCAACAGACAGCCTGCCTCCCCCAACTCGTTCCCAGGGTAGGACAGGCCAGGCTCCTGGTACAGGTTCCTGGTACAGGCTCCTGCCAGGCTCCTGCCACAGCTCCAGACCCCACTGCCCCTTTCTCCCTGCAGTCCACCCACTCTAATATGCTGCTTCCCAGCCCACAGCACCCAGGCTTAAGGTACATGGGGCTCCTGAACA
Organism: Caiman crocodilus; assembly: GCA_030014935.1. Lineage (NCBI taxonomy): Eukaryota > Metazoa > Chordata > Crocodylia > Alligatoridae > Caiman > Caiman crocodilus. The sequence goes on along the minus strand of JAGPOW010001918.1, from coordinate 34,966,925 downwards.
ACTGGGACATGGAACAGGCTGTGCCCCTGCCTTCCTTTCTGGGGGCCTCTCCAAAGAGGTGACCTGGGGCCAGCCCCCCGCTGTGCCATTGCTGTACCCTGAGCATGCCCCTGCTATGTGTGCCCTGGCTGGTGCACAATGAGCTGTTTGTTCAGGCTGAGGGGTGCCCAACTGCTGCTGATTCTCATGGTGTTCTGGGCACACCTGCTATGGGACCATGAGTTAAAACAGTGTGAGGAGCAGGCCCAGGCTCTGCTGCAACCTTCACCATTACCTGGAGGGCTACTTGTTGCAGGGCTTCACATCCCTGCCCTCCACTACTGAGAAGGACATTACTGCCAGCATCAACATCTTCCTTGGGGTGTGAGAGGCCCATGCCCACCTAGCTGCAGGGGTATGAGCTTTTGAATATAGTTTGCACTGTGTCCCACCTCTCTGTGTGCTGCGGAGGGGAATCCAGAGCCGGTGAATGTGGGCAGGCCAGACAGGGATGGGGGCAGGGGCAGGGAGGGCCCTCCCCAACAATGCAGGGCTTACCATGTGTCTGGATGGTGCAGCTGGCAGCCCAGCACAGTCCTCCCAGCAGGTGAAAGCATGCAACTATGGCTGGTGTCCTCGGCCCACAGGGTGTGTTGTGCAGGTGCCTGGCTGGGAGAGAAGCTAGTGCTGCTGATGGCTGGTGGTAACACGGACAGCTGTTCCTCGTGACTGGCTCTGGGTCTGCACAGATACTGAGGCTGGTGGTGGCCATGGCTCCCCAAGCTGCTGGTGCAGGGAGCAGCTGCAGAACTGGGTGGGAAGGGATAATGAATGCCCAAGAGTCCCTCCTCTGGTGACACATCACTGGGGGTTCGAGGGGGAGGCTCAGGCAGGCCACCCATGCTGGTATAAACTGCACAGTTGTGTCCTGGATCCCAGGGCACAAGGATAGAGGTCAGCTGCTGCATAAAGGGCATGGTCTTGTGGGCATGGCTGGACCATCAGTTGTGGTTGGTCATGGCCACCCACTGTGCCCACAAATCTTGACTTTTATGCAGCGTTGCCATACTGATTGGTTGTGCCCTCAGTCCTGCATCCTGCCCAAGAGGGCCTCATAAAGGCAGGTGCTGGAGTGCTCACCCCGCTCAAACTGGCATAATACCTCTGTATCACCCCAGAGCTCCATGAAGTTGCCAGTCTCCTTCTGGGTCCAGCTGGAGCACTGGCTGGAAGGCACAGGTGTCTGGACACATGTGGTGCCAGGCCTGGATGGCAAGGACGAGGCCATGCTGAGTCCCATGACAGTTCTCTGGGCCTCTGCACAGCTGTCCCACTGTTGCTTGCCCTGGGCAGCTACCAGCAGGTCTGGGCACACCTGGTATGGGACCATGAGTTAAAACAGTGTGAGGAGCAGGCCCAGGCTCTGCTGCAACCTTCACCATTACCTGGAGGGCTACTTGTTGCAGGGACTGGGAGCTTCATGGGGAGAGACTATACCCCACAGCACCTACAGGTACAGGGTAGTCTGCTGGAACTATGCAGCAGACAGGTGGTGCTGCCCCTGCTACCAGAGGCAGCCTGCAGGCAGCCCTTGGGGCTGCCAGGCCTGGACAGAGAGAGGTCATAGCATGTTGCAGAAGGCTGCTGGCCCCAACAACAGTGCCCAGCAGAGCTGCACAGCTAGGCAGAGCTGAGCAGTAGCATTGGGCTCTGTGTGGTCTGCCCAGGGCCTGCAGGGCCCTCAGGCGCCCTGGTGTATGTGCCCCAGCGTACAAAATGTCTGCAGGTTTTTATAGCCTGTAGACAGGGGCTGCCATAGAGGCAGCCCAGCCCTGGGGCAGGAGAGGCTCCTAAGCTGCAGTCCCTGGTGGCTGGGCAGATCCAACAGCAAATTTGCTGCCAGGTCATGTCTATGTGGGTGCTACTGCACAGTTACTAATCACACTTAAATTTGCTACCTGCGTTTAGCAAATTGAATCGCTTTTATGGGTTTTTACTGCCCAGTAAGAGCATGCACATGTAGAGACATATGCTAACTGTGCAGTAAACTAGGCAACTGTGCAGTAACATGGCTCATGTAGATGTGACCACTGAAACCCAGAACAAGACTAAGTTCTTTTCATTATAACGCCAACAATCTTAATTTTGATGATGGCGATATATTTTGATTCACAGTTATCAATTCAGTTCAGTGCGTTTAAACTTCTACAATAGAATAACATGTTGATTTTGAAATGATATATTTGAATTCTAATTAATGTTACAATGAGTTGATGCGTGGCACCAAAATTAAATAATTTAGTGGTTCAGAATCACATTTTTTTTCTGAAATTCTGTTCTGCAAAAAAATTAAAAATTATAGTGTGTCTTTATATTGCGGAGAGAAACTGATTCAAAATGTTGGAATTTGCCAGTAAATGAAAAAATCTGTTTCTGGCCATCTTTTGACTATTACTATTGCCTTAGGAACCCTTTGAAGAAACAGCCTAAGACACTGAAAACTATAAAAAGTTAAATGAAAATCAGGATAAAGAGGCTAGGATGAAGCAGAGATTATTTTTAGTACTGGAGAGTCCAAAATATTTAAAACATTATATTTTGCATGAAACCTCATGTGTCTGTATGGATTTGTTCAACACCAAACACAAATGAGGGTTTGAAATTTCACAAGTCACTTTCGTTGATTTCTGATCATGTAAGACTTTGAGCTCCTCTTGAATGGCATTAAACACCTGCTCCCTATAACAATAAGGATCCCCACATCTTGCAAGATTGAGACTGTATAACAAATAAGATACAGCTGATATATAAAGCAACCGCAGAAGGTAAAGACTGTTAAACTAAGTGAATGTAGGCTGAAAGTGACTCAGAAACTGGATACAATGCACAGGGAAGTTAAAAACAATGCAATAGAAATAAGCAAGTAGAGGGTATGGATAAAATAACAGGGATTTCCCAAAGGAAACACACTTGGCCAGATCTGCTGGAATGCACATAGAAAAATATATTGCTTGAAAATAGCAGATGATCTACTGCCAATGTCACCTCGTTTGTGAAACAAAAGTCACAAAATATGAGAAATGTAGCTTCAATGGAGGGAGATCTCCAAGCACTGCATCACAGCACATCTGAAGGCAGATGAACCTGAAGATGTGATGCTAGCACCTATATGGTAAATGGCAAAATGTACCTTTACTTATTAGGTTATTTAGTGACAATGCTAGCACAGCATTTACAGGTGCTCCCAGGACAACAGCACGTTGAGCTAGGGCAGCACATCACAGCTGGCAAGGAGACCAGAGCTGCTCCACCCCAGCTCAGTGTGCTGTGGAGAGGCTGGCAGCCCCCACACTGTCACCATCTACACGTGCATTGTGGCGCACTAAATAACTCTACTATATTACCTGTGTCAAGGAGTATTATCTTATAGCTGAGTTAATTACTTTACTCTGGCTTTTAATAGTGCCTCACATGTAGACAGTGATGCTTCACTGCAGAGCTAATTAGGTAACTCCACAGTAAAGCACAAATATAGATGCTCCCACTGATTACCAGTCATGCAGAAAAGCTCAGAACAAATCTTCTGCCCCTCCTACTTCACAAGTCACTTTAGACAAAGGAAGCCTCTCTAAAAATATTTGCACTGGGAAAAAACTACTTCCATAGATGGACAACAGCAAAAGATAGCCACATGCAAATGTTTTCTATATAGTCTCAGCTAGGAGTTAAAGAATCCTGTTTCATGAAAATGTAGTAGTTTCGAAAATTGTTTCCATTGCAATGGGAAACAAAATCAAGAGTTTCTGAATTGTCTCATGATAAAAACAGAGGGTGCTCAACCCAAAATAACTAATAGTCCAGTGGCCAAACCAAGCAAAACCGGGATGGATCTACTATATCACAGGTGCCTAGCCACTGAACATTTGGCTGTTCTGGAGTAGACAGCTGTCTGTTTTGCTCATCTTGGCTGGGAATGTCTTTCTGGAATGAAAAAAGTTTCAGTTTCAATAGTCTAGCATTCTCTGACAAATAAAAAAGATCCATTCCAAGTAGACTCTGAGCTTCCTATATTCTGTTCTCAGTTACATTTCTACAAATTAGAAAAGGTGCCTAAATCCAGATACCTTTGATCTCTAAGGACATTCAGTTCCAAATCTTATCCAACAGGCACTGCCACACCATAAGCCTGGTAAGGGAAAGTTCATGGTATTCTGTATAATAATGGCCTCCAAGAGGACAGCTTTTGTTAGTCACTAGATACTGTGGAGTTTGTAGGACCCTGAAAGCAGATTTTCCATATTTTATAATAGAGTATTCTTTAAGCATAATTCCACATGGTTGAAAGAATATGTGTTTAATTAAGAAATTTTTATTCCATGCTCCATAAATAAGCACCAGCTATAAAAAAAAAATCAGAAAATTAACTCAGAAACTGAGTCTTGCTAACATAACTTTTTATAATGAAGAAGTATTTCAAAACTCAGCTCCTCTTGCATTTAGAAAATACACTTGGATTTCTATGGGAAGCTATGGCATTGCTATCACTGAAAGGGCAAAGTGTATGACCTTTGTAAGGGTTTTGTAAATTCTATGATGTGGTCTTAGTGAGTCATATACCAAATACTATGGTTTCATACTCATAATTCTGTCATGTGGCAGAATCATCTGAATGAGGACAACCCAAAGAAAGCATGCTAATGGAGACGCAGTCATGGTTAACAAATGCTCATAGACAAGAGTATGCTAGTAGATCATGGAGTGTATAGACAGATGTAAGCTTTGTATTAATATCAAAGAGTAACCATATAAGTTCTTACAATTCAGCTATTACATGTGCATGGTATTGGAGCAATAGAAGTGTAACACAACTGCTCAGTTTTAACCCTGCTTCATTCAGAGTGAAAATTAGGATGACTGAGCTAACTTGTACCTCTCTAGGCTCATGCAGAATTGGCAGTTATAGTGCAACAACTGATATACACTCCTGAGCAGCTGCCCTCCTTCCCCTTTCAAAGCAAATAAAACATACATTTATCCATAATCTGAAGGGGTTTATCCCAGGTAATAGCACAGAAAAGCTTCCTCCCTCTACCCCAGCAATATGCATCAACTATGCACTAAAGGTCTAAGCACATCTAAAAGCAAGTTTACTCTTGTCATTTCCCAGTTAACACTGCCTAAATCAATGCCAGTGAATCCCAAACTGGTGATGGTGAGATGGATACAAGTCCTCTAGGAACTGGCATGAGACAAATCAGTTCATATATTGAAGGCTACTGGCCAGCTATCAAACTGCAATCATTTTACCCATTCAAACTAGGACCTTAGGCCATGTGTAGACAAAACAAGGGACATGTGTGCCTGACATTATAAAGCACACTAAATGCTTTTGTACCACTTTAATGGTGTCAGTGTGGAGAGGCAAGTAAGTGTGGGGTGTGTGCATAACACAGGAGCTTACTTAGCCCTAAATTTTCTGCAGATGTCTGGTGAGCCTTCCCTATTTTTTTTTCTTTTTTTTGCAGTGTGATGTTGATGAACAAGATACTATCCCTTGGGATAAAACATCAGATATTTGGGCTTTGAAAGAGGTATACTATATGAGATTGAACCTTTACTGAATGTTTAAGAAAATTTGGAAGGAAAAGTTTGTTCAGCACACAAAACCTACCCACCTTCACTTCGTATCCTTCTTTGTATATCACATTTCTACTGAATGACTTGAACACCTGAAATTATGAAATGCTGACACTTTACCCCTCCAAAATGACCTGGTAGATTATTTCTGGTACTGCAAGTTCCAAGCATGCTGTCCATTCACTGCCTTCCATAAGACAATGGGAATTTAAAGAAATACACTTTAAAGAATAAGGGCCGCTACTGGCTCATTGGGGTAGTTACACTGACTTCAGGGAAAGATTGTTTCTCCTAATCACTTGGATGGGAACAGTCACATTCTCTCTCAATTAGACTTGTTTATATAATCCACCCCTTAAAGCAATTAAGTACAGAGCAATATTTCTCGTAAATTACTAGCATGTATGGCTTTGGAACAAATTTTATAATAAAAAATCATTAAAACTGTGGAGGTAAATGGAGAGCAGGATAAAATGTAATATAGGTTTACCAACAAGTCAATCATACATACTAACCTGGTATCTTTCTTGGAAAAGATAACTGATTTTCTAGACAGTGGAAATATGGTAGAACTAATCTACAGAGATTTCATTAAAACACTAGAAGTTTATTAGGTAAGCGGAAGATGTGGGTTACTGGAAGAATAGCAAGGAGCAGACTAAAGGGAAGATAACAACAGATAACATCAAAGGTGGATTTAGCAGGCGGATGGAAGTCACCAGAGGGGTTCTTCAATAACTACTATTAGCACCTATTTTATTTAAGACCTTCATAATTACTTGACCACAAAATTAGGGGCCCTTCTAGACATGCAGATAAGGCACGATAGGATTTGATGCATGACCCACACAATAGCGCTTCCTGCCATGCCACACATAGATGGCAGAAAACATTACTATGGGATTGAGAATTAGATCGCAACACACCTTTTTGCCAATTGTATTCCTGGGCTCCACCTACACCAGCAAGCAGAAACTCCCACATCTGGGAGTCCATTCAGCTAAAGTGATCTCCCAGCCATGGGAGCACCCCAGGCACCCCCACAGCTAGGAGACTGCACCTGATCCAATCTCCCAGATACACGGTACATGGGCAGGGATGCTCTATACGCCCTTGTGGCTGAGAGACAGTAGCTGATGTAGTGTCCCAGTCATGGGGCATCCCCACAGCTGGGACACTGTCAGTTGCAGACTCCCAGCCACAAGGGCTCCTGGAGCACCCCTGCAGCTTGGAGCCATGTCAACTTATGGGGCTCCCAATCATGAGGATATGTGCTCCTGCAACTGGCAACCAGCATCATCTAGGAGCTCTGAGGCTCAAGGTACATGTGGGTCCCCCAGGTGAGAGTACTGACCAGCTGTAGGAGCACCTAGCCATGGGGGGTCCTGGCTGGACGTTCAATTAATGGCATGATAGGAAGCAGCTACAAAGTTATTACACATATTTTGTGAAATAACATTGTAGTTTATTGCTCTTTTTATCATGCCATTAATTGTTTGAATGTGTGGCGGGATGATCACTTAAGACATGATTTACTGTTAAATTATACCTTAAGTGTAACATGCAAATTAAGGCTAGGAATCTGCTCATGAGATTTGCTGAAGGCAAAGTTATAAGGCATCATCAACCAAAAGGAGGATCAGAAATCATACAGGAAAAACTGGGTGATCTTTAAGACTGAAGCAACGGAATTTAGATATAATTCAGTAGTAACAAATGCAAGACCATGCATTTGGAGTCTAATAGCTATAAGGGTGATGTGTTATTCACTGAAAACAATTGAGGAGTAGAAAGACTCTGTTTTAATCAATCAGAGAATGAGTGCCAAAACAACAAAAACATTTTACAATTTGAGATATAGCTAACAAGGTACTCCCAGTATTAATAGGGATGAATTAATGTATTGATGAGGCCTCATCAGTGACTCGACAAGTGTGTCTATACATCGCCATAGGGCAACAGTGGGTAGGGGTGGTTACTGTGCCAATACTGCAGCTGTATGGGGTGGTTACTGTGCTGTACATGCAGCGCACGATTAGATTTCACCACTACATTGCAGTACCGGCACGCTATACCAGGGGAGCAAGCTGGTATAGTAACATAGCTACCAATCACCTGTAGACCCATGTGACCACCACATTGTAGTAACATGCTGTATGGTGACGTAACACATTGCTACATCGCTTCAGGGTACCCTATGTGTAGTTCTGCCCATACATATTCAAAAAAGTTTAATTCAAATGGAAGTAGATGTAAAGAGGAGCTACTAGGATGATCAGACCCTAACACAATCAGAGACTAAAAGCACTCGGTTGTTTAGTCCAACAAAATGAAGACTAAGAGGGGATATAGTTATTTTCTATAAATACTTTGGGAAGTTAACACAAGATGTCAGCCTAAGAACAAATGAGTGCAGACTGGCAATGAGTAAATTTCAGCTGGAAAGAAGGTTCTAGAACAGCCTTCCCACACCCTAATAGGAGGATTGCCTAATAGGAGGCAAACCTTTCCACCTCCCCAACCCCTTCCCTCACCTTCATTTTTAAGATAGGGTTTGAACAATTTATGAAAAGAATCAGAATAACATAGAAGAAAAGAATTGAGCAATTTATGACAAGAATGAGAAGACACAGTGGTAGCAGGGGTCTGAACTCTGACCCCATCCTATGCTCCTAAATGAATACATTAGGTGCTTCAAGCAAGAAATGGGGACTAATGTACAAAATTGTGCCTATGATGTACTGCCTATAGGAACCCAACTCTTTGAATTGTTTTCATAGATACTGCTTGGCAGATAAAAACTGTAAATCCTGTTTCAAAATTCAGGTCTGATTTTAACATTTTTTGAGGGTTTGGTAAAAATGTGCCCTGTGTGAGACTTGTCTTTGGTTTCAAAAGGATCAACTGTGAAAGGATCACAAGATTAGGCTCAAAGAGCAAGATTTTAAAGGTCTTTAAGCACCAAATTGTTGTAGGTGTTAGGCACCTAAAAATCTGATCTTAAATCATTTGCATGTAACAATCTGGGTTCACAGTTTTGTGAGAATTACAAGACAGCTAGCAAGCATCAGTTTCTGGTTGAGACAGATGCAGCAGAAAAACAGGCTGTGTCATAACATTTTGGCACCTCATGATTTTGGAATTACTGTACTTTTTATCTAAGTATTTCAGAATCCCTAAAAAGGATTCATTTAATTTTGGTAATATTTGAGGAACAAATCTGGAGGGTTCTTTTCATTCAACCCAATTCTTTCTCAATACCTTGGGGAAGATACTACCATGAATCTTACAATAAGCCAAAAAGCTCTGTTTTTGGTGAATGGTCTTACAGTCTTCAAACTGTGTGGGTATTAAATTGCCTTAGGTCCTTTGGTTCAACCTCCTCTGGAAAGTGCTATGTCTAAAAGTGTATTCTCACTGGCAGGAAAACAACATTTCTGGTGCTGCCACTTTAACATGGAATTGTAGCGTTACAAGTGCATTCACTTGTTAATAATTTCTATAAAATACCTGACATAGGGCCAGTGTCATCCCCACCTAGGGCCATCCCTAGCACGGGTGTGAATCAGGGCAACCACCCCAGGCTCTGCACTTTGGGGGGCCTGTGGAGTGGGGCAGAGCAGCAATAGCATGGACCGGGTGGAGCGGTGGCTCTGCATCCAGCCACTCACTGCCCTCCCACTCCAGCTTGCCATCTCATAGCTTCTTCAGGTCCAGTGCCTGGATTGGAGTGGGGGTTGGGGCCCACTTGGGCTGATTTGCACCAGACCCCTCACTCTGCTCAGGTCAGCTCTGTCCCCACCATTATTTTGTCTTTGGCTAGGTACAGATGTTATGCTTATAGCAGTACAAGTGAAAGGAAACCAGTGTATACCCACAACTAAACAGAAGTTCAGTGCAAATAGGTTGGTTTAAAAATGGCAGAACTTGGACTAGGATAGACCTGGATAGATGTAGTATCAGGCTTAAGCGAAATAGGTTAGATCATTCTATTGCATTTCTGCACTGGATCCCCTCCCAACTCAGGTTAGGTTACTGTCTGCTAGCATCCCAGGCAGCTTTGCATTTTTCCGCTAGTCCGCCCTCATAGGGAGGCGCACTTAAACTCGGCCTTGCATGGTTGCTCTGAGCTGTCAGCTGCAGGCAGGGCTGGGGAGGGGGGAAGGAAGCATCTGTATCTCAGTATTTTTCTACCTTTAAATAATGTCCCTAGGCATTGCCTTAGGTCCTCTGGGGGACCACTTCCTAGGGGGTGGGACACAAGGAACAAGTCAGTCCCTCGGAGCTCTGGGAAATGGCAGGCATCTAGCAGCAGGCACCTGCAGCCTCATGCCATGCAGTAGGGAAAGCAGTGTTCCACAAAAGGAGGGACAGGGGCCTTCAGAGATCCAGCAAACTGAAGGTGGTGATACTGCAGTAGACACCTGGTGTGCTGCCTGCTGCTACCTGCAATTTGTCAGATCTCCAAGGGGCCCAATCCTTCTCTGTGTGGCATGCCCCTTTCCTGGGGCTGTGGGCATCTACTGCTGAAGCGGGGTGAAGAAGGGATGTCCAGCTCTGGTCCTGTTCCAACTTGCACAGGACCAGAGCTGGGCATGGCCAAGCAGGGTTACATCTACTGTGTGCCAATAGCTGTCATGTCTGTGGCTGACACTGCCAGGGAAAGGCAGCCCTTTTCCCTAGGGCTGCGCCAGCTCACACAGGATTGGAGCCAGGCATGGTCAAGCAGGGGTCCTTTTGCCGTATGCCAGCAGCTGTCATACCTGTGGCTGGCACTGTGGAGAGGGGAGGGGTGGTCAGCCATGCCTGACAGCCAAACAGGGGTGACCCAGCCCAGTGAGCCCACTGGGAGGTATGCAGGAGTACCCCCAACCTGCCAGGCTCAGTCATGTCCTCCCCACCAAAAGGTGAACATATGTTCTCTTCGTTCCCAAACTAACCTAGGGTATTGAGAGTAAAGTGCAAAACATAGATCGGGATCAGGCTTTTTGAATGTTTGTACTTAGTTTTTAGAATTAACAAGATGATCCCCAAATTTGGGATATTTAAATCTCAGGTTTAAGGCCCATACTTCTATTTCAGAATTTTTACACTGTTTTACAACTAGAAACATGGCAAAGTGGTATTTTTTTATGTAAGAGTAGGTCAAAGATACTTCTTACTTTAATATACACAAAGCATTACCATCATTGGCCTCACAGAGATAGTTCTAGTTTGGTTATGTCGCAGAACATCAAAAGGAAAAGAATCGTAATTCCATTTTACTCGACATTTGAAAGTAGACCCATGAGAATTCCACATGTTAACAGAGTGGGTTTCTTCAACCTAAAGAATGCTTCTTCATTCCTTAGGCTGCTTACATAGCAGCAAGCTGATCACTAAGGCCTGGTTACATCAATGTGTCCTAAACTTAAAAGAAAAGGGCCTATTTAACTGAGAGACATAACTGGGCACTTTTGTGCCCTGGGCAAGGCACTACATGGGATAGTGGCAGCAACTGTGTGAGTGGTGGCGGTACCTGACCATCAGAGGCAGCAGCATCTATTTTTGTGTCTAAGCTAAGTAGTGCCCCACTCACAACCCCATCCCTTAAATGCATAACTTAGAGATTTAACTGTTTCTTTAAAGTGGGAAAATCACCAACCACAATAACCATTTTGTCTGTACTAAGGCAGGAAATGTTTACAATAAGATTTTTCATATTTCGGTCCAGCACAACCCTTACAAGATAGCTAAATACCTATCCTTTGTAATAGTTATTTTTTGCCTGGAATCTATATTTCAGATTTGTCCTTTCTGCTGTGGGCTCTTATACAGATTTTTACTGAGAATGAACTTCACTGTAACAGAATAAAACAAGAGTCCTTGGTCGTCTTTGCAGTCTCCCTGGAACTAGAATGGGAATATGACTTGTACTTAGTGCTCTGTAAGAGAAGTAGTCCTTCACCTGAAGTCTTGTCTGACTTCTGTAGACTTGAACATTTATAGACTGTGGGGCTTTCAGTGACTCGAGGTCTGATTTTAATTTATGTGGTTTTTCCAGTAATAATAATGTCCAAGAGAGAGATCCATTCAAAACCCATAACATTAAATTAGCAGGAAAGATTTGATAGGGTTCTATTGACATTTTCTATTAAATTATTGTAGCAGACTTTTAATGGAAGGCTTATATGGACAGAGTTATTACCAAGAATAATACACAAATTAAAATCAATCCATTAACATGTAAGAGTGCTAAATTCAGATTAGAACTGAAATGGCTTCCACTTTTTTATTACAATTTTATTAACCAAAGAACTTACAGCTTTAAAGATTACATTGACTGTGTCCTGTTATCTGAGTGATAAAATTGTCAGTTTGGAAATCTTTTTCATCTCTTACTTTCCAAATCCATGTATGGGTCTTAAATTTAGGAGACACTAAATGAAAGATCCAGATCAGGCACATAAAGACACAGGATGGCCCCACTGACAGCATTTTGGAATATCTTCAACATCACTTTGTTATGAAACATGTCTTTCTCATGCAGTACAGTCATACTAACTGATTGAAACTCCAACTGTTCTTTCCTTTGAGAACTCAAGGAATAGGTAGTTTTGTAGTCTTCAAGCAGACACAAGAAATAAGTGTCAGTCAGCTCAGAATAATTTTACAAGGATTTATATACTCACAAACATGCCATTTCATTCTGTTTATCTGCACTCCTCAACAGTTCCTTTAGTGTAAAAGAGAAAACAAATGGACATTTTTAAATGCAAAATAAGTATGGAAAGATGCCACGGCTCACATGTATTTATACACATCTTTCTTTTTTTTTTGGCAGTTGATCTGTTTTCACTAACAGTTCATTTTTTGTCAGAAATGGGTCCACTTCTACAAACGAAGACAATTTTGACTTTATAAAAGCACAAGCTTTTCCAGATTTTTCAAGAAAACTATTCTGAGCTCATAATAAACCAAAACATAACACAACACTTAGGGAGTTTTGCCTTGCCTCATGAACAGTTTGCCCACTTCCATGAGGGCACACTTTAGAAATTCTTTCAACTCCAGGAGATCTTTAGTTTGTTTGTTATAACAAGTTCAATTAGTTACTTGAAACACTGGAGTCAGTTCACTCGCTCCACAAAAAAGATTGTTACATTTCACAGATATACTTTTGTAAGCATGATACTATACTTCAGAGTACTACAAAGGAAATATTATAGGGCTGATCAGCTCTGTTCTTTCCAGCACTAATATTTTCAGCAGATGTTTGGTGAACTTTTCATTCTTTTCTGTAATGTGATGTTGATTAATATGTTACATTATTCCTTTGAAAAAAAATTAGTCATTTGGGATTTGAAAGAGACATATTTAATAAACTGTGGCTCTCATATTTGCTTGAAAACAAATAGAAGACTTCATCCTAAACAATAAACCAAAGTACAATGACATTTACATCTGTTTTGTTGATTGTCCATTTAAAAGAAATCGAGCTTTTTAGCCTTTTGGTGCTCAGAATACATGTCTGTGTGATTCCCTGGCATCAAGGAATGTTTATCTGCTTAAGGGCCTTTTTAAACTTTCCGTTATTTTTACCAGGATGATAGCTGGCTCCTACGAAAAAGTAACAGATGCTGTAACTGATATTGTACACTGATATTGTGACCTGAAGAAAAGCACTTTGTGCCCAAAAGCTTGTATAATATCTCTCCCAACTATACAGTTGGTCCAATAAAACATATCATCAGAACAACCTAGCTTCTCACGTATTTTCTGGACCATCATAGGTACACCATTCCAACCCCATTGTACAATATGGCATCTCTTCATTTGGAGCACTTAAGCACATACTTAAGTTTAATGGCAAGATAGGTTTCCTCCCAAGATTTTTTTTTTGTTTACTTTGAAAAAAGAAAAAATATGTACTGGTTAAAAACATTGTTTTGTCTTTGAGTGAGGACAATAAAAGATGTCCTGATTTGTGCTTTCATTTGACTAATTTGTGAAAACTGTTTAAGGAAGGATCATATCCTATTTATTCTGAAGGTGCCAGTGACCCCATAGCACTATGTAAATTGTAATATTATTTTTCATGAAACAGAATGTTTGTGCAAATACAGAAATAAAAACCTTTCTGGATGCCTACATTTTTCATATAATAATAGTAATTAGTAGAGGAAATTATACACATTAGGATTCAGCTGTTTTGAGAGCTTGTGTTTCCACTGAGAATGAAAGAAATTCTCTCTCATTCCTAGAAGTCTGTCATAAAACCAAGTTGCAAATAAGCTACAAATTTAAAATGAAATTTACATCATTCCATAAACAAAAGAACTCCAAGAAGAATTTTAAAAATTATTATTCACTCGCACTTTCGTTATTTCCATCTTTCATTATCTGCAGTAGGTCATACTAAGAGCATGATATTTCTGAGGGGGTTTACATTTTCAGTTTGTTTTCTGATTTGTGATCTGCTGCATTTTATGCCTACATCTGTAAAACAGTAAAAAATCTGAAATGTAAAGCATATGTCAGATAAGCACTCACAGCTAACAGCAGCAATAAAAGGTCAGAGAAGGCAAAAAAATGCAACCCAAAGTAATTTCATAAAAGGATGTCTACAAGCTAAGCAGCAGCCTAAAACACATGTGACCTGTGACGGATCTAAATGTAATGACTTCTTGTTATTCTACCTTGCTTTGATGATTAAACACCATGGGGGTAAAAATGGAAACCAAAGTAAAGTTTTCCAAAATAAGTTTGTTTCATTTAACCACTTTTGACTTAAGAAATTACTTATCCCAAGTGCAAGGTAGAATGTTGTTTATCTTTTAATACAGGGCACAGATGAGGTACTATGTAAATGTTTCTAAAAGTAAATCCTCTAGAGCCAGAGCATTCATTTTTCTTCCCCTTTGGTGCCTAGATGTTGACAGATGGAATGACATGTTTTGGATCTGGGGGGCTTTTTTACCAAGTAGAACAAGTCAATCTACATTCTCATCAAGATCTAAAGGCTCATGTTTGAGTTGCCTTTATTATATTGGTAAGTATGTTGCTCTGACCAGTACACACATAGTGCTGTTGAAGCAAACACTGTAACTTCTCACGTCTCTTTACAAGTCTCTGGACTATGCTAGCCAGAAGAACTCTCCAATTTGCTTACTCAAACATACAGGTTGTTTGATTTGACACAGATCACTACCTGAAAAATTTTAATGAGCTTAGACCTAAATTATTCATAAATCAATTTTGCCAAATTTGGCCTTAGTTACACAGGTGGAATCCCACACTCAGTAAGACCACACAGGTGTAAACAAGGGCAGAACTAAGCTTATGATCTAATTTATTTATTTACATTATGAACGTGTTCAGCAGGAAAAGGGTACAAAGCAAAGAATAAGTAACAAGTTCATGTCCTAAACAGCATACAACCAAAACTGGCACAAGTAGGTACAACAGCTCTAATTCTAAGTTACAAGGGATCTCTAATGCCTGCCACAGTTAAGTACCTGTCTCCTTAAAACTGTTTTGCTAGGTTCTGTGCAGCTCCTCCAGCTGTCTTTCAGCACTTGCAAGACTTTAATCAGTGGATAAGAAGGTCCTTGTTACCATACGTCTGGATTTTCCTGGATATGTCCTGTTTTTGGGTCCTCCCATCTCCGTCCAGGTGTTTTTTTAAAATATTGGCAAATGTCTGGGATTTTTCTCTGCCTCTGCTGTCCTGGTGCTTCCCAGCTTGTCCCAGCAAGGAGCTACTTGGGGCTGGGGCAAGTAGGATGATTGGAGGCCAGGACATTGCGTGTTCTGCACATAGGCCCTGGAAGCTGAAGGCGAGTAGGTCTGTGTGTGCATGCATGTGTGCACGCATGTGCATGCTGTTGGTGCTGGGCCTGCAGCATGGCAGGGAGGTGGAGGAAAAGGTTGGGGGGTTCTTCAGGGGCAGCAAGGAGCTGCATGGGCAGCAGAGCTGGGGGGGCAGGGGTTGTGGGTAAGGAGTGAGGGGCACCAGCAAGGCAGGGCAGGGCAGGGCAGGGCAGGGGGGCTGCAAGTTGGGAGTGAGGGGCACCAGCATGATCTGGGGGGCAGGTTACTGTGGGTCAGGAGAAAGGGGCAGCAGCAGGGCTAGGGGGTGCACTGACTTGAGAGTGAGGGCCACAGGCAGGGCATGGGCATATCACTGCCCCCCACAACAATTATATACCCCCTCCTCCCATTGCCCCACTTCCCTCCAACAGGTGTCCTATTCCTTGAAACTGGAAATATGGTAACCCTATGTATACCCACCATAAAGAATATGGACTAAGAATGTTTCATCCTATCCTGCACCCCAAAACAATGCTAAATAGTTTTAAGGACTAATGAACTCTGGAGATGTGACAGACTGAATATACTGTGATTTTTAGAATCCTTTATTGTGAGTGTATTTTATCATCCCCCATTACATTTTTTCAGATGTTTTACCAGTTCCCTCTGGCAGTTCATAAGTTGGCTCACCTGTAACAGTTTTCCTAAAAATATTAACATGTGCCAACATGTCATCATGCAAAAAAAATGTGCAATTAATTATAGGTAAGCTATAATCTATATAGCTTGCAATAAAATAGGCTTTGAGTGTAAGATTCTTTAAAAAAAAAGAAAAGTACCATCAGCTGAGGCCTTTCCATATGTGTATGACAACAAATAAATCTGATTGTTGTATGTAGTCTAACCTCCCAAACTTCTAAGTGTCACATCTGTACATATTCCAAGAGACTAAAACTCGGTTTTTATCACAATTAAATGCTGCAGTAATAAGGAATGGCTTGGGACAATTCTTGGGACTATTCAAGGTCAAACATATTTGTAAGTTTAAAAGATAAGTAAAGTGTATTGAGTAATTAATATCTATTGTTGTGAATAAACTGTTGTTTTCATTGCACAGTATTAAAAAAAGATCATATTTAGCTTAGTCATGCATTTCAAAATGTATTTTGATATTCTCTTCAAACACAATATCAAAAGTTGCCAATATATTTTGACAAGTGAAAAATAAGTTTTATTAATCAAAAGCATCAAAAGAGACAGTATATTTTGTTTTCAAGTTAAGTTTGTTTTCAAGACAAACTTAAGTTTTCTTCATAATGAATAATTTCTCATTGTGACAAGAAGTTGTTCCTTGGCCCCTGTTACAAGTGTGACCCTGACGACACTTGGAGTAATCAACCAGTTAACCAAAGATTAGTGAGAAGAGCATACTGCTGCTGGACAGTTTGCACAGAATAACCCTGGAAGTGCAAGGGGGCTCCCGACTGCAGGCAGCCACATGCCTGGGGGAGCTGTGGTTCATTGGCTCCTGGGAGTTCTAGCAGTCCCACAAGAGAGAGGGCCAAGTACCTGACCTATCAGAAATGGGAGAGTGGTGCAATTCTGTGCAGAGGCACAGGGAAAGGCTGGGGTGCAACAATCCTGGATCCCAACCCGGAGATAAGAGTTGGGCAGCCAGAGCAGAAGCTGGTGAAGGGTAACCAGTGGAGAACCAGTGGACCAGCAGCACTGGGTCCTCTCACCCTTTGTGAGAGGAGTGTCCATTGAACCTCTCTGGGGAGCCAATAGATTGGTGCCAAGAGGCTGGCAATGGTGGGGCCAGTGGAAGGATACTGTAGGGGGAGGCTAATGGAGTGGATTAGTCTGAGAATGGTGAGCATGCTAATTGATGAGGCATAAATGATAATTAATTGATTCTGGAAAGATCAACTAATTCAGGAAGTACAAGGACTAAGTAATTGGTACTGAAAACTCAGAATCAATTGAAGTAATTGAACCCCAACAAAATCATGGACCATGAGGGTATAAATAAGTATGGAGCAATCGGGTGGGCCGCCAGTTGAAAAACTCAAACATATGTGTAAGATCATAGGTACAGTCCAGCAGGTATGGTGTGGACAGGATATAGGGGAGGTGAAGCTCTGTGAAGAGGATTAATTCCCTGCTGATGGAGCTGTGTTCCCCTTTTTCAGTATTCATCTTCCCCTCTGTTTTACATCAAGGCATGGCAAGTGGGCACAAAGCAAACAGGTAACAGCCCTCAGGGAGTGTTACATGAGACTTTGCACCTGCTGACACACATGATAAAATAAGACCATATTCATGGTTGAAAAAAAAAAACCCATGTTTTAAAATTACTGCTCATATCTAAAGATAATTTTAGGACTTTGGGAGATGAATGACAAAAAGTTTGTAACATTTTTCTTATGGATTAAGCAACATCATCCAAGATATTTTAGGGCACTAAGTCAATGTTGAGTAAGTACTGAAATTTCTGAACATATCACCCAGGGCAAAGCTTCTTCCCTAGCTCTACTCTTCAGCAACCTCATTCAAATCTAACTTCTATTCAGAACTGGTCTACCACCAAAACCAGCTATTTCAAACTAGCTCTACATGTGCATTTGATGCAGGACCAGTTTACTTGTAAGTAAACTACTTGCAAGTAAATACTCCTGGGCAGACATCTACATGTGCGGGGACGTGGAACCATATTTGCTGCAACTAGTAGCAAATTGCTACCACTTCCTGGAGCCCTGCAATGGTCCCTGCACCCACCAGGGGGAACTGGAGGCTCCAAAGCTGCCTGTGGCCAACGGACATCTTTAAAAGGCAGCCCCACTCCCTGGTTCCTGGTCAGCTGCATTTCTGGCCAGGAGCAGCATGCACAGCATGGGGACAGCACATGGTAGCTCTTGCACCACAGCCTCTGCCTCCCCAGACTATGGCTGCTCCAGCCTGTGCCCCTGGCAGCAACATCCAGCAGCCTGGACTCCTGGCAGCTTCATTGGCCCTGCTGAACCACCACACTGGCCGTCTGGGCCCTGCTGGCTGCCCCACATGTAGCAATCACCTGCCCAGCCGCACCATGCTAGTCCTAGGGCCACCACCACTGCACAACTGCCACCTGGACCCCATCCTGCTGGCCAGACAGGGACAATGATGACATGCTTCAGGACTCCACTACTGGGGCTGTCCTCATTCCTCTGGACTTCTAGCTCTGCTGACTCTGAGCTTGCTGGGCCACTCAGGACTGGTGGCTGCATGTCATCCATTACACCTGGGATGACAAGCAGTGGCTGGAGGCATTCTGCATGACCTGGGCCACCTTCCAGGACCTCCTGGAGCAGCTCTCCCACACCTGGAATAGCAGGACACCAATGTCTGGCAGACCTTCCCCCTGGGCACTCAGCTGGTCATTGCCATACTGAAGCTGGCCACACCCACCAGCCTGCACAATGTGGGCCACCGCTTCAGCATGGACAAGGCCACTGCTAAGAAGGCTGTACTGCACGTGTGTGGCACCCTCCAGGACATGCTGCATAATAGCTACAAGGCCTGGGAGGATCTCTTCCAAGAGGTCTGGGTAGAGGAGGTGCATGGTCAGAGGACACCTGGCAACAGGAGAACCAGCTGAAGCAGCAGCAACAGCAGTGGGCCTCTACCCTGACTGAGGCCCCGGGCAAACTGCACACCCACCACCAGGGGTCAGGGGACTGGGTGCAAGAGGTGCTAGATAACCACCTCCGCTTTCACTCCCCACTGTAGCCTGCCTAGACAGCCACCCATGGACCCCCACCCCACTTTCAACCCCCAGCACCACACTGACTGCAGACAGTTCTCAGAAAAACCCTTTATTGCCCTCACAACAAACAGACCCCCTCTCCTCCCTCCCTCCCCAACAACAGAACCTATCCTCCTCCCTTCCCAACAAAAAAGCTCCTTATCCACCCACCCCACCCACCAACAACAAAACACCCTCTTCCCCATGCAAACTATTTACAACATGGTTTGTGTGCGTGTCCTCTTGGGGTGGGTGGCCATGAGGCAGAGACACCTAAGGGGGCAGAGCCTGGGGATAGGCTACCAGCAACCCAGGTCTGGTCATGTCTCCACAGTTGCACATACTGTGGTGAGTCCAGCAGGTGGGAAGCTCGTTCAGGGGTGACAGCAGCCACTGGCCCCCCAGTGCAGGCAGCTCCCCCTCCAGCAGTCAGTGGCCAGGGCACTGAAAATGTGACTGCTCCAGTGAATCACAATTATACAAACACCTGTGATAAGCTTCAAAGATCACTCTGTGTGGGCTATCAGTGCAGCATCATCAGCAAAAAGCAGCCATGAAACAAAACTTTTGGCACTTTAGTCTTCACTATAAACTGTGTGAGGTGGAATAATTTTCCAAAAATGAAGCACAGAATACAAGGGTGGAATTGGACAGCTCTTAAGTTAGCCGTTGTTCCTTCATGATTTACGATACGTCACAACAGAGTGCTAACACTAAACCACCACTCCACAAAGGTGGAGTCTGATGATCATTGAAAATGTGACTGCTCCAGTGAATCACAATTATACAAACACCTGTGATAAATGGCTAAAATTCACAGTGCTCAATAACCCTTAATGTTTTTCATTTTCAACCAATGGCGGGGTGGTCTGTTACACTTGTTTGCAGTCGAAGCTGTCTAGGGACACTTGTTCAAATTTTACAAAGACTTTCCTTGCTTTCTCTGCTAGAAGCAAAGACTTTCCCCTTTTATCTGTCAACATATAAATATTTTCCTTTTTCCATTTATGACTAACATAGTGACTTCCAGTTCTGGTAAAAAATGACACTTTCATATTCAACAGACCTGCATCCTGAGTGTTTGACATACTTGCTCACTTAAATGAGGGAAAAAGGAGAGAAAGTCTACCTTTCTCTATATTATTAATACACTGGCTAGTGTATGGTCTAATGACATAGTATTTGATATTAGAAAAAAAGAGAGTATATGGCCTGTTAAGTGTCAGAGGCTGAGGCAGAGAGTAGATGTAAGCTTCTGGTATTCTATACAGCCAGGATAGGCTTTAGAATGCCAGAGAATCACTGTGGACTTCTATAGAGAGGCGAACCATTGAGAAGAAATCCGTTTTCCCAGAACTGCATTGTACTTAATATGGTTAGTCTAAGAGCCTGTTTTAAGTGCTGGTAAGGAACTACACTGGTTTAAACCCACTTCCAGGAATGAATTCACAAAACACTTCTGTCTACCCAGTCCCTCACTGACAAGAAGCAAACCTTCCCCAGATGTCCAGGGCACATCCACACGAGTGTGCACATGCGTCTTGCAGCATCTCAAAGCCTTATGAGATGCTACAAGTGGTATGTGCAGAGTCAAAAAAACCAGGGGGGACAAAAGTGAGGCAGGCAACCAGAGACTTGGTTCTCCACGGAGATGCTCTGGTAGCCTGCCAGAGCATCTTTATGGCTGGCTCTCACCCCAGTGCTGAAGCATGCAGGGCAGGTAGTGTCGCAGGGAGCTTGACCTGGACCTGGACTCCTGCCAATAAGTAGTGGGTGGGCGGGCTGGAGGAGTAGGTAGGGAACCTCCTCGGCCCCTGCCCTCTCCCCCAACCCCCTTGATCTCTACCCTGCCCAGCCTCATCCCCTGCATGCCCCCTGAACACCTCCATCACTGCCCTGCCCAGCCCCAGCATCCCATCAGTTAAAAAAAAAAAGCTCATACCTCCCAGCAGTAGCAGTTGCCGTTGGGGTCACTGGGCCCATGTGGCAGAGCTCCCCCCAACACACACATGCAGCACAGGGCCAGGCAACAGCTGCAGCACCCCCAGATGCCCAACTGACTCCAGCCGCACCTGCGCAATGGGGCAGTGCCAGTGAGAGTGCCAGGTGGCTGGGGCCGGGTCCTGCTATCCCCTACTGCATGGGGGGGCTCTGCCACAGGGCCTCAGTCACTCCCACAGCAACTGCTCCAGCCAGTAAGTGCGGGGCCCTTTTTTTTTTTTTAAGTGCCAGGAGGCTGGGGTCAGGTGGGGGGACGTCAGATGTGCAGCTGAGTGGAGAGGCAGTCAGGGAGCCCCGCTGCCTCTTGTTTCATGGGGTGGGGGGGCTCTGCCACAAGCCTCCAGACCTCCCACAGCCCCTGCTACTGTGAAGTGAGTGCAAGAGTTTGGGGTTTTTAAAGTGCTGGGAGGCAGAGGCCAAGGAAGCAGCTATCAGTGGGGCTGGGAGTGCAAGCAGGGGATGGGGCCAGGCAGGACAGCCATTGCAGGGTCTGGGGGAGTGGGCAGGGGGCAGGTGGGGCAGCCATTGGGGAGCTGCAGGAGCTGGTAGGGGTTAGAACCAGGCAGGGCAGCAATCCAGAGGGCTGGGGGAGCAAGTAGGGGTGGGGCATGTGGGCCCTGCAAGGTGGGGGTAGCCCCTGTGGGGGCCATGTGGCCCTTGGTGGGAGACTGTAGCTGCTGTAGGGGGAAGTGATCCCTGTTGGGAGACTACAGCCCCTGTTAGAGGGGGGCAGTAGACCCTGTGGGGGGTAACAAAATATTTAGGTAGTTAGAATTAATTTTATGATGATAGAGACACTGGTAGTCTTCCAAATTTCTTTAACACTGTAGATATATCAATAAAACATTAAACGCTGTCTCTCTCTCTCTCTTTCTTTCTTGCCTTCTCTCTTTCTATATATATAGTGGTCTTTTGTTTTCATTGTGGAGGAACATGGATTTTGGGGTATTTTAGAGTGACTTTGGGATTTTTTATCAGGGATTTTTCAGTTTTCAAATAGGGAACACCAGAATTCCTGCTAGGGAGGCAAGTGACAGGACCCAGGTGGAGGAGCCTGCTCAGTGATAGCACCTTGGACCCAACTGGAGATGGCTGAACTCCTGTCCAATTGGGGCCAGGAGGACATGCTTTGACAGTTCAGAGCAGGCCACCACACTGGAAACATCTTCTGGGCAATAGCTGCCCAGATGGCCAGGCAGGGAGCACACATGGCAGTTGTGCCACACAAGGCCAACTCTGCAGCCACAGCCCACTGGCAGCTGGCCCAGAGGGGCAGATACCTCTGCTGGCTGTGCAGTCCCCATCTGGGTCTGGCAGTGTGCAGCAAATCACAACCATGCAGCAGCCCCCACTGCTACACTGCTGCAGTGGGTAAAGGGTGCAAGGAACTCTCAGGGCTGCGTCAGCAGTCCAGCTGGCACAAGGGGTAGTGTCCCCCAGTACCAATTGGCTCAGCCCCAGAAGCTCCTGAGAGTAAGTATGCCTGAGTTACTTGACAGGGCACCCTTTTGTCCTGATGGGGCCAGGACAGGGCAGCTTTTTATACTGCTGAAGACAGCACCGGTGCTGGACCTAGGCTCTAACTCCCCCTGGCTGCAGATCCAGGAGGAGCCAGGCAGGGTTATTTTGCCCTTAGTGGCACAATTTGCCCCACACCAAAGTGCATGTCTGGGCATGTGCACTGAGGTAAAAAGCCCAGCTCAAATTTGCACTGCTTCTATTTGAGTTGGTGCAAGTTCATGTGCTTGCATGTGTGGATGTACCCTCAGTTACATTCTGAGTTCTCTGAGCTACTTTGGCTTGTTCATCTTCTCATCCTTCACAAAAGGAGTATTTTATAGCCAGGTTTTATGTCCAAGGTGAGAAAGTTCTCATTCTAGCTGTCTAAAACTGTATCTGGTCTGAAATTAGATTCAGAACTCCAGGGTTCTACCAGGCAATCCTACAGAATTCACAGAGGCAGAAATGAACTCCAAGTTAAAAAAAAAAGGAAGCAGCAAATATGACTACTTTGAAGTTCCCAAATACTTTCACTGGGTTTGGCCCTGAGGTCACTGACCTACAGCACTGGATCTGCTGTGATGGCAGACATTAATATAGAGCTTATAAAGGACCCAACCCATACTCAACCTACTTCAAACTTATTTCTATATTGTATCTCATTATATGAACATGAAAGGGAGGCAAGCACATGTGAAGTAGGCAAAGATTAGGGGTTGACACTACCTACATCAATACAGTGAAAAGCACAGATAGAGAAGAACAGTGTAAGCCATGAGCTGCCTTGCTGCTAATTATTTCAGCTGGAGGGCTGCTTAACGAGTTTTGGTGAGGCTCTAAGGGCTGCAAGGTTAGCCTTGCCCCTTGAGAGATGCCCTGCCCCCTTGTGTGCGTCCCACCCCTAAGCCCTGACCTTTGCCAGTGGAAGTCTCTTCCCTTGCCCAGGAAGTACTCCAGGGGGTGGGGGGGAAGAGGGTTCTTGTATACTGTGTGTTGGGGAGTAGGGGGATTGTGTGTGTTTAGGGAAGTATGTGGTTGTGGGGTGGGGGTGGGTGTATATGTGTGGGATGTGCGGGTGGTGTAGGTGGTGTGTGTGTGGTTGGGTTGTGTGAGACAGTGTTGAGCGTGTGTGTGGGTATAGTGAGGAGTGGGGGGTGGTTTGCGTGTGGGTTGGGTGTGTGCATGTGGAGGGCTTCTACCCTGCCCACTCTTTGTGATGTGGCTGAGCCCAGCCCCTCCACAGGAGGGGGAGGGGGATCAATGCTGCCTGCCTGGCTTGCAGCATGTTGAAAAGGGCAGGTAAGCAGCTGCCACTGGCAGGAGCAAGAGGAGCCCCTAGGAGACAGGACAGTGAGCTGAGTCTGGCACTGCTGGCTCTCTTGGTCTCTCTCCCATGTCTGCCTGGTGGGGCTGTAGCCAAACCTGCTCTGGCTCCTGCTGCTTCCAGCCCATGTGCCTGACTGGTGGGGCTGCACACTGGATCCTTCTGCTGCTCCCGCCCCATCTCCCTGTCCAATGCCTGCCTGTCTTTGTGAGCAGCCAAGCTCCTTTAAGCCCCATCCCATCCTCCATCCACACACTCCCCCTCCCAGACATGCTCGAGCAGGGCCGAAGCAAGCTGAAGGCAGAGCCCACCCCAATCTGCTCAATGCTGTATCTTCCCCTCCCTACCTGCTGCCCAAAGCACTGCAGCAGGGACAGGAAGAGTCGTCACTGGAGGCTGGGGGAGCCCAGCAGTCCTCTGGCCAGTGGCAGCAGCAGCCCTACCCAGCAGCTGTGCCTGCTGGCTGGAACTAGCACCCTCCAGCGGAGGAGGCTGGGAGTGCAGCAGTTGATGCTCCAGATGGGACTGGGCAGGACTCAGTCCCATGCACAGTGCAGCAGGGGCAGCCTCCACTGGGGCCAGATACATTAATTGGTGGGTGCCTGGCCACGGGTCAGATCCAATCACCTGGAAAGCTGAATTTGGCCCAAGGGCCATATTTTGCCCACCCCTGTGCTAAAATATGTGAGACTGAGGACATCTACATATGCTATTCATTCAAAGTAGGCTTACTGCACAGTAAGAATACTGCACAGTAAGTCTACCCAGGACTATATCTACATGTGCTACCTCTTGAGAGCAGATTTGCTCCCAATGAGAGCAAACTGCTCCTGCCCTGCTCTGCCCCCCTGCAGCAACCAGGGGGAGTTCCAGGCCCTGGATGCTAGCCTGGGGACTAGCAAAGAGCACGGGACTGGTCCCCATGGACATGGAGCAAGGAGAGCTCTGCCATCTGCAGTGGCAGCTGTCTCCTGGCCCTCTACACACCTGGAGGGGTCCTGATCTAAATGGGGCCAGGAGACAGTTGCTGCTGCAGAGGTCTCCTGCCCCATGCATGTGGGGACAAGCCCCATGCCCAGCAGAGCTTCCCCATTCAGCCCTGGGATGGTGAGGATATGTCCCAGTCTGGGGCAGGTCCCAGCCAGCACCGGGCTCCACACCATGCAGCCCAGAGCTGGTTGGGACCAGCCCCTCCTCAGACCTTTTTCCCAGCTCCATGCCTCAATCAGACAATCGAGGCATGGGGCTGAGAAAGAGTTGTGGGGGAGGGGACTCCTTCCCAGCCCCCTGGTCCAATCACCTGATTGGGGTACATGGCTGAGAAAGAGCTGCTGGGGAGGGAACTCTTTGCCAGCCCCCTGCTGCAATCCATCAGTGAGGCAGCTAGCAGCTCCCAGCTGGGTGCGGGGAATCCCTACTAGTTGTCCACCCTGAGCTGAGCAGGGATTCCCCTTCCATCCAGGGGCTTGCTGCTAGCTGCCCCACCAGCGGGAGAGCTCCTGGCCAGCCGCTGGCTGAAAGGGGAAAGAAAAGCTCCGCAATCCTGGTACTACTCAGCTCCCCACTCCTGTGCGGAGCTGGGAGCCCCACAGCACTTGGATGGGAGGGTGCAGAGAGGGACCCGGTCCCTGTTCTGATCAGTTTCTGGCCCCTGCGGGGAAGCCAGGAGCTGCGCAGCACAGGACCAGGCCCCCTGCTGTTATGGCAAAGTTGGTTCAGCATCTATGAGCCCTACTGCAGTTAGTTTAGTATCTGTATTTACAGGTAGTAGCTAACTGCACAGTATTTTATGAACATGGTTACTTAGTGATGCTTTACTGCTCAATAGATTAATCTAATGCACAGTAAAGCATCTAATGTAGACAGACCCAGTGTTACGTTCATCTGCTCCTACCATAAGCAAAGCTCAGGCTTGGCTTACTGACTAAGAATTGGACCCTGTGTTTATAGTTTTTGTTTGGGGTTTGTTTGTGGGGGTTGATAAGTAGTGTCAGTAGTTTGTTTTTAATATAGAACAAATACAAGCATGTACTGCTTATATGCTTCTCACACTCAAGTAAATAAAATAATTCACATTAAGTATATTATGTATTCAGAAGGTAACGCCACTTTCAGCAATATTGGCAGTCATTTTTCAGCCCTGCATAAAAGAAACCCTGGGGAGCTCTTAGCAGATGCCTTGTTAGATTATTGAAAGGAAATGAAAAAGGCTTCCCTCTGCTTTGAGCTTATACCACATATATCATCCAGCCACTGCCCTCACTGCTGCCAAGGGGAAAAAAGGGAGTTTAGGAAACCCGCTTAGAACCAGCTTTTGGAACCCTTTGGAATAGCCTAGGGCCTCCCCTCCTGCCCACCAACATTTGTCTGATGGAGAGACTGATACACATCAGAGACGAACAGAGCTCTCATTTACTAGAAAGGTTGGTTTCTGCCTACGTAGATATTTCTATGGCTTCTGTCATCTTACCAACCCTCCACCTTCTATTGCAAAATTTAGATCAGCAGAGGTGCTGAAAGCTCACCACTCAGAATTTTCCTAAAAAGAATGGATTAAGTATGTGCTGCCCTCTGAAATCTATGAAACCCAAGTCAAAAGATCCATTGGTTTGGGGTGGCCAGGAGTGGAACCCCAGATTAAATGAATTTGTAAAAAATATATAGCATAGAGCAGGTAATTTGATCCAGCCAAATAGGTACCAGATTGAACCCTGCCTTCTATTCCCAGTTCTACTATTGATTTGCTCTATAGTCATAAACAAGAACTTCTGTCTATATTTCCTTACCTATAAAATAGGACTAATTATACTTACCCATTTGCAAAGTGCTTTGAGAGCTAACATGAAAACTACAGGATGAAGTTTAAGATATAACAGATATTGCTTCTTACCGCTCCATGAAAGAATGATGCTTGCATTACCATGTATTAAGCTATTGTATTACCTGATGTTACAGAAGAACTATCAAATCAATGTCCACCAAGCTTAGTATCTGACTCTCTAGTTTCAGATGTGTAGGCACAAGAATCCCTGAGATGAACAAATAGAAAAGCATTTGCCCAATAGGGAAATCCTCTCAAAACCCCATTATCTGTCCCCCTGATGAGAATTTTAATTTGTTACATGTATAATCCATTTTAATATAACTCTAAATTATCTCAACTATTTAGCCCTTTTTAAATACTACTCAGCTCAATGTTTCTTTTCTAATACAATTTTAATTATATAAATCTATAAGTAAATGTATGTTATGAACATGACAAAAATGAATGTTAAATATCATGCCTAGCAACAAGCTATTAATGATAGCTATGCCTAAATTCCACTGAGTGTACCACAGAAAAACTCAGCAAATCTTATCACTATTTTTTATTATAAATATTTATTTTAATACTTGTGATCTATTTAAGTTTAGGATAGAGATTCAGAATGCAGAAGTCATTCATCAAACCTCACAAAAATATCTGGGGTTTTAACAAATGGCAAGTATTGGTTAGCTAAATTTTTGTGAACCTATCTGCTTAGGTATTGTTTATACATCATTCAACTTCTTAATACAAACTCACAGATGGAATTCTGTTCCCTGTAATTCAGACCAGTAATTCAGCAATTTCATGGGAAGAAACACATGAGCCTGCCATGGAATTCAGCAAGACCCAGCCTTCACATGGAAAGCAGAGAAAATGTCTCCGACATCCCCTCTGAGTGGCCCCTTGACAGGAAGGCAATACACAGCTAAAATTTCCTGCTGGGTGCAGTGCTGCTGGAAATGGTATTGAGGACAAGAGGCATGGAAGCAACTAATCATATTAACAAGCATTCTACTTGCTTCTCTTAGAAACCAAACAGGGATGTTTATGAAAGCCCAGGTATAGATCCTATGCACTCATACAAACAGGACTCAGCTCATATGATGAGAGTTAGCATATAACCAGCAAAGAAAACTACTTCCCCAATGAGACTTAACACCCGACTAAATATACAGCTGTGGAAACAATTACATAGAAAATAATACAGCTAATCCCAAACAGGGATTAGAAATATATATTAAAATATATGAAAAATATATAAATATATTTTAAAATACATATATGTGTATAAAACATAGCAGTTTTCCAAAGGGAGAAAAAGGAACTCTTGGAGATATACTGGCTCATTACCAAACTTCCATCTAGATATTTTGGTGGGTGACTTGTCGGGTACCATTAGCACTACATTTATGTGGAAATAAACTCAAGCCTTCCCTGGCCTCTGGAACAGTAATGTATTTCAAGTTTATTCCTTCTACATTTACAGGAGGGCCACTCTTGTACACAGTACTTCTGAGAGGAGATTATTTGCTAGGGAATACTTTCAGT
Source organism: Caiman crocodilus (assembly GCA_030014935.1). Lineage (NCBI taxonomy): Eukaryota > Metazoa > Chordata > Crocodylia > Alligatoridae > Caiman > Caiman crocodilus. The sequence goes on along the minus strand of JAGPOW010001918.1, from coordinate 34,938,551 downwards.
TTGACTATTTTTCTGATTTTTTAGCTTCCTTGGAGGACAGAAGACAGCATATAGTCTTTCTAGGTTGGATTGTAGAATGAATAATTATTTGTTAACTTTGTCCAGTGAACCATAACAACAGGTATTCGCACCATGTTAGTGCTGGACCTTCCTAGAGGTTTTTTGTCACCTCTTTGCCTCTGAGGATTATGGACCTGGTTTGGGCTTGCTTGACCCTCCCTGGCATAAATTAAACTGGCTCCAAGATAAATGCTTTAGGCCCTTTTCTGTGGTAAAGCATGTTTTCACTCCTTTGAAGGTATTGGGCTGTTGATAGCTCTGTATAGCCTGGGTTTGCTATGACTAAGTGCTAGTGGATTTTATCACAGGTGATGTCACTATTGACTGAGCCTTGTACAGTGCTGAGGTCACTAGTCTCTTTTCTCTGTTATGGTCTGCTTCTTTGGAGCACATAGTTACAAAACAGAGCAGCCATACGTCATGGGCTAGGCTACAATGGTGGGGAGGATGGAGGTGCACAAGAAACCTCTCTCATGAAATAATCCTTCCCTACAGCTTGCTCACTCCTGCTCCTCTGTCCCTGGGGAACAAATCCCTAAAGAAAGGAAGCATAGAAAATATGGTACCATATCACCATCTCTGAAAGACACGTGCCAAGAGTTGAAGGGAACAATCATATTACCCACATGGAGCAATCCCAGGAGAGATTATGCCTGCTGCTCCACACAGAGCAGCAGCACAAATGCAACAATACAGCCCTATGCACTGATTATTGACCAGTGAGCAGGGGTTCTCTTGTTATTTTCAAACTGAACATTACTTAGGCCAAAAAGGGTTTTGTCAGCAGATTGAAGGTTTTTTAAATAGTCTCTACGCGCTTTAATATCATCTGCCAACCGCAGATAAATTAGAGAGGCTGAGGGTTGACACTCCAGTACTTGCATTCATTCTCTCTAAAGATGTAAGAATATTATTTCAGAATGTCATGATTGGCAGCAATTCAAGTTTATCAGTGCCAAGCTTAAAAAAAAATTACATGTATAATTAAAAATCTTCATCCAACTCTGGTGTAAGCTGCAGTATTAGCGTGATATATTAGTGGTTGTCAGAGATTCAATTCCTTTGGAACAAGGGGGCATTTGCAGGTAGGGGTTGCTAAACCTGTTGGTTTTCAAGTAAGAATCAGCTCAAGCTTCATTCCTTTTCCCAGACCTTTGGTGATAAAAAACAAATCATTTTCAGTGTTTCAAAAGCTACAGATAAGTGTCTTTTCTCACTATCTGTGATTCTTCCTGATAGCCACTAAAAATACTCCTCTCTTTTAACACTGGAAAGAATTATTTTCCCCTTTCATGAACAGAGGTGCCCCTTTTTAAATCTTTCATCTCTTTTCCCTGCATGAATAACACATTATCTCAGTTCCCCATCATTTTTTATCTTCTGCTCTTATAAAGACCCTACAACCTTCTTGGCTCCCTTTAAGTTTTTCTGCCTCTGATAATCTACATAACAATTAAAGTCCTGCAGCATGTTCCCTATCACCTCAGACAGGTTCTGAGACTGACTGCAGGAGACAGGGGACCCAAAATCCAAAATGCTGCATCCCAAGGATTCTTAGTGTTAGAAGGAGAAGAGTTTTGAAAAACAGAAAAAATGCAAAATTGGGATCAAGAAGTCTGACAGTAAGATGTAGCACATGACTAAGGAGTCCCAGAGAAAGAACAAAGCCAAAGTTGTTTATTAAAACACTAAGGAAAACTAAGGAAAGAAGGCTACTTAGTGAGAGGATGGACTACAAGGGAGAGTACCTGAATAACCCTATGGTATCAGCTTGTAGGTGAAATATGGTAGAATTCCCTGAAGGGGCCTCCTGAGAAACAAGGAGCTGGCCCAAGAATTGATGGCTTGAACCCCAAAACTTTGGATAAGATACTGAGGAGCACCTAGATCAGGATGTTCCCAAATGAACAAGCCACTGAGATCACTGGAATTTATCCCCCACTGCAGGTGATGCTAGGAGATTTTTCACTTGCCACGGAGTTGCCATTATTTTGGTTGGGTCAGTGTGCATGTGTGTCTGTGTCAGCGTGTGTAAGCAATTCCTGTAAATATTAACTTCCAAAACTCAGCACTTCCAGGAATAAAATTACATTTCCAGGATTGCCGATTTTTTGGCATCCAATCTTGTTCAGAAATATTTTCCTTTCCAGGAATAACATCAAGTTTTAGTAGATGGACAGTACTCCTGCAGTATTCAACTCTAGTAGCTTTTCATCTCCATAAATTATGGAGATTTTGGTTCACTGGCTGTATATTTTAGTATTAGTTTTATACTCACTCACCACTTGTACTCTGTTTTAGATCCAGGCAGTCTTTTTACTACAGGTGTATTAAAGTGACTATTGATTCATGTGTGCTTCATGAGGCTGTATCTTTAATAGCATGATATGCATGGTATCTTAAGTACTATCTTATGGCTGTCTTGGTTGTTATAAAGAAAAAATTGATTTCACTGGCTTTTGATGTGCAGACCACTTTTTATTTTTGTTCCATAAAAGTATTTCAGTGCACCTAATTTTTTCAATACATTTCTTTGAATGATTCCACTAGTTAAATTTTAATTCAATTTTCATAAAAAATTCTTTAACATACCTTTCAATTATACATGTGGCTTCTGCACATGTTTTCCTCTAGAGTTCTTTGTTCATGTTTTTTATATCTTTCTAATTTCTCCAAAATATCTAAAATGTCTTGCCTTGGCTTTGCTTTAATGGGTAAATCAGATTATTTTGTTTTAAATAACCTTCTGTGACAGTCAACAAAAAGATGTTTATTTGATTGATTCTAAATCACACTTGGGGATGGTTTTAAAAAGTTAACATATGAAGTCTAATTGTATCAGTCCAAGTTACCATAACTTATCCCACATCCAGGTCCCTTTTAGCATCTTTGCTAAAGTAAGTGGTAGGTGAAAGAGACTTAACCATAACAATAGATTCCACTGCAGCAATTTAATCATAAAGTCAACAGTGAACCATGACAAATGTATGATTAGCTTTGAAGAAGAAATACTGTACTGATAATCTAAAAGAAAAGGCCTTTAGTTATAGAATATTTGATACACAGAGATTAAGCATCAGAAGGACCAAGACAGAACACTCTACTAGTGTTGACAAAAAAACAAGAAGCTTAAAAAAATGAAACATTATAGAAGCAAATAGATTTTTTTATGCTGCTGAAAATGTGGCACTGCAAACTGAGGAGTAATTTCAGCTATGGTAATAAGATGGGAAACATTTGTTTAATTATAAAGAGATTATAAAATATTTGCGTACTTATTATTTGTAGCATGGCACTTTGATGACTCCATTGTGTAGATTCTGGATAGAATTCTTGCCCGGAAATGCTTTCAGAGGAGAAACAGAGGGAGAGGTGAAGTGACTTTCCCAAGCAAGCAAACAGCAGCGAAGAGGTAAGTAGCATGGTTGTTTTGTGAATAAAACTTGGGTGCTCTGATTTCCAGTTACGTGCACTATCCATTGAAACATATTTCTTCATACACATACTACCTGCATTTTCACATTACAGGAAAGAAGCAATGGAGGGTCACATTAGTTCCATGAGCGCAACTGCTCTACTGAACTTTATAACAGAGGTAAGGAGTAAGATTTGAATAAAATAAGAAGTGAGCAGAACTCATGTTTTTTCCCCTCATCATTTATTTTCATTTAATTTTCAGAGAGGCATGGAGGTGCCAAAATAACCCAGTCTTCTCATGGTTGCTCGATAGCTACAGTCGAGCTTTGGCCCTCTGATTCCCTCAATGATCACCTCTCAAACCTATCACCTAGGAGTGCCAGTTACTAAAGTAATGGCTTCCCCAGTTTCATGTCTGCATAGATGAAACAGGGGTTTATTTCACCCTAAATTGAAGCAGTGTGTTTTTAAAAACCACTTTAATTTAGGGCGAAGTAAACCCCCATGTTGTGTAAGCCCATGTCTTACCTGCCTCTCTGGTGGCAGGGAGGGGAGGGTGAGATGCTGGCAGCCAGAGCAGACCCTCGGCTGTGGGGGTGGGGGCTGGTGTTTCTCTCAGGGCACCACCCCCCAAAAGTGGCAACCAACAGCAGGCACCCGGCTCGGGCAGTCCTGGCGGGCACTGCAGCCACCAAGGTAAGGACCAAGTCCCCACGCAACTTATGCAGGCAGGCAGACTCCACAGAAGGAAAAAAAAAAAAGATCAAGCTCAGCAGTTTTTTGAGTTTTTTTCCTTTGGTGGAGCCTGCCTTCCTGGGCTACTGCCAGGCTGCCTGCACGGGCTGCCTACACAGCCCCTGAGCCTCATGGAGCCCGGTGCTTCATTCTGTGGCTGTAGGGCAGCAAACTAAAATTCCTTAGAGGTGTTTTAGTTTGCTGCACCCCTAAGTCATTTAAGATGTATTATGCTGCCAAATGTGCTACAGTGGCTGGAATTAATGTGCAATATGCCGCCAATGCGTGCAAACACCAACATCATTAAAGAAGTGCAAAAGTATTTCACCTGCTTTAAAGTGGTGTGCACACATGCCCTGAAGTGTGAAATGATGTCATGAAGAGTAGCCTTTTTCTGTCTCACACTTTGATGCCAGGCCCAACAAATATCCATGCAGAGGTTGCCACAGTGACAATCTCTACCTTTATGTTCTCTTGATGCCACTGCAACTTCAGCTGGTCTTTACCCAGGGGAACTAATTTAGCCTAATAACACAGTTTTAGGGTTGTACAGATGCCACATTCACATTTCCTTTATGAGTGGCTGCTGTATCTGGAGATTTGTCCTCTAATTTCAGACAACTGAAATCTCTTCCTTTTCAGAAGTGTTCAGAAGTGTGTCAATTCATCTTGGCCTACATGTCAGATCACTTTCATATAATGTTACTGCTTTGCAGCACCTACAAAAATCATGTCAATCATTGGTTTCATTTTATACATTGGATTTTATGTTCTTTCAGTTCTTAGCACTACTTCCAACTCAATTTGTAATAGATAGTATCATGGCAGAGAATGGCATGAGCAGTAGCAACCTTCCTTTTCTGTATGCCAACACTTTCATTCCCTGCCACTTGCAGGAGGTGGCTGGTAAGACTATCTAAGGAAGAAGAGTCTCAGAGTTATATAGTACTACTGCATCTTCAAGGGTTGGCATAAATGCATGGCTGAATAAACTTTTTAATTGCCTATGAATATGATATCACAAATAACCAATAAAAAGTTTTTTTAAATCACTTAAGCAATGAAATATACCAACTTGCAGTTTAGATCCATTGCATAGGTGCTACATTTAGCCTCCAGAGAAACACACACACACACACACACACACACACACACACACACACACACACCCCCTTGATATCTTAATTACTGTGTCACACAAGTACTCATTTCAGACAAGAATTTCTGCTCGTACATGTTACAGTGAAACAATGGGCAATTGGAGATGAAAAAAGGATATTTAAAGCCAGAAATAAAGCCAGAGCACACTAAATTAAATGAACTAGTCACAGCCCTCCTGTCTGGTTAGGATGAAGAACGGTTTACTAATACAACAGAGTAAATAGTTCTCGTGAAGAAAAAAAATTGCAGAAACACCTTTCCTCCTCAAAAAGGAAGGAAGGAAAGAACATGAGAAAAAAAATGCTCACTGGCTAGAAGATGTGGTAGCCAATTACATAATGGCCATTTTCATAGATTCATAGACATTAGGGCTGGAAGGAACCTCATGAGATCATCAAGTCCAGCCTCCTGCTCAAGGGGCAGAAAGTCAGTTGAGGTCAGATCACTTCAGCAAGATAAGCATCCAAGTGTTTCTTAAAGGTATCCAGAGTAGGTGCTTGCACCACTTCTGGGAGGAGTCTATGCCAGACTCTGGAGAATCAGCCAGTAAAGAAGTTTTTCCTCATGTCCAGTTTAAAATAAGTTTCTCCTTATGTCCTTATATTCCAGCAGAACATGACTGTTAAACCTTATCTTCCCTTGAGGTGCCAGTTTCTGTGCTCCCAGTTCCTGATGCACACCCCTTATATACTTATTGACTGCCACCAAATCACGCCTGAGAACTTCACTTCTCCAGACTGAAGAGCTCCATGCCTCTCAGCCTCTCCTCATAAGGCCTGTTCTCTTGACTTCTAATCATGTGTGTGGCTCTCCTCTGGATGCTCTCAAGCTTCTCCACATCCTTTCTAAAGTGTGGAGCCCAGAATTGGCTCCACACTCCAGCTACAGCCTCACCAAGGCTGAGTAAAGAGAGAGGAGGACTTCTTGGGTCTTGCTTGAGGTGCATCTGTAGATGCAAATCAGAGTTTTATTTGCTTTGCCAGCTGCCACATTGCATTGGTGGCTCATGTTCATCTTGTGCTCAATCATGACCCCCAAGTCTCTTTCAGACATAGTGTCTGAAAGTGCAGTGTAGCACTGTCAAGCTTATAAATATGTGTGACAGGGCATCACTTGGGGCCACTCTCAATGTGGCCCCCACACCTGTCTCTGGGCGACCGCCCGCCTACTCGCCTGCCACGTCTTTGATGTCAATTGGTTCATTGATTAATTAGCGGGAGGCTGCCCATGTCCTTGTACTGCCCCCTCCACTGGGGGGGGGGCTATCAGCAGCTCCTTTTTCCCCAGTACCGCAGCCCAAGCCTTGCAGATGTCACCTCGGTCTACTCCTTGCCCTTCCTGGGCTCCTTAACACTCTGCCCCCGTCTGGGGCCCACCACGTCCAATGTGGACACCTTATTAGTGCTGCCCCCTCTCTGGGGCTCGCTGTGCCTCACTCAGCTTCCAATAAGATGGTCCCCTCTCTGGGGCTCTCTGCACCCACCCTGGGGCTCCTTGATGCTGCCCCCTTCCTGGGGCTTACTGTGTCTGACTCAGACCTCTCAACGCTGCCTCCTTCCTGAAGCTTACTGTGCCCAACTTGGGCTCCTTAATACATGCAACCCCCTACTGGGGACTCCCAGTGCCCGACCTTGGGCTTCTCAATGCTGCCCCCTTCCTGGGGCTTACTGTGCCTCCACAGGGCTTCTCAGTGTGGCGCGCCCCTCCTTGGGCTCGCTGTGCCCCCACGAGGTTTCTTAGTGTGGCCCCTCTCAGGCCTCCCAGTGTGGCCCCTCTCGGGCTTCTCAATGGGGCGCTCCCCTCTCTGGGCTCGCCAAGTCCAACTTGGACCCCTTCTCAGTGCTGCCTCCTCTCTGAGGCTTGCTGTGCCCAACTTGGGCTTCTCCAAATGCCCCTCTCTGGGCTGGGGTCTATGCACCCCGCAAGTTGCGCCCTCGCTGGCACTCCGCTGCACCTTCTCTGGCACTAGGGCCCCACACCCTGTGGGTCCCTATGAGGCCTCCTCTAACCCCTACAGCCTCACCCAAACCACCAGTCTCATAACTAAAACAACATAAACACAAGTCTCTGGCTATAACATAAACATAAGTCATCTGGCTATAACAACATTGTTCCCGCCTCTTGGAGCTGCTGCTAGCAGTACCTCCAGTCAACATTGTTCCCTGAGCTCCTGCCTCACCAGCTGCTAGCAGGGAACTGCCTCTAGTCTCAGGCTCTTGCTCTCTCAGGGCAGAGCTCCTTTCTCTCTGGCTGCTGACAGCAAACTGCTAGCCTGGCCTTGACTCTAGGCTTTATAGGAGCCAGGCCCTGCCCCTTATCATTAGCTGACCGCCGTCAGGTGTGAGCCAATTTGCCATCTGCAGTTGCTCCGGCAACCTGCAGCTGTGCTCCTTAGTCACTGCTAGGGCTCCCTCCCTAGCAGTTTTGCCCTCTTCAGGCACAGGGCACCGGAGTGCCCTGTGACAGTATGATGTGGGTTTTTTCTCCTGAGCTGCAGCACCTTGCATTTCTCTGTATTGAATGTCATCAGGTTTTGATCTGCCCACCTTGCAAGCCTGTCCAGGTCAGCCTGAATTGGCAGCCTATTCTTTAGCATGACTGCACTTCCCCCATAATTTGGTGTCATCTGTGAATTTAGCCAGTCCATTTCTGCCACCCGAATCCAGATTATTTATGAATATATTAAAGAGGACTGGTCCAAGAACTGAGCCCTGAGGGGTGTCACTGGTCACCACGTACCACGTTGACTCAGTTCTATTCACTGTCAGTTTCTGGGTCTGACCACAGAGCCAGTTCCCCAGCCATCAGACCATAAGGTTGTTGAGGCTGCAGTTCCCCAATTTTACCATGAGGACATTATGGGAGACTATGTCAAAGGCTTTTTTGAAATCTAAATATATGACCTTAATCTATTCTCCTTTGTCCGGGTGATGTGGCATCTAGTCATAGAAGGAAATGAGGTTTGTCAGGGAAGACCTACCCGCAATGAAGCCAGGTTGGCTATTTCTCAGAAAGTTCCCTTCCATTACCCTGTTGTTGATGGTTTCTGTGATGATTTTTTCCAAGATCTTTCTAGAGATTAAGGTCAAACTAACTGGCCTGTAGTTCCCTGATTCTGCCTGCTTTCTTTTCTTGAAGATAGGCACCACATTGGTTCTCTTCCAATCTTCAGGAACCTCTCCTGAGCACCACAAGTTCTCAAATATTCTCACCACTGGTCACACTATGATGTCAGCCAACTCTTTTAGCAGTGTTGGGTGCATTCCATCTGGGTCAGCTGACTTGTGGATGTCCAGCCTCTCAAGCTGTTCCCTCACAAGATCTTTGCCAATTATAGGCGTATGATCGCCCTTTCCCTGGTAGTTCTATGTCCTATCAAACAGGATAGCCCCTTGGGCTGATGGAAAACCAACCCAAAATAATTGTTGAGATTAGCTTTCTCCTGGGTGTTAGGTGTCAGCTGCCCCATTTGGTTCAGCAAGGACCTGATGCTCCCCTTGTTTTTTTTCTGGCTTCCCACATATTTGAAGAGGGTCTTTGTATTGTCCTTGATTCAGGTAGCCAGCTTGAGTTCAGTGTCAGCCTTGGCTTTTCTGATCTGCTCCCTACAGGCACGGACCAGTGCTGCATAATTCTTCAGCAGTAGTTCCTGACATAAAAACTTTATAAGCTTCTATTTCGGATTCAGAAGGTCCATGAGTTCCCTGTTGAGCCAAGGGGGTCACCCAGCCTTTTGCTACCTTTCCTATGGGTCGGAATGGACTTCCCTGGTGCTTTTAGGATCACATCCTTAAGGAACAACCACTCATTGTGGACTCCTCTCTCTGTTGGATCATGGTCTCTCAGGGCCTCAACAACCAATCTCCTGAGCTTCTGAGAATAAGCTTTTCTACTGCATTGCTGACTGATTTGCCAGCTTTGCAATAGATAGAGAAATTGATCAACTCGTGATCTCAGAGGGGTTGAAGTCACCCATTTACCAAGAGCATGCAGCATCTGCTAGTTCCCCAGCAAATTTGTAGTCAAGCTGTTCCTCCTGGTTAGGAGGTCTGTAGTAGACTCCTACAGTTATATGTCCTTCACCATATTCTCCCCATATTCTAACCCAAGGGGTCTCAAGTCACTCTCCATGAGTGCCAATCTCTGCTTGTAGGGAAGTGTACTGCTTCTTCACATAGAAAGCTACACCCCCACCCTTCCTCACATGATCCCTCCTGTACAAGGTATAGCCATCAATATCTGTAATCCAGTCATAGGTAGAGCCCCACCAGGTCTCCATTATCCCTATGAGATTCTAGTCATTTTTGCTTAGCAGAAGGGCCAGTTCCTTCTGTTTGTTCCCCATGCTCCTGGCATTTGTGTACGGGCAGCTAAACCTGCTATCAGAAGTCCTGGGCTTCTCTGTCCAACCCTGTTCTTGGGCTGGGGTAGGAGCAAGTTCCCTTGTATTACCTGACCTGCTGATTCTGTGGTTGTCACTTCCAGGACTTGCACTAGTTACTGTCCACCTGTCCCCTGGCAATCTTAGTTTAAAGATTAAGTCAAGCAGGTCAGTCATTCTGCCCAAGAAGAGATTCTTTCTCATTGGAGTGAGGTGGAGGCCATCCCTTCCCAACAAACTGCTACCTCTCTCTCTGAAGTGCAGACTGTGATCAAAGAAGCCAAATTCTTCACAATGGCACCAATACCACAGTCTTCTTTTGATTTCTTTAATATGTCTCTCCCTCCTATGCTCATGACCTGTAACCGGAAGGGTCAAGGAGAAAACTACCTGTGCCCCAACCCTCTGAGCCCAGCCCCCAGAGCCCTGTAGTCACTCAGGACCTGGCCAGGATTGCTCCATGGATGAGGAGCATGGGGTAGTGGGTCAGAGGGCCGGACAAGTTTAGGAATTAGGCTGGATGAGTTTAGGAATCACTTAGTAATCACTTTAGCAGTACAGGTGGTTTTCTCTGTTAAATTAAAAAGGCCAGCCACTAGAAAATCTGCCGGAGAAAAAAGTTCAAAGGATGTGCTTCCCTGTTATATGCCATAATTATGTCAAAAAAGATCTTGTTCACTAAATATGTATGGAAACAAGATGAATCGAATGTTCCAGAAGACCATGGAACTTCTCCTACCACCAAGTAGAGGGTGATTTATCCATAACAGGAGAAGACAATGAGAGATACAGACAGGTAGCTGTGTTAGTCTAAAGTCAGGGCAGAATGGCACCCTATAGCGAAAGAGGCACAAGCTTCAACATACCATCTAACAAAGTAAGCTGTTGCTTACAAAAGTGTATGCCTCTGAATTAATTAGTCTATCAGGTGCCATTCTGCCCTGCCTTGTAAGGAACTATAATACTTTAATGTAATTTCAAAAAATCACTATTTAATTATGCCCTTTTATCTTTACCTTGAACTTCCTAAGAAACTAAATTAGGTTTGGAATGCACAACTTGCTTTTCTCTACACCTTTGTACTTCATGACTCCAGGGATCCTGCTTTTGTCTGTTAAAAAGCTGTGAATTCTCTGATAAAAATCACAAATTCTCTGATTAAAACCCCCCCAAATCCACATTTTTCCATGGTTAAAATGAAATGCCACAATATATATAGGTATCAATTGAACACAATATTTTATTGATATATTTACAATTTTAAAGCAACTTGGAAGCCTACTAGTGCCTCAGTCACTATAGTAAAATAAATTCTAAATACCTACAAATGTTGACATTTGATTTTGGGTTTTTTATCATGGAAAAACAGAGCTCTCTCTGCCCCCTTTGCTCACCAGGATGTGAGTCCAGCTGCAGCTGTCCCCCCACTGCTTTGTGGTACTGAGTAGCCATGATGTGCTGGTGCCCTGCTGAGGCCATTACCCCTCACTCCCGACATAGAGTGCCCCAGCCCTGCTGGTGCCCCTCATTCCCCACCCGCAGCCCGCTGGGCCCTGCTGGTGACCCACGCTCCCCCTCCCCTACAATCCCCCAGCTCTCCCACCCCTGTTAGAAGGAGCCCCCAGCTGCCAGGGCTAAGGAGCTAGGTACCCAGGTTCATAGCCCCCTGCTTCCTGCAGCACTGACCATGCCCTGGCTGCTGCCCATAGAAGGCAGCGGATGCTGTGGTAGAGTGCAGAGTCCAGTTCAGCCTCCCCCACAGCCACAGCCAGATCAAAGCTTGTGGGGAGAGGCAAATATGGGCTGCCCACTGCAGGCTATGTCCCCAGATTAGTGCATGAGGCAGGTGCGGGCTGTAGGCTCAGGGCTCCCCATCCTGCTGCCCTCCCCCTAGGGCCTCCATGGCCTGGTGGGTGGGACCCAGCATAGCAGGGCAGAGTGAGGCCAGGCACCACTACCTCAAGCCCCACACAACCATGTCAAGGCGTCCTCCATGCCACCACCCCCACTGGTGCCGGGTGTGTGTGTTGTAGGGGTGCTTCACCATGGCAGTGTGGAGCTTCCAGTGGTGGTGGCATCAAGCTGCCCTGTCCCACGCTGCCCTGCTGTGCCAGGTCCCACCTGCTGGGTCATGGAGGCCCTGGGGAGATGGCAACAGGGCAGGGAGCCCACAGCAGGCAGCCTTTCCCTCCCACCCCCCCATGCACAAATCTGGGGACAAGTGCCCCCTGCCCCAGCCCCCCCCAGGAGTGCACACAGCAGTAGGGAGCTGGCCCACCTGAACACCCTCGCTGCCCCCGTTGCAGCTCCATCCTGTTCCCTACCCGGGTCCTGTGACTACACATGGCCCTGGGCCCCAAGCCCCACCCAGGCTGGGAAGCAGCTTCAGCCCTGTCCAACTCCCTCTCTCCATCACTACCGGGGCTTCAATTCCCGCCCTGCCCACCTTCCAGACTTTCCTGTGGGAGCTGATCTTCACGCTGCCTGGCAGCCATATGCATGCATACATGCACACATACAAATGGCACCCTCTGCCTGACTGCCCTTCTCCCGTTCCCCACAGCCCTTTGCAGGCTGGAACTGCCAGCTTACAAGGGGGAACTCAGTGTTTCCCATGTTTTTCTCCTTTAAAGGAGAAAACTCATGTTTTTCTTCCTTAAAATGAGAAAATCCACATTTTACCATGGTAAACAGAAAACTTAGATCCCTCTTCATAAGAAAGCATAAGAAACAGGGTTATTTTGATAGCATAACTTAGCTGGAAGACAGATGAGGCCTGACTCTAATCTCAGTTGCAAAGAATAGAAATCAGAGGTGACACTGTTGGAAACGGAATTGTTACACCCGTTGAAAAGTAGCATATGCAAAACATCGACATTAAAGCTAATTTTTCTTTAGGCCAGCAATCTCTCTTTCTCTCACGCACACACACAAACAAACACAGAGCTAGAAATTACATGAAATATAGAGTAATTAGAGTGAAGGATTCTTACCATACTGGGGTCAAATATCATAGTTGTTGCATAAAGCATTAGCCTTGCAATTTTCTTCCAACCCACTTTTACTGACAACTTGAGCAAAGGCTGAGCATTTGGGGAAACACTCAACATCTTCATACCTCTTCCCAGATTGCTTTCTGATATGGTTAAGGGGGCTCCTTCACATAAGACATATTTAAATAACAGCGCCTTGATTAAAAGTCTACCAATTGTTTACACATGTGTAACTCTAAAAGGCATAAGACTACATACAATCAGTTAAGGTGAAACACACCATTGTGCAGAAAATCAGCTCAAAACCTCTTCAGAACTTAAATTCCATTTAAGCTCAGTTTTTCAATTTGAAGCGAGCTGTAGTGGTACATCTGCCATATTCTGGTGCTCTGCATAGAGGTAATTCCATCCACACTAAAGGGTTGTTGGTTGTAACTATACTAAACACACATATCCTTAATGCTTATGAAATATTAAATTGATTAAGGTAGTTTCCCTTGAAATATATCTGCTAGTTTGTGGGGTGTTCCAGCATCTTACCATGTGCATTGTTTCCCTACTGACTCTTCATATTGAATTGTGTACTCACTGGGTGCATCTACACACATTGTTAAGGCAGCACAATAAACTCCAGAGCAGTTCACACCAGACTTAACTGGTCTTGGGCACAACATCTATATTTGCGCCTGAGACTGCAGCAATTAGAGTTGGGATGGACCAGCCCTGGGCTGGTAAAGGGACATGGGAGTTCAGCCCTGGGCTCTGGGTGGCAGCATTGTGAGGTGGAGGGGCTGGCAATCTGGCTCCTGGCTGGCTGGACTGACCAGGCACAATTTGCACCCAGCAGTCACTGTTCACATGAGCATTTGATTGCAATTAATTACTCCACTGTAAAATAGTACTGTCCTTGGAAATACTATATTACAGCAGAGTTAATTAATTTACTGCACCCTTATACTGTCACATGTGTGAATGGTGATGCTTTAATTTGGAGCTAATTAATCACCTTCACAGTAAAGCACACACATAGATGCACCCAATATGACCAGCTCTCTCAATTTTATCAAAAGTCTTGTAATAACTATGTTTTCTTTATTGTAGGCTGAATCACTACAGCAGTGTGTTGGCATGAGAATCTCAGTGTGAGTATGTGACCCCAGGGTACACTGGAGTATAAAGGTGGCAAATAAAAAGAGTGTGTGGGTGGGGGGGTTATTTCATGATTTGTAAGTGAATTTTATGATTTGAGGTGGGGGGAACTGATTCATAATTTGCTTAGCAACACTGAATACTATAATGATGAGTGCCACAGAATCTCTTGAAGCAAATTAGAGGCTTAATTAACATAAAGGGATGTCATTGATCATACATGTTTCATGACATCCTACTAGATCAAGGTCCTTTGCTTGAACTAGATCAAGGATGTTAAATATATGGCCTGCAGGCCAGATCTAGCTTATGGGGCCACATCATCTGGCCCCTGGTGCTGGCCCTGCACCGGGCCCCTACAGGACTCCCCACCCCCATTTCCCTCTGCCCCGCAATATGCCACAGCACCTGCTTCAGCTCATCTGGGAAGTGAGCTGCATATTGTACCAGGGATTTTCAAATGGTATAAGAAGGCATAGCTCTGAATGATTACAAAACACTGATCATAGCATAGCAGATTGATATCTATAAGCTTTATAAGGGCAAGAACTGCCTGTTACTGGGTGTTTGTATAATACAGGACCCTGATCTTGGCTGGGACCAGTGGGCACTAATGCAATGCAAATAACTAATAATAGTTCACTGGATCACATGTACCCTTTGAAGCTCTGCCAGGGCCAATGCAAATGGCATGAGAAGACAGCAGAATTCTTTATTTGTATCAGAGAAGCATCTGGAAAAGCCACATTTCAGCAGCACAGTAGAGAAAAGTCATCATTTCTGCTATTTATCCATGTGAATCTCTTGGGAGTATTTCAGACTGTGAAAACAGCAATTACAGAGGCCTAATCAATAGATTCCATGTTATATTTTAACTTCTTATATTTCTGAGTTACTGTCAACCCTTGCCACAAGTTGCAGATCTTACTGAATGCATGGAGAAAAACAAGTGGAGAAATAAAGCTAAGATGCATCTTTAAATGAGTTGGGCTCATTTCCAAGTCAACACAGAGAAATAGTGGGACATAATACTGTAAATGAAGGACAGCTTTAGTTACCTAATACATCTGCAGCAACTGCTTTGGCACTGTGGCGTTGAGCTCAACAACGGTTTTATTTAACACTATTTGTATATACAACTTTTTTTAAGTGACCTACATACAGGCTACTATTTTATAGTGGCTTCATGGGGAGAGGAAAAAAAAGATTCAACTATAGAAGCTCTCTCTATATTTAAAAATCTTTGTTGGTCTTCTGTCTGCCAGTCTAGTAAAGTAGCCAATTTGGAAAAGTACCTCGTATGAATGCCACAGCAGTGTCTGAATGCTACTGGCATCTTCTATCATTTGACAAAGAATAAATCCCAAACTGCAAAACCAGCCCATCTACAGTATTACATTATGCACTACTTGTTTGGACATATTCTGCAACACACTAATTCCCTAAGTAGTAGACTTCTGCACCACTTTTGTTTACTGAAATTTAGAAGGCAACTCCTTCCTGCCCTTACAAAAAGAGAAAATAAAGAGGAAGGTTAATTTGCATTTTACTATGTTTTCAATAAAGATCTTGCAGAATACAAAGGAACCTCTTGCCTGCTGATCCATGTCTTGTACAAAGCAGGAGAGTCTGCACTGGGACTATACCTGAGAATTTGATTGTGAATAGGAATTTGTTTTTATAATTGTAATTAAATTGCCATAGAATATACAAAGATCTATATATGGTAATTAAACTAGGAACATTCTGTTTGGACACTAATGATCGATTTCCAAAAGAGATCAACTATACAACTGGACTTTCTGAGAATTCACACTCAGTGGGTCTTTTGAAAGTCCAGATGTAAGTATGAAAATTGGAGCTGCTAGCTCCTGAAATACAGTATCTGAGGCACTTGTATGGTCATTACTACCACAGCTAGACCTGACAAGAGACCTGCAAGGTGGGAAAGCCCTATTATACTCATTTTACAGAGGAAGACCTGAGATACAGAGAAGCAAAGGACCAGATCAGTTACAGTGTTTCACTTTTAAATATCCTTCCACATAAAATAAGACTACAGCTTCAGAGTGCCCCCACACCAATCCACTCCTGCCCTTCACAGACCAAACTGCTAATGAGAATATGAAACTTCCCAATGGATGTCTCAGGTGGTGGGATAATGTATGTTATGTCTGATGTTTCAAAGACTGAACCCCTGATAGGAAACTTTTCAGGAGTTTTGATGCTTGTTGATTTGATGCTTGTTGATTTGAATGTCATGCAGGTGGGCAAGCAGGAGGGGCCAAGAGGAAGTCTTTGGTAAGGGAAAGGCAAAAGCACCACACCAATAAATAAAAATGGTGTGGACACGGAGTGCCACTAGGGCCCCTGCCTGTGGGGCACAGCCTACCCTGGACTTCTCTGAGGCTGGCTCCCAGAAGGAGCCCATGGCGGGGCTGGCATCACCCTGCCCCTGGCCTGCAGGGGATGCCCAGAGGGGCCATGGAATGGGGGCCCCCACACCTGTCCTGCAGGTGTCCATCTTAGGGCCCTGGAGGGGCAGGTGGGGGAGCTCCAGGAGGAGGTTAGCAGGCTGAGTGGGATCAGAAAAGTAGAGGATGAAATTGACAGGTATTTCCTTTCCCTGCAGGGCCAAGCACCAAAGAGAGAAGAACCCCAGGAGGTACCCTCCACAGCGGAATAGAAAATGGTTCCCTCCAGAGCCAGGACTGCTTGCAGTGGTGCAGTACCAGCTCCCCCAGTCCAGCTGGGGAACAGGTATGAGGTGTCACTGGAAGAAGAGGAACGTGAGGAGGAAACCTCTGGTGAGGAGATCACTCCACGCACAGAACGGGCTGAAAGAGGCAAGTTGACCCAGAGGAAGAGATATCGGGTACTCGTCATAGGTGACTCCATCCTGAAAGGAACAGAGGGTCCCATCTGTTGCTAGGATCCCATGACATGTGAGGTCTACTGTCTCCCCAGAGCATGGTTCAGAATGTGACGGACATGACCCACTACATAGTCCAGTGGATGGCGAATTGGCTAGAGGGTTGTACCCAGAAAGTCGTAGTGGATGGGTTGGTATTGACCTGGAAGGGTGTGGGCAGTGGGGTCCCGCAGGGCTCAGTCCTTGGACCGATACTCTTCAATGTCTTCATCAGCGACTTGGACAAGGGAGTGAAGTGAACAGAATGCAATTCAACAAGGAGAAATACAAATGCTGCACCTAGGGAGGAAAAAGGTCCAGCATACCTACTGCCTAGGAAATGACCTGCTTGGTGGCACAGAAGCGGAAAGGGATTTTGGGAGTCCTAGTGGACTCCAAGATGAACATGAGTCGTCAATGTGACAAAGTCATCAGCAAAGCTAATTTCACTTTATCGTGCAACAGCAGATGCATGATGAACAGATCCTAGGAGGTGATACTTCCCATCTGTCAGGCACTGGTCAGACTGCAGTTGGAGTACTGCGTGCAATTTTCGGCACCGCACTTCAAGAGGGTTGTGGATAACCTGGAGAGAGTCCAGAGAAGGGCCACTCGTATGGTTAAGGGCTTGCAGGCCAAGCCCTGCAAAGAGAGACTAGGGCATCTGAACCTCTTCAGCTTCTGCAAGAGAAGGTTGAGAGGCAACCTTGTGGCTGCATATAAGTTCATCACAGGGGCACAGAAGGGAATTGGTGAGGTTCTACTCACCAAGGCGCCCCTGGGGGTTACAAGAAATAATGGCCATAAGCTAGCAGAGAGCAGATTTAGACTAGACATTAGGAAGAACTTCTTCACAGTTA
>JAGPOW010001918.1:34906769-34920784 GCA_030014935.1 Caiman crocodilus | reverse complement strand
CTAAGGATTTTGTGACCTGGTCATAAAAGGCCACCAGGTTGGTCTGACAGGACCTGCCTCTAATGAACCCATGTTGGTTGCCCCTAAGCATAATCTCCCCTGCTTGCCCCTCGTGGACATGCGCCAGGATAACTCTCTCAAAAAGCTTACCCAGGACCGAGGTAAAACTGACTGGTCTGTAGTTTCCTGGGTCCTCCTTCCTCCGTTTTTTGAAAATGGGAAACACATTGGCCCTTTTCCAGTCCTCTGGCACCATGCCAGAGCACCATGAGTGTTCGTAAAGCCATGCCAGGGGTCCCGCTATGACCTCTACTAATTCCCTAAGCACTCTGGGTGGAGATCATCAGGACCTGCTGATTTAAATACGTCCAGTCCCTCCAGAAGTTCCCTGACTAGATCCTCACTGACCCTGGGCCTGACTGCACCTCCCCTGGGACCTACGGGGGTTCCAGTGTGGGGGATGACCCAGTCCCTGCTCAGAAAAATGGAGGCAAAGAAATTGTTAAATAGGTTACCTTTGCTGTCTGGTGTGATGACCAGATTTCCTAGTGTGTCCTGCAGAGGCCCCACATTACCCAGTACCTTCTTTTTACCTGCTATGTATTTAAAAAAGGACTTCTTGTTGTCCTTGATCTGAGTAGCTAGTCCCAGTTCCATCTCTACCTTGACCTTCCTGATTGCTCCGCTACCGCCCTGAGCAACCGAGGTATAGTCCTCCCTGGTGATGGCCCCTCCCTTCCATTGGGTTCACATCTCCACCCCAGAGTGCTTAGGGAACTGGCAAAGGTCATTGCAGGACCCCTGGCACAGCTTTACAAGCACTCGTGGTGCTCTGGTGAGGTGCCTGACAACTGGAAAAGGGCCAATATTGTCCCCATTTTCAAAAAAGGGAGGAAAGAGGACCCAGGAAACTATAGGCCCATTAGTGTTACCTCGGTCCTGGAGAAGCTCTTTAAGAAAATTATCCAGGAGCATATCTGCGAGGGGCCAGCAGGGGAGTTTATGCATGGGGGCAATCAACACAGGCTCATTAAAGGCAGGTCCTGTCAGACCAACATGGTTGCCTTCTATGACCAGGTCATAAAAGCCCTGGATGCAGGTGTCGCGGTGGACGTAGTCTCCCTGGACTTCAGGAAGGCCTTTGACACTGTCTCTCACCCCATCCTCATTAAAAAATTAGGTGTCTGTGGTGTCGAACAGTCAGATGGGTCGCAAATTTGCTGGAGGGCCACACCCAGAGAGTGGTGGTGGACGGGTCATTTTTGACCGGGAGAGATGTGGGTAGTGGGGTTCCCCAGGACTCAGCCCTCAGGCTTGCACTGTTCAATGTCTTCATTGGTGATTTGGACAAGGGGGTGAAAAGCACCTTGTTCAAGTTCATAGATGACACTAAGATGTGGGGAGAAGTGAGCATACTAGAAGAGAGGGACAATCTACAACTAGATCTGGACAGTTTACGGAGGTGGGTGGATGACAATAGGATGCATTTTAATACAGACAACTGCAAGGTGTTGCACCAAAGGATGAAGAACCAGCAGCATATCTACTGCCTGGGGAACTCCCTTCTTGTTAGCACAGAGGCAGAGAAGGGTTTTGGAATCACTATTGATTCCAAGATGAACATGGACCACCAATGTGGGAATGCAGTAAGGAAGTATAACTGCACTTTGTCATGCATCCATAGATGCATCGCAAACAGATCCCAGGAGATAATCGTCCCCCTCTATGCAACATTTGTCAGGCCACAGTTGAAGTACTGCGTCCAGTTCTGGGTACCGTACTTCAGGAGGGATGTGGACAGCATCGATAGGGTCCAGAGGACAAC
This sequence comes from Caiman crocodilus, assembly GCA_030014935.1. Classification (NCBI taxonomy): domain Eukaryota; kingdom Metazoa; phylum Chordata; order Crocodylia; family Alligatoridae; genus Caiman; species Caiman crocodilus. The sequence goes on along the minus strand of JAGPOW010001918.1, from coordinate 34,918,959 downwards.
CACTCGCATAATTAGGAGCAGCAGGGCAGGCCCTATGAGAAGAGGCTACAGGACCTGAACCTGTTCAGCCTCCTCAAAAGAAGGCTGAGAGGGGATCTGGTGGCCATCTAGAAACTAGCCAAGGGGAACCAGCAGACAATGGGAGAGTCCCTGTTCCCCCGAGCACCACCGGGGGTAACAAGAAACAATGGCTATAAGTTGTCTGAGAGTAGATTCAGGCTAGATATCAGGAGGAACTACATCGCTATCAGGGTGGCTAGGAGCTAGAACCAACTTCCAAAGGAAGTGGTGCTTGCCTCTACCCTGGGGGTCTTCAAAAAGAGGCTGGACAGACATCTAGCTGGGGTCATTTGACCCCATCATCCTTTCTTGCCCATTGCAGGGGGTCAGACTAGATGATCTGCTTAGGTCCCTTCCAACCCTACCAACTATGAAACTATGAATGCAAACAGCTTCCAAAACTCCCTTTGTGCTGCTCATCTACCTCTACACAGAACTAAATTATTGGACAGTGTAGGGGCTAGCCAGCAGGCAGCCCCCACACTGAAGCACCCTCATGCCCTAGCCAGCCCTGTCAGCATCTACACGTGCATTACAGTGCACTAAAGTACTCCTAGGATCTGGAACCATAGGACAGTACTTGTATTTACAGGTACTAACCAGCTGCAGAGTTAATCTGTTTCCTGCAGTCTAATTGAGTTGAGACTTTACTGCCAAGCTAATTAGGCATGTCTGCAGTAAATGTCTGTGTAGATACACCCAATGACTTGTAATGGTCACATACAGCCAACAAGCAGTAGCATAAAGATGGACAGGCAAGTGGAGAACAAGCTCTAGGTGCTACATAAGGGAAGGGTGGCAGAATGGAGTTGTGGGAGTGGCTCATGCTCCCATATCCTGTCCTCCCCTCGCTCCACACATCCTACATATTCCCTGTAGCAGCTCTGGCTCCAGCTCTAGCAGCATGAAGGGGAGAGCTATGGCAGCAGTGTGCACAACCGAAGTAGTGTCCAGGAGTTTGCTTCTACTGTACATCAATGTTTTGTTGATCACATGATATGCCTTTTGCCTGCAAAAAAAGGTGACATGGTATACCCCAACAGCTACTACGCTGCCTTCTTCACTGCTGGAGCTGAACTGGAACCAGGTGCACTAAAGGGAAGGTACACGGTATATGTGTGTGTTGGGAGTGGGGAAGTGAGAGAAAAAGAGGTGGCCATGGTCCTGCCCAGGGCACCATCCCAGCCAGTTACTCCTCTGTCAACAAGCATACTTTTGCTTCTGATGGTATTCACTTTCCATTTACACAATCATTCTTGATTGAAAATATTAGCCTAAAATCAAAAGGACAGGACTAATCTGTCCCTCTTAGTCCATTTTTACTGACATTCAAATCAACAAGCATTATAGAAAAGGTGGCTGAAAAACACAAAAACATCACGAAGCCACATTCCACTCTCAGATAACCAGACAGCTTCAATGGAGTTATCCTGGCTTTACACAGATATAAATGACAAAAGAAAAAGGCTCCTGAACATTTTGATCACTGGGGCTTTTAAAAGAATCATTCTGGAAGCATCCTTCCACACTGCATGTTGATCCCTGGATACCTTCCACATTTATCACAGCCAAATTTGCAAGGGTACATGCTAGAAAAAAAGATAGGTACAGACTGCTAAGAAGCTGTCAAGGACAAACACTAACCTGCACGTAACACTGTTTCAGAGTTGTGGTGCTAATGACAGCTCTCCTGATTCTGAAATTCCTGGCTGCATTGTGTATATAAAATTCCAGTGTAATGACCCAGTAACACATAATGTGGCTTTTGACCTCAGTGATAGGCTCCCTGGGTTTTACAATCAATTTTTAACAAGAATAAAAAGCCACTCTCATTTTTGGAGGTGAAAAGAAAATTGGCTCAAGCATGTTTGTAAATGTGTTTAGACACAAGATGCCTTTTCTCATATGATATAATTCCAGACATCACAGGGCACAACGTCAATTACCAAATATTTTATTCTGCAATCAGTAAGTCTTTCATTTTCTATTCAGTCATTTCAAATGGTAATAATAATAATTTATTTTCTAAATTGGAAACTTAAAAGAATCATCCAAAAGTATAAATAAAACAAGCAAGTTATGTTATGCTTGTTTTCCATAGAGTGACATTGCTTTTAAATGCTGCTGCCTTCCAGCAGGGTACACTTGAATAGGATAATAAAACTCCATGTTCATGCCTGAGTGTATAACATGCACTTGAAAATAATTAATTAATTATAACTAATTAATATGTGAATAAAACTAGTTAGAATTCTAACAATGTCTGGTGTAATACTAGGCATGAACTGACTTCATATCTGAAGATATTTGTGCCATTTAAATAAATGGCAGTCACAGGCTGGAGCTCATGAGGGTATGAAGAGTCTCTAATGGTCCAGTGTATGATGGCTTTTGTGAGTAGCACATGCAGAGATGTGTTGAAGTGACTAATTTTAACATGGTGGCTTTATTAGAAGTGTTCTGTGTCAAATCAGGAATGAAGCATACTGCCTGTGACAAAGGAAAAACAAATATAGGACAGGCTACTTATGGCAGACTACAGTGCAGTGTAGAGATCCCTTGGCTGTATGTAAGTAAGATAGGTCAGGTACCACAAGCAGTCTAGCTGCAGCAGGATAGAGATCAGTGCTTGGTAACTAATCCTGCTTCTCAGGCAGGGTCTGTGCCCTGGGCAGGAACAAGGGTAGTATCAGGAGATGGGTCACCTGTGGCAGCTGGGCCAGAAGCAGAAGTTATCGTTGTTGCACCCCTTCTAAGCAAGCACCCAGGGTTGGTGCCCTGGTCACACATCAGTGGTTGCACTATTGGTTCAGAGTTGCCATACCTATACCTCTGGTAAGATAAAAGAACTGAGATAGTTCTTCTAAAACAGTAGAGTACATTGCATTTTGCTATGTAGACATCCCCTGGGAGTATCTTTGGACGAGTCTACAAAACTAATGGAAGGTGGTTACATAGTACATAGTAACATATCAGTGCTAACTTAGTCTAGTTATCAAGACTAATTATAGAAATGAAGAGATGGTGGCAGAGGTTTAGCAATTGTTAGCCAGCAGGATAAAAAACCTCCTTGGATGCCAGGCGTGTCCTCCAGTAATTAGCACAAACTAAAGTCCAGGTCACTGCTTCGCTACTAATATTATGTCCTGATAGTTGAATTAAGCTATTGCACTCCACAACACAAAGAAACCAGAAGTGTATACGCCAGACACCAAAGTGCCAGTTAATTCTTCCTTTTGGTTCACAGAACACAAAAGGATAATTACACAGATATGAAGACTTACCACTAGGAAGCATGCATTTGCTAATCCAATATAGTGGTTTTGTCTATCCACTTCTAACCAGTATTAAGTAAAGCTAATGTAAAGTAATGAATGAACAACGAGGAAATTAGAACTATACTGTAGTTGATTTGCACTTACTGTGTGTTAAGAGCAGACAGACAATACAGTTACACCAGATTCACCCACACCACTGTAAGGTCCTTTCCTTATACAGTCATCTGAGCATATACCTTACGGCAAACCGGAAGCAACAGAATAAGATATGGGAAGATCAAAGACACCTAGACTCATTAGCTCCTATCGGTTCCGGTTGACTGGGCATGGGATGGAGAGCAGCTAAAAACTGCATCAGCAACAGCCAGAGGGAAGTTCAGAGACAGACGGAGAGCAAATCAGAGGAAACAGTTTGGAGATGGAAACACCCTGGGAGGCATAAAGGAGAAGAGTAGGAAACTCTCTCCTTTTGAAGCTTGAAGGAGTCTCTACACTTACCAGGAACAGGAATCAAGGGTACATGATCAGGGGGATCCAGGGGAGCGATGGTTGTTCCAGCTGAGAAAACTGCAAGGACATAAGACAACTAACTGTGAGTGGTGGTGGTGCAGGACAGGGGCACCTGTAAGAGACCAGGGACCCCTGGTTCTGCAGCCCATCAAAATTGAATCATAAGAGTAATACAGGTCAGGAATAGAAAGTGATTGATAGGCAGTAGCCTCGGTTCCCAGTGCCGTGTAAAAAAAACAGAGTCAAGCATGAGAAAAATTCCTAAATCAAAGGTCAACTGGCATTAAGAATGGCAAGCCTCCCTCTTTTTTTTCTTTTTTCACCAAGTCATGGCAGGAAAGATTGGGCAGATGTGCTGAGTAAAATCCTTAATTAGAAAATCATCTGTGACTTAGGAACTAGCACACTTCAAAATCCTGACAGTTACATAAGCAAACGTCACTACCGCCACAACTACTGTGACCACCATGGGCCCCCACCCAAAGTGGATGGGGGAGCAGCCCTGGCCCCAGCCTGAAGAGGCGAGGGGGAGGCGGGGAGTGGTCCAGCCTCAGCCCAAGACATGGGGTAGGGGGAAGGGGCTAGATGCAGGCCTCTTAACTTGTTTATCAGTATGGTGTGGGATACCATATCAAAGGCCTTCCTGAAGTCTGAGTACACGATATCAACTTCAGTGGACCACAGAGCCCAGCTCCCCCTTCCCCACAGGTACAGCTGGAGCAAAGCCCATGTGGAGGACAGATAAGAGCTGGCCACTGTGGGCTGGGGTAGGGGGAGCTAGCTCCCTGTCACCACACGCACTCCTTGGGTGGAGCACATGCCCCCCAGCTTTTTTCACAGAGCAGGTGTGGGCCGCATGCTCAGAGCTTCCTGCCCTTCTGCCTTTCTGCCCTCCTGCCTAGAGGATCCAGGCTACAGAGGCCTGGGGGGTGGGGAGGGGAAGCAGGGACCCGCTGTGACAGGGCAGAGCAGGTCCAGATGCCACAGCTATGAGCCCTACACCACAATGGCATGGTGCCCTCCACACAGTCAGCCCTGCTGCTGCCAGGGCAGGACAGAGCTCCCAGAGGTGGCGGTATCAAGCTTTCCCACCGCACTCTGCCCTGCCATGCCAGGACCTGCCTGCTGGACCACGGAGGCCCTGGGAGGATGGCAGCAGGGCAGGGAAACTGAGCCCACAGAGGACAGCCCACACGCCCCCACACAAATTCCTCAGGGAATGCACACAGTGGTGCGGAGCCAGGCCCCCAGCCCCACCACACCCCACACGAGCTGCCCACAGCTCCATCCTGCTCCTCACCTGGGCCCTGTGGCTACACACAGCCCCAGGCCCCATGCACAGCCTGGTGTAGGCAGCAGCCAGCCCCAACTCTACCCAATTCCCTCCCTCCTTCCCTCACTAGGGGGGCCTCAATTCTCCCCCCCCTCCCCCCATGCCAGACTTTCCAATGGAAGCTGCTTTCCATACTGCCTGATGGCCACGTGCATGTGTACACATGCACATGCACATGTCATCCCCTGCCTGACCAACTTCCTCCCACTCCTCCCAGCCCTTCGCAGGCTGGAACCCTGCCAGCCTTCAAGTGGAAACCCACCATTTCTGACATGTTTCTCTTTTAAAGGAGAAAATTTGGGTTTTTCTCATTAAAATGAGAAAATCCACATTACCATATTTTATCATAGCAAATGGAAAACCTGGATCCCTTCTAATTACAATCCTGTCTCAGAGGAATCTGGTAGGCTTATTACCTAACATTCACAAATCACAGTGCAAGTGATTAATACTGTCACTTACTTTTAGTAGAATGTTTTGGACAAGGAATGAGGTATAAGGCTGCATCAAACATATCAATGCTTGGGGAATCAAAGCATGCATAACCATTAATCCTGAAGACTGGAAAACCTACAACACAGGGTGACCATTTTGACCAGCACATGTTCATCAAAAGAGTGACCTGCCCGCAAATGGTTACCTACAGACCAGTAGCAATCAGGGATGGCAGGCTTCCCAAGAAGGATGGCCCCATGCTTCTGAACAGTAGTGGGAACTCTCATAGTGGTGTGCTGCTGCCATAACTCTGGGTGAGTCATGTGGGGAGTTCCAGAGAAGTGCTTTTTGTTCTCCTGAAATTCTGCAGCTATCGCTGCTCATCCCAGGTCTGCACAGTACTTTCTAGCAGCCAACACTTGTTTCATAAGCCTAATAGTGATCCAAAAAAGTTCCTTCAGAAACAGATGGTCTATGTTCTCCTCCTGCTCCTCCTCCTCATTGTCCTTCCAGTGCTACTGGCACAGAGGCCAAAACCACTGCAAAATCAGTAACCTGGCAGCTGACTTGCAAAGCTGAAGCTGTCCAGCCGAGAGATGTCAAATACAACTCCACAAGCTGCTGCAGATTTGCAAAAAGCAGCGCTGTGACACTGAGCACTGCTTTATCTTTGCTGGCCAATAACCGATTGAAAATCATATTGAGTCCAAAAGAAATGGTTCATCAAATGATAGGTGAGAAATCATGGGATTTTTTTTTAAGTTGGACCCAAATCCCAGAATTTCTATTGATGCCAGTGTATTCCAGTATAATTCTTATGTATTCCCCAATTTGTCAGTCAGAAATGTATCCCAATGGAAAGGGCCCAGCAATAGGCTAAACAGTACAGACTACTCATGCACAATGCTGAGCTCTTAATACAGAGAAAGTTCCTGCCATGTGGAAGCAATGATTCATACTGTAGCATGAAGCAGCTGGACATAATGTAATATCTAATACACAATGATTAGTGTGCCACAGTTCATTGCAAACTTGATCTCGCTCCCCCAGCCCCAGTATAGAAAAACCCTGGGTAAATACTTCAGGGTTTAGCCTGTTATTTATTGTTACACACAGAAGCAGCAGCAGCACACAAAACTGAACTTCGTCAGCTACAAAATATTTTACTTCAGTGGGAGATTTTTCCGAGTAAGCAGTGCTGAACTGGGCCTTCACTAAGAAACAACAAGGGTGACAGAGTGTGAAATTACATTTAGAGTACAGTAAGGGTATCTGGCCCAACCCAGTATATCAAGCAGGAAAAGATGTGTGCTATTTTTTCTCCATAATTTCCTAGGCCAATCGTTCCATTTTCTGAGCTCATAATCCAGAAGTTGTGGTGATAATACAAGCTTCATTTTCCCAGTGGTTTATCTTTGTCTGTGTATTCTAATATTAACATTCAATTTTAGACACATAGTCAAGATATTGACCCCTACAGTGCATTGTGCATGTCTGTAACAACATGCTAGTCCCAGGGAATGGCCACAGCATCCCTTGGTGGCTGCTCACCCCTAGCTTGGTCTGCCCTTTTACAGAACTCCCTCTGCTCTCCTTCCACACCTTGATGTTCTAGTCTTAAAAGAAAGGAGGCTGCCCTAGGGCCTTCCAAGCCAGGCCTCACCCCCTGGTTCATGGGCTAACTATACACCTTGGGGTAACTCTATATGCTTGTCAGGGCATGGCCTTTCTGACCTCAGCCCCTTTCTCTCTTAGCTGGTTCTCATAGCTTAGGCCCTCTGCACTGGACCTGGCTTCTAGGTCCCAGCCTCAGCCCAGCCCTCCATGAACCTCATCTGCCCTGCTCTGTGCTCACTGGCCCACACACTCTGCAATGATCAGGGTTTGCTGGTGCCTCAGAATGCTGTGAGCCTGCCCCCAGCAGGGCTCAAGGCAAGTGCATGCTCCTAGGGCACTAATGGGACCTCCAAACCACCTCTTTAGTTCCAATCCCAAGCCACCAGTCTGAACTACAATAAGAGAAGTCTCCAGGCTATAACACAAACTTTTCCCCCGGGCAAGCCAACAACAGCAAATGGAAAAACAGTATGCTATCACTTTATAACATAGGAAGACCTTCCATCCCCATCAGGGTAAGTAGCAAACACACAGGGCAGCCTTCCCTGGGTGCCAACATAACCCCCAGCTCTGTGCTATGTCCTCCTGTAGACCCTCAGACTCTTGTTGCACAGCAGTCCACTAGGCCCTCCCTGACAGCTTTCCTAATCAGGAGTATTTTCCCCTACAGCTTGCAAGGCCAGCCTCCTTCCCCCTGGCTCAGGACCTTCAACCACATCTATTTATGTGGTTCCCTGTCCCTGTCCCCTGCTGGTCACCTGCTTCCCAGAGCTGCTACAGGTGGTTTCTGATTTGGCTGATTTGGACAGCCTCAGGGACGTCTTTCACTGCTGGGGCCTGTGGAGTTTCTGTGCAAGCCCCCAGCTCCTTTACTGTCACTGCTAGCCCTGGGGTGAGTGTTTGCTCAGGTCTTTCCCACCCTTAAATCTGCACCTTGGGTTTGTCTGGCTGGCAGGCCCCAGGGTTTGCTCCCCCTTCTCAGTAATTGGGTGGGGGCCCCATTACAATGTCAACATATCCTTAAGCACTATTCTGCTCTGCACAGTAAGGAGCCTGATTCTTCACTCTGAATGAAGATCAAACCTGCCACAGAAGTCAAGGAATAGAACCTGGAGATAAAACTCTTCCATTGTTTATATTACTGATCAGTACCATCAGTATTCAGCATGCAAAAGTCATAAAAACAATCACGCACACTGGCTCCTTAATCTGTAAAAATCTATTTGGTTCCCAAAATAAGGTTGACAACATAGTTTAAAATATAATAGTCTTTGCTGTGTGTCCCAGTAGCAACAAGGGCATTGGGTTTCTCTGAAAACATTGAATTTCCTCTGAGAACTCTGTTCTCATGCAGATCTGATAACTTGAGCTGCTGCACTGTACTGTTTATTATCAAAGCAAGAAAAAATGGGCAAAAAGGCAACAATAAGAGATATTGTCTAAGAAGGACACTGCAGTCTCATGTAAGTAAATGAAAACAGCGACTCTGAATTAATGTGCCTACTACAATAGTTTATTCATGCATGTGGCTGATTCTTCTTCCTCTTAAGTTAATGGGATCCCTTCCCCTGACTTTCACAGCCTGTGCATCATATCCTTACTATCAGCTCCTGACAGCCGACTCAGGCAAAAAACCAAGCCAAGAAAGTTTTTCCTGGGCATGACTGCAGGACTGTTTGTATACTCTATTTGTAGAACCGATAATGAAACTAACCACTTGAACTAGGTACAATAATTGCTTCAATAACCACTACTAGAATCACATTAGTAATTGCTCTTCCATTGTAAGATGATTATTATTACAAAGCCATCATAGCCTAGCTTCCAGCTATACAGAAATGTCACCAGTCTCATGCAGCATGTTTTAAGATAGCCTCTATTTTTGCAGCAGCAATTTTGTACCTGAAAATTAATATCAGACTTAAATGGCAACATGCAGACATCCAATTTCCTGATTACAGTGAGAAACAAAGTACTAAGATGTGTACATGCTATGTATCCCCAACTAACTGCACTTGCAATAAAATCAAAGGCTGGGTTAAAACATCCAAAACTGCAGCATTGAGAAACTTTATAAATTCACTTGGGCCCATCCACATGCTCATAATCACTACTTCTAGGCTGATTACCCACAAACAGAGGATTGTCAGGGAGTTACCTACCTAAACCAGGGTCTCTGTATATTTAAGGCCATAGAAATAATGCTCCTCTAAATGTAATCAACTTTATCTAGTGGTGATTAGCCTTCTCACTCCGCAGGTCAGATAAGTAGCAGAGGGCCAGTCTATGGACCGGATACTGTAGGAAGGATTGGGCCACAAACAAGATCCACACCAGCACTCCAGCACAACCCCTGGCACTGAGGCTGCAGGGCCACAGAGCAACCCTGAACACTAACATGATCCAGCACATGAGACCATGTCATCCAGCCCACAGGGCTCTCAACAGGTCCAGAAATGTGGTGAGTGGTGGCAGCATTAATTACCACAACTCTGGAAGCCATGGCATTAATGCTGCCACTTCTCCCCTACAGCCAAATTTCTAGACCCATGGGCAGCCCCATGGGCTGAATAATATAGCCCTGTGGGCTGAATTTGGCCTGCAGGCCAGAGGTTGAGCACCTTTTAGTCAAATGTTGCATGCTGGCTGCTTTACTTTGTGACATCAAAAATTGATCTCTGCCCCTCCTGCCTTTACAAACTCTCTCCAGAAAGCAAAAGTTGTCCATTATGCCTACAGCTGGAAGACAAATTTGCCTGGGAAACCAATAGGTTATCATTTCCTACAGAGTAATTTAGCCCCTACTAGTATTTCAGTAGCTTTAATCAATTAGGAAATTATGTCTGTGGAGAGACTCCCGAGCAGCTACAATTTCAAGAGAAAACAGAACTCTGTTACTTAGAGCTGGGAACAGTTTTCTTGCTGCTCTTTGTGGGATAAGGGGGATTGTTCCTGTGTGTTTTTTGTTTCTGGGAATTTTTTTGCAGGTGTATAATTAATGGTGTCAAGGCCACAGAGCCCACTCAATATTTTCATACAAAAAGAAACATTTCCTCTTTGTGCTAAGTCATTAGCACACTGCACAACCTGGCCTCTTTTCCAGACAGCTGATTGCATTGCCATGAACAATAGAAGTTATAATGTTTATCATTTCATTAATTCTTCATGAATGCAGACAGCTGTATAAAAAGCTTTTTCATCCTCAGAAGATTTTTGAGTTTAAACATAGTTTATAAAAGGAAGCAGTTGGACTGACTGTAGATCTTGGAGATTAAAGAGTATCATGTCTAGTGAATAAAGTAATCAAAAACCAGATATTTTAAGGGAAGGGTAAATTTCTCCTGATTTATTGCTTGCTGTTTGTTGTACAGAAGGTGTATTTACATAAAGATATAATTCCAGATCAAAAATCAAACTCTACCCAGCATATTATAAAGCCAACCAGTGGAATGAATTGTTTAAATAAAATACATTACAAAATAGCATACTAGTACACTAATCAAACTCATTCTTGTATTCAGCTTTTTAAAATGCAACACCTTTGAGAGGAAAAACTACTTCAGCATTCTCCCTTCATCCTCCTGACATGTTTGCCTCATTATTAAAATTATTCTGAGGATTCAGCTCTGATAATATTGGGAAACATACTAAAAATGTACTGCAATTCTGATCATTGCGGGAGTTTTAAATGCAGCTAGTGATAAGTGGTACAACCAAAGCACCCAGTTTACTCAGAAACGTTCATATTTTTCATAATAGGGAATTTTTTTTCTCTCAAATTTTCACTTTTCAGTGAAGTTTTAGAGATGTGAAAATACAAGGCATGAAAATACTGGGTAATTATTTTAACAACAAAGGAGATGCTATCGTAACTGCACTTTTACAGTGAGCATTACAGTGAAAAAGCAATTTGGAGTCTCAGAAAAATAAATTTAAAATGTCTTGTGTGTCAGGTACTGACTTTTTCCCATTGTAAGCTTCTTGCCCTGTTGTGAACAAGAGGGCCTTACACATACATTCATTGCTTAAAGTCTGTTGGGAGGTAGATTATTTTACCTCACAACAAAAAATGAGAACCGCAGTGATGGCTTTGCATTAACAAGGAGAACTTAGGGTACACTTAGAATTTAGGCCAGATGAGAAGGGCACAGAGATTGGACTTCACTCAACAGCTACTTACAGCACCAAATTTTATAAAAGAACAGGTAGAATTTGGATTAGAATATACAGGCAAAATGGCACAGAGAGCACCATATCTTCACCAGCAGGTAGCTCTACCTCAGGGGTGTCCAACCTTTTTGAATGTGGGGCCAGATCACAAACTTTTTATCACCAAGTGGGCTGGTGAGCCATATTTACAGACCTCACAGGAAGTGGTGTCACATCAGGAAGTGATGTCATATGACCAATGAAATTGCAGGAAGTGACAATGAACAGGAACAGGACATCATTTTTCTGTGCAGGGGGTTGGACTAGATTAGGGCTGCCCAGCTGACTACCTGCAGGCCACATGTGGCCCACAAAGGGCTAGGCTGTCACCCACAGTCTACATGGGGTCTGCAAGCAGTTAATATATAGGACATGGGCTGGGGCAGCCACCTCTCCCACTGCTGTGCAAGGGCAAAAGGCCTGTCGGGGGGAGGAGTGGTCCATGCCCTACTAATATAGCCTGCATGGCTGAAGATGGGGGTCTGCATGCTGCTGGAGCAGCCCGTGCAGTGAGAGGGTCCTAGGGGCCCACTCCCACAGCGTGCAGCCTGTGCAACACATGCTGGTGTCATCTGGGGCCCACAGCCTCACCAGATCTGAACAGCCCTGGACTAGCTTTTCCTTGAGATCTCTTCCACGTCTCTGCAGTATATGCCTACAATTTCTATTTAATTAACCACAATGACCATGTTACTTCCTGTTACTGGTTAACTGTTTTCTTTTAAAATTAAGACCACAGTAAAGTTAA
>JAGPOW010001918.1:34894138-34906669 GCA_030014935.1 Caiman crocodilus | reverse complement strand
ACAATTTCTATTTAATTAACCACAATGACCATGTTACTTCCTGTTACTGGTTAACTGTTTTCTTTTAAAATTAAGACCACAGTAAAGTTAAATACCTGCGTATAACACCAAGGAAAGTCTTTGATTTAGCACAACATGCCTGTTTCCAAGAATGAATGCAGCTGAAGCCATAAGGGGAAGTTTGTGCTGTCCATTTCTGCCAACATAAAGTGTGTGCAAGTGTCCTTTACTAACTTGATCATGGTCATTGTGGTTAATTAAATAGAAATTATAGGCATGTACTGCAGAGATGTGGAAGAGATCTCAAGGATAAGCTAATCCAGGGCTGTTCAGATCTGGTGAGGCTGTGGGCCCCAGATGACACCAGCATGTGTTGAACAGGCTGCACGCTGTGAGGGTGGGCCCCTAGGATCCCCTCACTGCATGGACTGCTTCAGCAGCATGCAGACCCCCATCCTCAGCCATGCAGGCTACAGTAGCAGGACCTGAACTACCAAGGAAGGGGCTGGACATAGAGTGCCTCTGGGCTGGGCTCCTCCTGCCTCCCACCCAGCCCAGCTCCTGCAACCACATGCCCTGCAGCCCTGGCCTTGCCCTGAGGCACCCCCACCTCTATGCAGGGCCTTATCTGGTGCCTCCGTCCACCACGCATGTGGGCAGGGTGCACGCCAAGCTGCAGCTCCCCTGCCCACGCACCGGGGGCAAGGGGCAGAGCCAGAGAAAAAGTCCAATCAAGCATGGCTGGGGCAGCCCTACACTGCCTAGCCCTTGGGGCAGCAGCAGTGGGACCTGACTCATGTGATGGCCCCATGGGGGTAAGTAGCTTCCCTCCCCTTGCTGCTGGCTGGGGCCTGTGAGCCGGCCCTGCCCGCCTCGCCTCACTGCCGCCACCGCCGTGACGCACAGAGCAGGTGCCAGGACTCCTTGCCTGTCCCAAGCAAGGGACCTTGGACCAGCAAAAATGGCTTGGCGGGCCGCATGGCAGCCCGTGGGCCATATGTTGGACAAGCCTGCTCTACCTATACCCTAGCACAATCCTCCAGAGCACTCAAAACAATAATGTCATTCTCATAAATTCACAGACATTAGGGCTGGAAGGGACCTTGGAAGGACATTGAGTCCAGCCCCTTGCTCCAGGGGCAGGAAGTCAGCAGGGATCACAGGAACCCAGCAAGATAAACATCCAAATGTCTCTTGAAGGCATTCAAAGTAGGTGCTTGAACCACCTCTATCAACAGTCTATTCCAAACCTTGGGGGCTCGGACAGTAAAGAAGTTCTTCCTTATGTCCAGCCTGAAACGGTCATGCAGGAGTTTGTGACCATCTACCTTGTCATCCCTTGGGGTGCTCTGATGAACAGACATTCCCCCAGGTCCTGGTGAGCACCCCTGATAAACTTATAGGTAGCCATCAGATCACCCCTGAGCCTGTGCTTTTCCAGGCTGAAGAGTCCCATAGCTCTCAGGCTCTCATCATAAGGTCAGTTTTCCTGACCTCTGATCATGCGCATGGCTTTCCTCTGCTCCCTCTCAAGCTTCTCCACATCCTTTTTGAATTGTGGAGCCCAAAACTGGATGCAGTACTCCAGCTGCAGCCTCACCAAGGCCAAGTACAAGGGAAGAATGATGTCCTGGGATTTGCTTCAGAAGCATCTATGGATGCAAGCCAGTGTTTTGCTCACTTTACTAGCCGCAGCATCACCTTGAAGGCTCATGTTCATCTTGTGGTCAATCATGACCCCTAAGTCCCTTTCATCTCTAGTGCTAACCAGCGTAGCACTGCCGAGCCTATAAGCATGCTGCAGGTTTTTCCTCCCAAGGTGGAAAACCTTGCATTTTTTGGTGTTAAACACCATTAGGTTCTCATCCACCCATTTCCTGAGTCTGGCAACGTCTGCCTGGACCACCACCCCCGTCCTCAGGTGTGGATGCTCTACCCCAGAGTTTGGTATCATCGGCAAACTTGGCCAGTCCACTTCTGACACCAATGTCTACTTCCTTAATGAAAATGTTAAATAGTGTAGGCCCTAGGACAGAGCCTTGAGGGAACCCACTGGTCACAGGGCACCATGATGACTGACTTCTGTCAACCACCACCCTCTAGGTCCTACCGCAGAGTCAATTCCCCAGTCAGCAGATCATGGTGGGGCCAAGGCCACAGTTGGCCAGTTTTGCCAAGAGGTGATTATGGGGTACTAGATCGAAGGTTTTTTAAAAATCAAAATATAGGACATCAATCTTTTCTCCCTTGTCCAGGTCATAGGTCACCTGCTTGTAAAAGGAAATGAGATTGGTCAAGCAAGACCTACCCACAACAAACCCATGCTGGCTATCCCTCAGGATGTTGCCATCAGCCAATGTGTTAAGAATGTCCTCTGATAATCTTTTCTAGGATCTTCCCTGGGATAGAGGTCAGGCTGATGGGCCTGTAGTTTTCTGGATCCACTTTCCTCCCTTTCTTGAAGATAGGCACCACACTGGCCTTCTTCCAATCTTCGGGCACTTCACCAGAGCACCAGGAGTTCTCGAAGATCCGTGCCAGGGGCTCAGCTATGATGTTAACAAGCCCCTTCAGTACTCTATGGTGTAGACTGTCAGGGCCAACTAACTTGAAGGTATCCAGGCTCTCAAGTTGTTTCTTCATGAGGTCAGCATTGATGGAGGGTAAGAAATCTCCCTCACCCGGGCCTCCCTGTCTCATAGTGGGCAGGTGCATGCCATGGTGAAAAACTAACACAAAGTACCCATTTAGCAAATTTGCTTTTTCCTGGGGTTGTTTTTTTATTTATCCCATCTGGTTTAGCAGGGGTCCAATGTTGCCCTTGCTTTTCCTCTGGCTCCCCACATATCTAAAAAAGGACTTTTTATTGTCCTTGATACTTGTAACCAGTTGGAGTTCGGTCACAGACTTTGCTTTCCTGGTTTGCTTTCTGCAGGTCTGGACCAGTGCAGAGTATTCCTCCTTGGTGGTGGATCCAGTCCTCCATCCTTTGTAGGTCTTCCTTTTAAGACACAGGAGGTCCGCTAGTTCCCTGGAGAGCCAAGGGGGCTGCTGTGCCCTATTGCTGCCTTTCTTCCGAGATGGGATAGACTTTGCTTGCGCATCCAGGATTGCTCCCTTGAGGAGCAACTACTAGTCCTGAACTCCCCTCCCCTTTGGGTTGTGGCCCTTTCGGACCTCACTGACAAGCCTCCTTAGCTAGTCAAAGTCAGCTTTCCTGAAGTTGAGGACTTCTGCATTGCTGACTGACTTGACAGCTTTTCAGTAGATGGTGAAGGTGATCAGCTCGTGGTCACTGTCACCCAGCTTCCCTTCGATCATTAGATAGCTGATTAAATCATCCCCAGTTGCCAGTACCAGGTCAAGCAGCGCTTTACCTCTCGTTGGCCTGTAGACTTCCTGCATCATCTAGAGCTCATCCACGCACGAGAGAAAGCTCTGCAGCCACTTGGATTTGGCCGAGTACTCTTCCCACGTGATGTCTGGGTAGTTGAAGTCTCCCATGACAACCATGCACTGAAAGCGTGCTGCCTCAACCAATTTTCTCATGAGAAAATAGAGAAGCTCTAGGGATGTGCAGGGTCTTGCATGCAATCTCAGGACTAAGACAAATTTCTCCCTTTAGGATTATCCTGGGGCCCAGGAAGTTATCACCTTACACCTGATCAGTAGTACCCCTCAGTGGCCCATTTGATTTCAGTCAGGCCCCTCAGTAAGACTATCAGAATTTGTCCCAGATTTTGAGCGATTACTATTTGCAGACAAAGAAATTCATGTCTCAAAAATTTTTCCCAGTCTCCAAGCAGCGTGAGAAGTTCTGTCTATTGATCTCTGCAGGTGACTTTGGTCCCTCTTCCGTTTATTTTGTACAAATGTAATGAAAGCTCCTCCAACAGAGGTGCAGTTTTGCCATAAACATAAAATAGATATGACAAGCCATCCTTTTTATTGAGCAAACACAAAACACGTCACCATACATGACACTGAAGAAAGATGGTAAATACTGCTTCCTACAACCTGTTTTTCCAAGACGAATCTTACCCAACTGCCAAGTTGCTCAACAGCATTGAAAGGTTACAGAAGGGTAGAAATAGAGCCTGGTAGGGCCCTGGAGATAAGTACACAAATACATACTGACAAATAAATATTTGTTATAGCATTCATTATCTGTAGCCATTTATAGCTGCCCCTTTTCTGGTTAGTCTTTTTGCAATTTAGTCTTGCTGCAGAAAATATTTCATCCTTTAGCTGTATTGGTAATTCATTTGTTTCTTGCTACCTCAGTGGTAGACTGACTCTCAAAGTTTGATTAAAACAATTTTCCAGGAAGATATCAAGGAGAATTAAGAAAGATGAGGATTATGGTTCTGGTGAAAATACTATGAATAAGCACCGCAAGAGACTACTACCTTCTATACGGTGGTGGCCAACCTTTTTGGCAGGTGTGCCACAAATTAGCACCATGCTCTCTCTGGTTGCATCCCAAGGAACAGGTATATGCAGTTTGCAGCTCCTCAAAGCCTTTTGAGGCACTGCAAAACACATGTGGCATTTGTGAATCCATTTACTACGGTGCATAGTTGCAGTGTAGTCGCAAAAGATACTGGAAAATCCCAGTATAAAAAGAAACCATGACCAAAAAAAGCAAGGTGGTGTACATGGCTGCAGCAGGCACCACCAAAAACTAGATGCTGGCCAGCTAGAGCCACACTGGATGCTGGCCAGGCTCCATGTACCTGGATCACCACTGCTGCTGCTGCTGTCCCTGGAGGCCCCCATAACCTCAGGTGAGGCTGCTGGGGCCAACCCAGGTGTTGGCCCCAGCCTTCCCTACCCTACCTGGGCAACGTGTTGCATGCCGAAGTGCACGTGCAGGAGCATGCCAAGAGGCAACTAGCAGCAGCACAATGTACCACTGCCATTTATCCCCAGTGAAATGCATACTCCCACTCATGAGGGATGAGCCCTCTCGGTGCCACTCCAATCCCCTTCCTCTCTCCAGTTTGCTGTTTTGCTTTCTTCTGCTCCCTGCTTGATTTCCTGCTCTCCCTTCTGCTTCCTTCTCTGTCACTGCCATGCTGCCTGTCCCCTCCCTGGTCTGACGTGTGCCACACACAGAGGCTACCCATGGCACTCATGCCACCCTGTTCTACCCTAACCCTCCTAGCAGCACCACCACCTCTCGAACAACTTACAGAAAATAAAATATTTTCCTTTTTATAATAGAAAAAGGCAGAGTTGCTGCAAGCAGGAAGAAGCAAGAAACACCACTAAGGCAGCAACAGCACCAAGAGCAGACTGTGATAGTCTTGGCTGGGGCATGATGGTTTAGCCAGGATAAAGGGACAGGCCCATCCCTGTCCCATAGAAGTGGCTCATACTGTCTGTCCTCTTGAAAAGAGTCCTTTAGTTACAGCAAGGTCTGCATGAGGAATTATGCAGAGCTGAACTCCTGTGGGGAGTGCCAGAATGCAGTTTCCCCTGTGGCTCTTCACCCAATTAGGGGTTGTGAAGTTTCCCCACCTGCAGCAATGTACTGTGGAAACTGTACCTCCTCTTCCCCCTTCCCATCGCATTCCAGGTGATATACTCTACAGGGGGAGGAAAATGCTTGCTAAAGGTAGGAAGGAATGAACAATCTTAGTACCACTGTCATTAACCTTTTTGTGCATGGTAAGAAGAAAGGATTCTTTAAGTCTCTCCCCAGATCCATCCCCATGCAGCACCACAAAAGTCCATCATAATCAAATATAGAGGAAAAAGAGCAGGATTTAGTCAGTCTTTCTTCCGAGAATCTCTGTCTCTCTCTCTCTCTCTTGGGCTGGAGAAAGCTGTGGGTTGCAGTGATCTGAAGCCTCTGAATCAGTAAGGGGCACAACTAAAACAGGGACTAGGGCCCAAAGCTAATCATGAAGAAGTCATCATCTCCCCACAGCTTCCATGAGGTGGTATCAGATATGCAACTAAGCACAGGAAAACATAACAGCATCTCAACTATCACAGTGTGGTAGCTGTGGGTAAATGATGGCTTTATAAAACCATGGCCAGCCATGGAGCAGAGAGAGATCCTTCTTTTTACTCTAAAGCAAAAGCCTGTTTTCTCTTTATTCATTTTCTCTTCCCTGACAGCAAGGGACTGCACCCTTTTTGCTCACAAAGCTAAGGACTGATTTGTTTTATATTCCTCTGACAACCAAGGGCTGTATGAAATGCTTTCCTAAGCAAGAAACAGGATCACTTATTTAATTTGGTAAAGCAGATTGCTCCAGGCATGTTCCCAGAGTGAGGTACGCACTGGAACAGGACAATGCACAAGGACAGGGACATCATTTTTCGTTGCTTATTTTTTTATGGGGAAGTTAGATCAGTAAAGACCTTGTCTTGTCTGCTCTTCACTTTGTGTGGCATTTGAATATTTGGGGTCTGTGGGTGGTCATCCTAGAAGCCAGCCACCCAATGAGGCTGCAAGTACAGCTAGAAAAGGAGCTACAGTAGTGTTCCCCTTGCCAATGTGCATAGCGAACCCCAAGAAGAACAGCTAATCCTCTTCACTGCTAATGCTTCACTATCCAGCAGGCAAAACTTGAGCTGTTTCATTCTCCTTCAGGTCTGCAGCCTATAGTAAGCAGCTGTGTTTCAAAGAGCATAACTGTGGGATCGCTTGTTAGATCCCATTGCGCCTTATCACCGGTGCAGGGGGAGCCTGGGATAATGAGCCTGGGACCCTTGAGAGAAGCAGGGCTTGTAGCAGCAGCAGCGTTCCCTGTACTACCTCCATGTGAGCCTCATCGTTCTTCTTGCTGCCCCCACTGCAAGTCCCACATCTTGTGAGGTTTTCAGTGGCAGCAGTGTTGTCCCTGCTGTGAGTCCTGTAGCCAACAAGGCTGACAACACTGCCACCACTGACAGTAGGGGTAGGCAATGTTTTTGGCCAGAGTCCAGAAAAAACTGCGATGTCTACCTTCTAAGGTGCTAGAGTGCTGGGTGCCGGCATGCCAGAAAAACAAAATGGGGGTGGGGGAAACATGGCAGGACACACTACATATTAATATAATTAATAATAATAAATTATGCTCTTTTTATGCTTTAATTTTTTGTACAGGTTTTCTAGAAATTCTAAACCTGGTGACAATAAATAAAGTTTCATATATTACTCTTGTTCTTGTGTATTCTTTTTCTGTTAATGAAGTTGTGATGCAAGAGAGACTAGAGAGAAAGAGGGAAAGAGAAAGAAAAAAGAGAAAAAAGGAGAGAAGAGAGAGGAAAGGAAAAGGCTGAAAGAGGTAAAGAAAGAAAGAAGAAAAAAGGAAAGAGGAGAGAAAGAAAAAAGAAGAAAGAAAAGGGGAGAGAAAAAAAAGAAAAAGGAGAGAAAAGAAATAGAAAAAAGGAGAGAGCAGAAGAGAAGAGAGAAACAGAAAGAGAGCAAGAGAGAGAGAAAAAGAGAAAAGGAGGGAAAGAAAAAAATAGAAGAGAAAGAAAAAAAAAAGCAAAAAAAGGAGAGAAGATAAGTAATATGTCCAGCAGAGAGAGGCAGTGACACCCCAGTAGCAGCTGCCAGGGCCAGGGTGCTCAGGTCTCCCTGGTGGTCCCAGAGCAGGGGGAGCCTGGGCCCAGGGCTAGGAGGGAGGGCCTAGCCAGGTCTCAGACAGACAGATGCCCTGTCCCACCTGGACGGGGCACAGAGCACCGAGGCTTGGCACTCAGGGCAGGGTCCAGGCAGCGTGGGGAGAAGCAGGCATGGGAGGAGGTGCCATGGGTGTGCCAGCCTGGCCAGGCCCTTGGGAAGGCAGCAGTCAGCAGAGAGCAGGAGTTGGGCAGAAAGCTTGGGATGCCCTGAGGCTCTGCAGACTCACGCCATGGTGGGTTGGCAGGGGCACCCAGCAACACCTGTTCGACCTGAGACGCGGCCCAGTCTGGTCTGTACAGCTCTGCAGGAATGGGCTGCAGCTGCCAAACCTGCAAGGGGATACTGCCTAGCCAGGGCAGGACATTGGGCTCAGGGGGCTGCTGGCTCCAGGCTTCTCCCTACACCCCAGGCACAGTGTGAGTGGGGTAGACCCACCCCAAGAGCAAGGGCCCAGCTTCAGGGCCCAGCCCCAGGAGCATGTGCACCCCAGGAACAGCAGCCATGGGCAGCACTTAGGGCCAAGCCAGCTAGGAGCCTCCAGTGCAGCAGCCCTCCACAACGCCTGTCCAGGCCTGACCCCTAGAGGGGAGCTGCAGGTGGGTGAATGCTGGAGGCTTCCAGTGGGTAGGCAAGGCCTGGGCCCAGCCAGGGCTTGGGACGACAGATACCCCATCCCACCCGCATGGGGGCAGCACTGGGGCGCTGAGCGCTGGAATTGGGTGCTCAGGGCAGAGTCCAGGTGATAAGAGGAGAAGCAGGCGTGGGGCGAGGTGCCATGAGTGGGCTGGCCCAGCCTGACTGGGCCCTTAGGAAAGCAGCAGCTGGAGGAGAGCAGAGGCTGGATGGAAAGTGAGGGCTGCCCTGAGACTCCACAGATTAGGACCATGGTGGGTAGGTGGGGGCACCCAGCCTGGCCTGCATAGTGTTGTGGGGATGGGCTACAGCTGCCCTGCCCATGAGGGGATGCCACTTGGCCAAGGCAGGACATTGGTCTCAGGGGGCTCCTGGTTTGCCTCCTTGTGTTCACACAGTGCAAGTGAGATAAAGCTGCCCCCAGTGCAGGGGCCCAGCCATGAGAGCCCCCCAGGTCCTGGGAACAATTGCTGCAGGCAGTGCTTGGGGCTGAGCCAGCTGGGAGCCTCCAGCGCAGCAGCTCTCCATAGTGCCTGCTCAGGCCCTGGACTCGCTCCCTTGCAGCTCCTCTCCAGGTGCTGTGTCGGGGCAGGGGGTAGGAGTGCACAGGCTGGGGCCATGGGGCAGGGGCAGCAGAATGCAGACAGTGTCCCTGCCCATGTCCTCCTGACTCCATCCTCCATACCTGCTGTGGTGCTGGGACCGGTGGTTGCTCTGGGGACCCCAGAGCAGCATTTTAAGAAACATTTTTTTTAAAACAATTTCTTTGCACACCTCCTGGCATGCCAAGGAAAATATCTCCCTGTGCCACTAACTGTCACGCGTGCCAGGGGTTGCCTATCCCTAACTGAGAGCCTTGTCAGCTACAGGACTGGCAGAGGGAAGTGCACCCCTAGGGCTGGGAGCCCCTCAGTTGATGAGCACTTGGCCACCCATTCAATTAGTGAGCAATTGGCCACCCATTCAATTAATGCTGTGATTAGAACAACCTACAAAGTTATTATACATTTTTATGAAATAAAAGAAACAATAAGCTACAAAGTTAACATGTCATTAATTGGTTGACTGTATAGCTGGGTCACAACTAAAGCACTATTTTCTGGTTAATCTTGCCTTAAAGTGTAATATATAGAGGGGGTCTAAGTGTTCAGCAGGGCACTGACATGTGTTCTAATCATGCGAGCGGTCCTACTGAAATAAAGATGAAGTGGTTTGCAAAATTGAGATCCAAAGCCTTTCTAAATGGGACTTAACTTGGTTCTTAAAATCCCACTCAAATTGCATTTAACAGCAGGGAACTTTAAAACCTGAAATACCTAGAAGTAAATAATTTTCTACCAATGTCTATAAGCAAGCACTTTAAATATGCTATAAGGTTATTACTTATCAGCTTAGTCCTTTATTTCATGTAGAAAATGTGTAGAAAAACTCAGTCAATTTTTCAATCCTTTGGGGAAATTTTCTCTACTGGCCTTATATAAAAGCAATTGAAGATAGAAACAAAATATTATTTAACAAGGTTTTATATGATAACATAAAGAGTGACTGGTATCTGAGTGTTGATTCAGACATATTTCTGCCAGGGTTACTTCCCTGCCAAAATATACTTCCAACAACCAAACATAAATTTTATTTTTAATAAATAACCACTAAATGGTTGAATAAACAGAGTAAACTGTGGGTAACTGTAGCTTATAATGAATATCTGTTGTAGCAACATTAACAAATACCTTGCACAGACTCACTGCAAGTCAGTGCCACCATCACTAGCTTATTGGGTGGTGGCAAACCAAATGATGTTGGAACACATCAGCAGTTTCCCTTGGTGAGAAATCTACGTCCTAGCTACATCAGCTTTTGCTCTTGAAGTATCCCTCATGTTTGTACTTTTCAGACTTTTGGCTTTAAAAATCTTATAATTTATAAAGGAATAGTCAAGGTCTCTCCTTGCTGACCCAAAAAGTCACTGTGGCAAGATTGTTCCCTATACCCCGCCCAAAATATAAACACATAAAATACACTGATTCAAAGGCAGTCTGGTCTAGACTTTGAAACAGGGGGTTAGGATTCAAAAACGTCTGTCATTAACTCTATGTGTGATGTTGGGCAAGACTCTTGACCCCCTAATGCTCAGTTTCTCCATATGTAAAGAAGCATTCCTAGAGGGAAAAGGGCCACATAAAATTGGTTTCTCACTGTGTTTTTTAAAGCAATAATTAAGTGGGAAAGGCATTATATTGTGCATCTGTGAAGAATGATAATATGTATTAGAATTGCTGAAGCATTTGTGAAATGTTCTTTGCAAAAAAATGAGGGAAAAAGAAAGGTTCAATGTAAAACAATCTGCCTAAGTTTAGAAATGCTCAGAAAAGAAGGGATGATCCTGCACTACTGAAATGATTGAGAATTTTGCCATTAGCTTTAATGGCATCATGATTAGAACAACCCTAAGAAGGAGTCTGAACTCAGGGGCTTTCAACACCTCACAGGATCAGGCCCTAGTGGCTTTACTCAGACTTTATTTGGGAGTGGCCCATGTGAGTCTTTACAGTGCTGGCCATTCATGCAGTTTTCTTTATAAATCACCAGATTCCTTCCAAAAGTGGCCCTGTTATTTTCTTGTTGCAAAATCAGTTTTATTTTTATGTTTTTCCTCAACCACATATATATTTAGATAAACTCTGATTTCCCACCTATGCAACTGCAAGGGGCATTTTACACTTTCCTTAAGTACTGAAAGATTTACAGCTCCAATTTCTCCCAAATTTTATTCACTAACATTGATCATTTGCTGCACAGTGAAGCCAGGAGGAAGGAGGACCACAGAAAAAGTGCCAAACATTCTTGCTTTTCTTTGTAGAAGGAAGAAAGATAGGCTTATCTCTGGAAAGGCAGACCCTTTCATTAAGGGATGAAGTGAGGACTGATCAAATAGTACTGGAATTTCAGACGTACTGATACTGATGCAGCAAATAGTTAAGGATGGCAGAAAAGCACTAGGAAACTTTAAAATGGCTTTCTAACAAATGGGCCAAATGCATCCTTACTGAAACTCATATGATTTCATGAGACTTAACCCAACCATCAGTTTGGCCAACTGACCCTAAAAAATGCTTCATATCTTTTTTTTTTTTTTAATTTAATGTTTCAAGACTGCTCTTCATATCTCAAAATAGCACTGGTATTTCTGTTTCCATTGGCCAATGAGGTTTTCCTGTTCTCCTCCCTTCCAAACTAAACCTCCATTAACACTTTGTCTCTCAGAACAGGGCTGTAGTTTGTGAGAAGGTTCACATTCACTAATGCAAGGTTAAGTGTACCAATTCTTTTATGCTTCTTCAAAAAAATGCTTTCTCTAAACCAGAACTTTGCTGTATCAACCTATCTGTGATGACTGGATTACTGCTCTGGCCCTTTTAAAATAAAAGGTTAAAGGACCAGATTTTGAAGTCTTTATTTACAGTAAATAGCAGTCTACTTGCATCTTTCTGCACCTGAGAGTACAAGAGTTTCAATGTCCTACAGTGGTCACCAACTGGTCAATTGTGATCGACTGGTCAATCAAGGGTGCCTCTGATAGCCCATCTCAGTCTGGTGGGACTGAGATGGACTGTCAGAAGCTTCACGATTGGTGGGACATGTGGGGAGCAGCCAGGGCACACATGTCTGGGCTGAGCCAAGCCGCGCCTCCTACCACTGGGGTTGGGCTGGGTGAGTGGGACGATCCCCCTCCACGCCCCTAGCCACAGGGCAAGTGGAGCCCCAGTAGGGCCAGGCCAGGGGAGGGTTAGAGCCTGGGTGGCTTGTCCAGGCATGCAGGGGGGCTCCTGCTGCTGCATGCACTCTGCCACTGCACTCTGCACTGCTACAGCTGCTTGGCATGCAAAGCCCAGTGTGTAGTAGCAGCTGCCTCACTCTGCACAGACTGGGGGGGCATGTGCCCCCTGGGCATAGGCGGTGGAAGGGAAGGGCTAACAGGACTTAGCCCCCCACAAATGCAGGGCAGCTGTGGGGCCACGAGGCATCCTGGCCATGGGCTTCTGGCACCTGCAGCAGAGGTGGGGAGGGAGTGGGAATGAGGCTGAGGTGAAGGATAGAGATGCAAGCAGTTTATCTGGGGGGTGCCCAGTGCAGCAAGGAGGCTCCTGCCACTGCACACACCCCGTGAGGGCATGGGGGGGTGCACCCCCAGATCTGCAAGGGGGTAGGTGGGCTGCACCTGTAGGCTGGTGCTGGGGCTAAGCTGGGCTCCTTCGGGGGGGGGAGGGAAA
>JAGPOW010001918.1:34880985-34894038 GCA_030014935.1 Caiman crocodilus | reverse complement strand
GCTGGGCTGGGTTGTGATCAGGATGAGCAGTGGTGGAGCTGGAAACAGGGCTATGGGGGGAGGGGGCTGCAGCCACCCCAAAATTCACCATAGCCCCCCGATTCCCCCTTCCAGTGCCACCACTACCCACCCCAAGCACAGCCCGGCCCAGCAAACCCCCACCAGGAAGAACCCATCTTAGCCCCAGACCCAACCCACAGCTGCAGCCCACCTACCCCCATGCAGCTCAGGGGGCACATGCTCTCCATGCTCTTCTGGGGTGCATGCCTGCCCCTCCCCATACCAGGCACCCCCAAAAAAGCCACTGTGGCTCCATTCTATGCTGCATTTGGGGGGCAGAGCCCCCCCAAATAATTATTTCTCCCACCACCTATACCCTTGGGCCTCCACCAGGGTCTATGCAGTGGTGGGAGCATGCAGGGCGCATGCAGTGATAAGCTGCCCAGATCCCCCACTCACCACTGCCCCACTCCCTTCCCCTCACTGTGGGGGCCTCAATCTGCCCCCCACCCCCACAGACTGACCTGCTGGGCAGGGGGGCAGGGCACAGTAGATCCAGGGTTGCCTTTTACTTCAAAAAGTGATCTTTCTCCTTTAAAAGGTTGGAGACCACTGCTGTACTATGTAACTAACTCGTTGGATTGGTAGTGAAGCTTGTGTCCTGTGTCATTGGTGGGCTACATGCTGCTAACCTCCGACCCCAAACAACCAGACTCACACAGAGATCCATACAAATATGATTCTTCTGTTTTCTTTTTGTGTGCGTTGCTGGTTTTCCAACCTGCAGGCTGGAACACAAGTTGTAGCAGGGAAGATTTGGAGAGTGACACCAGGAAACTCAAGTACTTGGAAAATTTTGCAATAACTCTAAGCATTCAAGGCACCTCATGAAGAGCACGCAGCACTTCAAATAAAGACCACACTTCTTGCTGTCCAAATGGAGTTCTATTATTGCATAGAATTATGCACAAAAACTCTGTGGATTTATATATGAAATCTCTAGGTATATCTCATGTATCATGTTTGCACACCTCGCAGTGCTAACATTGTGTGGCACCTTTGAAAGGATCTCAAGGCACTCCAGGGTGCCATGGCACTCTGGTTGAGAATCACTGCCCTAAATACTCTGAATAAATAGACTTAAATGGGACATATTCCTGGCACTAGCCTTCTGTGCAGGAGGACATTGCAACCTTTTGTTAAGTGAGATTTATCTAATACTTAGAGTAAAGCACTGGAAGAGACATTGCATAGGAGCTGTGCTAGTGACTCACCAGATGACTGAACAAATCCCTTAGTATCTTCATAACTTTATTTCAACTGGCTTTAAAAAGGTTATAACAATATTTATCAAACACCCCCAAAGTTTCACGGAGTCTAACCATAGTTAAGAAAGTGTTTTTAAACCCTTGAACGAAGAAGTACTCTACAAATGTAAAATGCTATTTAAAGGGGCGGGACATACCGTATGGATTTCAAACTATGTCACTGACTCCAAAGGTCATTGTTACAAAAGGCAGCAACTTCATAAAAGGCCTTACGAAACGCAGAAGCAGATTAATGTTTTCTTTCAACAGCTTTATTTTTCAGTTCTTTTTATCATTGTTTTGCAAACTGTTTATTTAAAACAAGGTCACTAAAGTGCAAATATATAACAAATCTCAGACAGCAAAAAGGGGAGATGATAATACAAGCTAAGTGTGTTACTCGGAGGTGATTTCCAATCAAAGGTTAGACAAAAAGCAACAATTCTTCCTGTACTTTTAAAAGACATTTAGGCATGGTTTATCGTAGGTTACATATTGGCCTACTTGGCTGATATTTCAAAGTCCAATTTGTCTACATCTGAGCCTGAAACTTGGCAGACAAAATAAGTTTCTTTTTCTCCACAGTAAAGTATCTGATTGTTTTTTCAGGGTGTTCAAACAATCAGGATTAAAGTTCACTCTTGTAATTCCTCCTGCTGTTTAGACATGAAATGATTTGACCAGCTTCATTATGAAAATGAGTATTCGTTCTAAATTTAAATACCATTCAAACTTGGTGCTAAGCTAAAAACACAATTAAAGTTAACCTCACCTTCGCCAGAATTCATGATAAGATGGTAAATATGAGGTTGTAAGTGTGTATCTCAAGGACTTCTGGAAATCAAATATGAAATCCCCTCCTTATGAAACCAAAATTCGTGTCGATTCATTGGGTCAATATTTTACCCAAGAACTGCTAAATCTTGAGTGTGTAACTGGGAGGACTCCCAATACTCCCTTGCTTTTAAACATACTCTGTTCTTTCTTCAGTTGGAGCTGGACATGTACCTGATTTTGTATGTGCTGCATAAGTTAAGCATTACTCATAAGCATTTTACATCATATACAGAGTCAGTCATATGAATTAAAAATACTTACGTGGTAAGACAGTATATCTCCATACCTCATTCCCTGCAGTACATTCTCCATTTCATTTACGTGATTCAGGCAATGGGGCTCCCCACCAACTCCCCCAGGAGGTAATTTTACATTCTAATAGGCCCACATTACATGAGGGAATGCTTCTTGATATTCAACCTAAACTTGCTTTTGCTCAGTATCAAGCCTTTACTCCTAATACTATGTCCTTCACCTATCCTAAAAATTCTTCTCTCTCTCTTCTTTAAGCATTGTAGACAGTTCACTTAGTCATTGTTTCCTCATTCAGATATTTCTTTCGGAAAGTAAAATTGGCAGGAATCAGGAGACAGTTCTGTTACCATGAAGCCTCTTGTGAATGGAACTTGTGAGAAAGAAAAGCTCCTAATTTAAGTATTTCAATGTGAAAAAATAATATTTTGGAATAAGTCACGATTCGCAGAGTCATGATTGCTAGAAACGCTGTATGTGGAATTCGCACTGAAGGACAGAGAGGTAAAATAAACAATAACCTAACTAGACCTCATAGTTTGCTAGGAAAACGACACATTCTAATGATTAAAGCATGAACTGCACTGTCTGGACCTATTCCTGGCTCTGTCAATGAACTGTAGTGGGACCTTCTGTGCTTCAGTTTCTCCATCTATAAAATGAACTTAAGAGAATTTCTCTTCTCTGATTATTCCATCTTCTGTTTTCAAGCTTCTAGCACAAGACTAGCAGAAATTCCTCTAGCTCTCATGGGACAGACTAATGCCTTTAAAAAATTTCCCTTCCAAAATGTTTTGCACCGTGGTAACGTAAATCTTATGCACGGACCAGAAGTAGTTATATATTTCTTTCTGATGACCAGGAAAAAAACTGATTTCCCAGTTCTTCTGGGAAACTTCAGTACATGAAGGTAGACTGGTGAGTAAAAATCCAGCTAAATTATATAATGAGCTAGCTCCTTGGCCCCATTCAACCTCTAGAAGTTGTTCCTCCGCTGTAGGTAGTGCCAGGGGTGCAAAGAGGTCAGCTAAATGGTAATGTCCAGCAATCTCCATTTTAGCTCAAAGATACCAGACTGTGCTTATCTGGTATGGGCAGAATGTGAGAGAAAGAATGAGAAGTCCTGTGTAATCTCCAGGTGGGCAGCAACTCCAGCAGTGCAAACACAGGATACTCACTAGACTGATATTACATGCCCAGACCTCATCACCAATTTGCGGATGCCCCTGCAGCTCATTCACCAACCCCTACATAAGCTCTGCACCTCATGCCCAACTCTACCATCAGCTGATAAAGATAGCTGCAGTCTCTTCTCATGACCTGAATTTCAGTGTGGTCACTAAAGGCTGGCTGTTGGAAATTTTAACAAAACCCCATTTTCCAACAGGAAAATATTTCATTAGAAATTCTTTAGCTAGCCCTACCCCCAAGATTGAGCACAACTACACCTACAGGGCTTCAAAGCAGCAAAACTGGAATAGACTGAAGAGCCCCACAACCACAGCCGACTATTAAGAAACACATTCAAATGTGGCTTTAAGTAATGAGACTATGTACATATGAAGATCCCAGGTTTTTGTTTGCTCTGTTCTGTTGTTAAGCATGCGTAGTTGAGACCTGTTTCAGAAGAGACGGGAAAAAGCAAACTTTTGATTCCTGACCTACTTTCCTGGAAAAAATCGTGCACAATTAGTGTCCTGAGCTTTGATGGGAAAGATGGTATGATCAACAAGTGCACAAGATGATAGGCCTGAGGTGAAAGTCAGGAATGAGGGCTGTTGAGTAACAGATTGTAGCAGTTTGGATGACTGGCAGTCACCATCAATACATGATTGGAGGATGATTAGATGGTGAGTTACCAAGTGCCCATTGATATAAGTAACACAAGGGTCTCTCGGGGTGTGTGTACGTGGTGTGGGTGAGGCACGGGTGCACACAAGCGTGCCTGGCTATGTGTGCATCTCTGTTTGCGAGCCTTAAAGTTTTGAGTTCTAAGTGTGTTGAGCTGTGGAGTATATCTGCTGCTGATAATAATAAAGTATAATCCTTTATTATTCTACTTCTCTGTTCCCAGTTCTGTGTATAAACCTCTACTGCTCTTTTGTGTTTCCAGTACTGTCTAGTTGTTGAACCTAGCTGGATACCTGATAGCTTGGCTTACCATCAATCTATCCACCCACTACCTTTCCAGCACCCAATTAATATCATTAATATATTAAGTATGGGTTTTCCATGCAATTCATATTCCTATAAAACCTCCAAGTCTGCAAAAGTAACAACAGGTCTTTAATGACCAGCCATATGCAGCACTCAGCTGCACTTTGATAAGTGCCCATTTAATGAATAAATACACATAGAGCACAGGGAAGTTACAATAATAATCCACCATAAAAATTGGCCAACAGTCACCTTTGTTCACTTGGATTCAGTCCACTATCACTGCCCACACTAAGACAATTTACAATAATTTACAATAGGTTTCAAGCCCAGAATGCAGTGTACAGAAGCAACTTCAGTCATTATCCAGCTTTTATGAATCAACATATGACACAAATGATTCTCCATTCTTCACTGCCAGTGTCAGATTTACCCCCCAAATTATCGTCTCTGAATGTTATGAACACATTTATTTATGTGTTATTTATCTAACCGACGTTTAGTTGGGTGAAAAAAAAACTTTTCTCTGTTATGCTAAGAAGCTTGCTCCTGGAAGTAAAACCAAAACATTGTGATGCTTGCGTCCATGGTCTCATCTGATAAGGAATACTTTGACCTCCCAAGTATAGGTAAAAACAAAACACACACTTTTTCCTTTTTTCCATTTAGGGTTGAGATTCCTTCCCTGATAATATCTCTTATTTTTCTCTCCCTTTTTAAAGCCTCTGCTTCCTCAGAAGGCTTCATGTCACAGAAGACCATCTGAGAAACACTGCAACCATTAGTGCATTTGCCACATTGATTGGAAGTACCCAAATTAGTGATATGATGAGGCACTAATACCAGCAGGGCCTCTAGGTGGTGTGGCATGGTGTTGGTCCAGATGGAGAGGGTATCCCAAGGAGTCAGTCTTCACCACCCCTTTTATGGGGCAGACTACCCCTGATCTCCTATGGGGAGGGCCTGTCCAGGCACGGTCAGTCCTGTTCCAGAGAGCTCCAGGTGTTCTTACTGAGCACGTGCAGCTTGGCACAATGGTGGGTTGCCTCATCTTTTGTTTCTTGAATTCTGAGGGTGATTCCAAGGGCTGAGTCATTGGTCCAGGTATTGGTGTTGATGGTTCGGTCATTCAGAGGAAGCTATTTTTAGACCTACTTGCATCATCTCTCAAGCACCCTCATTCATCCCCAATTCGTTCAGGAACCAAGTTACATAGGAGGAGTAGGTGCGAGTCATGGGTTATACAGCCAGGCATGGGGATAAGATGGAGGCTTGACGTACAAAATGGAAACTTGATACAACTTATGCTAACTTACATATATAGGCCTAAAACAGTAATCACACAATATAATAGCAATAAAAAAAAATCAATACAAAAGATAATAATTATCACTTATAAAACAGTGGATATCTATATCAAAATAGCAGGGCACTTATTTGCAAAGAGGGGAGAGAAAAATAAAACTTACTACCTGAAATAAAATGTTAAAGCTTATTCTACATTTTAGCTTACTTATACTTATCTATAGAGAACAGAGAGGGAGAGAAAAATTCAGAAATGGCTGGGGAAGAGGAGGGAATGCATTTAAAACAAAACAAAAAACCCGAGGGTTTTGCTACACTCGCATACAAGGCATTTAACTTTGCCTTGATATATATCCTCAAAGTTAAAGGATTTGTTTCATCTATACCACTCTCTCTGTTAATATCAATGGAACTATACAGGCATAAAACCAGAGTAACAATGCAAACTCAAGCCCAAAACCTAAATATCTCAGTATATTAGCTTCACCATCTACAAAAATATCCAACTCATTATTCAAACTGTGATGTATGACAAGTACTAATTTTTAACACGGAAAGGTCAGAGAAAAATTAAATCTCAAAACACACAGTAGTTAAAACAGTAAATTGAGCTAACAGATCCAGCAAAAACATGAATCATCCAGCCCAGCAGACAGTATTTGAAATGCACTAAAGTGTAACCATGCCACAAAAGAGAGAGGAGACAAAGTAAACATGTCATGTAGAAGAGATGATCCAAGGCAAACAGAATGAGCAAAAACAATTATATGTTAATGACATTTGAGAGGGGAAAAAAAATCTATTTATCGGCAAATTTCAAAACAGATGCATTTTTTCTGTACTGCAGAATATGGACTCTCAAAATTCCACCTGCAAATGCAACCACAAAAGATAAGCAATAACAATTAATGGCTATAATTCATATACAAGCAGACAGCTGAGTATATATACACCTCTCATTACTTACCTGATAATGTTAGTTAGACCAATGTGTAAATTCTCACATTTATATTGTATTTGATAATTTCCAGCCACTGACTTTGGTAGTGGAATTTGCACTGCTGAAAAAGGAAAACACGGTCCTCTAAAAATGTTTCACTATTTTCAGACTTGGGAGCCCAAAGTTAGGCATTTAAATTTATATTCCACCTTATTTCTTCATATACTAAGAAAGTTGCCTATACTAATGTTAAACATGCCCAAGCAGGAAGAACTCTCAGGCATTAATAAATAAGGGCAAATTAATGGGTGCCTACACACGAGCAGGTAGGCTGCTCTGACACTAATTTTAGCGTGTCAGAACAGACATGATTAATCGAGTCTGCTGGAGGCTGGCAATTACCTGCGTCTTGTGTAATACCATCCCTACACTTCAAAATGGCAGAAGGGGTACTTTATCTAAAGCTTGTTTAATACCTCCTCCACCAATTTGAAGTGCTGGGATGCTGATACAGGAGACACTCTAGGCACTTTCATGAGTGGCTTGTGGAGCCACGCTAATTAAAGTGCACCCTCCCCACCCTGCAGTACATCTATAAACAGCTAGTGGGGCCTCGATATACCATCCTCTTTCTAACCAGTACATACCCATGAGAGGAAGTAGGACTTGCCGTGAATACTGATTGCAAAAACAAACTCTCAGGAAAGGAAACAAGAAAAGTGCAAAACCTTCCAAGTACAGTTTGCAAGAATTTATGAATGCGTGCATCAGAACCAGTTTGTGGGGGTTCACAGGCCTGGAAGTTAAAGAACAAATCTAGATTCAAACATTTACAATTTTATTTTCCTATGATGAAAGTCACTGGGAACCAAAGGACACTGTTGTGGTTCAACAGATTGATGCCCATTTTCTTTGATTTGCTAGAAACAAACTGTACTAGGCCTCAGCTTTGATGCAACACTAGGATTCTAATCTGAGGGAAATACATTTCCCCTTTCATAACCAGGCTATGATTATGATGTAAACTAAAATAGAAACAAAGAGACAATCCCAGTACCTAGGAGTACAAAAGAAGCACAGAAGTTTTTGAGGCAACAAAACATGTCTCATCTCAGGCAAATGTTCTCCCCCAAAATTAATTTATTACCATGACAAAAAAAAGCTGAGATTGCTGTGAATAGCTAGGAGTACTTATAAACTTACGTAGTAAAGGACGGCTTGCTAGAGTTGAATTAATTTGAGGAATAGGAAGGAGACATCTTTCCCAATATTTCCACTTTAAGCAGATAAATCTCTCTCTTTCTCTCACCATGTGAAATGTTACCATGAGGCAGGCACAGCCAACCAACAGGGAAAGCAACATTGCAAAAGGCACCTATGGAAAAAAAGACTAAGCCAAGGTTTGCTGGTGTGAATACAGCCTGACCTCAAACCATGGCTCATTCTGAACACTGTTAAGGATGAAGCCAAACCATTCATGCAGCTAGAGAAAATAGGATCATGCAGGCATATACAAAATACATACAAGGAAATGGGACCAGGAGTTCAATGCCAATCTGAGCTACCTTTAATGAACTTTTCACAAACAAGACACAAGAGACGAACTGCAGGTCTCAGGAACACATCCAACTAAAACCAGAACCGATTTAGAAAGGCACTGAACTCTAACATGCTTAAGTGCTTTCCTGAATCAAAGCTTCAGAAAAGCTTAAAAAGCTTGGAGCACAATCCTACACACACCTATTATTAAGCAGTTAAATATTCAAGCCTTTATGTGCACTTAGCCTACCAGACAGCAGAAAAGTGCAAATAAAACTAAACAGTTTCCATAATAATAATTGAGTCATTTTTTGCAAGATTTAAGAATAATGTCAGATTTATTTATTGAATGTACAAGAAAAACCATCTCTTTGTAAACCAGAACTTGTCATCCCCCCGCCTTCCCCTCCCCTTCCCCCCCCGAACCAGCTGCTTTTCATACATTCCTTGTGCCAAGTTAACGGCTTATATTTTTTTCTAAACAAGTCCCACTTTACTTTTTTTCAATCAGTCCAGACAGATGGCAACTAAAGAAAACACTTTCGTGTCAATCTGGTGGATACACTCGCTGAAATAATTCTGCCAAGAAACAGCAGACTAAACATGCACAAGGCCAAATAAAGATGCTTCTTTTAGAGGGTAGAGGTACAGACCTTCTTAGGACTTGGAGAATTACAATAATAACTGTAAAGGGCCTGCAGGGAGCAGCTGTGCCACTTCTGATTTGCAGCATAGTCTAATTGGGGTGACAGTATTCTCTCAGAGCAAGCAAGAAGGGCACCACATTTCTAAAAAACATCAGTAAGGGATGTTCGTTTTATTTTTTCACTGAGGGTACCTGCCAGTTCTGTCACCTTTCTTTACCTGGACTTTCCTCATTAGAATGGAATGAGCCTTGTAGAGTTTGGCTGGCAGGGGCCAAAATTAATTTGTTTTACTATCTTATAAAAGAATTGTATGAATGATGCCTGAATCAATGTCACACAAACTAATGATCTGTGCCAGCCTCTGATTTTCTACTACCACTTTGTCACATGCAAATAACAGAGCCAAAAGAGGCGGTCTGACAACAAGGGTGCCACATGGATGTTGCATGTTGCCTGCAAAAAATATGTTTAGAATATTCAGAATTAGGTATACACGCTATAGAAAACAGTATCATCACAAACAGTGCTACAAAGCATTGCTTAACACTTACTAACATCCGGCTTGCTATGCAGTAGTCACTGACTAAATTATTATAGAACCTGTATATAAAACCTATTATCATTTCAGTCACAAAGGAATGAGCCAAAGAGGACTGAGGGTGGCTTGGTCCTTGGAAAACTAGCTCTGTGGCAAGATGCAGCAAAAAAAAATCAAGAGAAGTAGGCTGTGGAACACACAATACTTGCAAATGATACCAAACTGTGGGGAGGAGTAGATATACTGAAGGGTAAGGCTAGGATTCAGAGATACCTAGACAAATTGGAGAATTGGACCAAAAGAAACCTCATGAGGTTCAATGAAGAGAAATACAAAGTCCTGCACTTAGAATGGAACAATCCCAATGCACCAGTACAGACTGGGAACTGGATGGCTAAGCCACAGCTCTGCAGAAAAGGACTTGGGAGTTATAATGGACAGTAAGCTGAACATGAACCAAGAGTGTGTCCTTGTTGCAAAGAAAGCTGTCAGCCTACTGGGTTGCATTAGTAGGAGCGTTACCAGCGGATCCAGGGAAGTGATTATTCCCTTCTATTCAGCACTGGTGAGGCCGTAGCTGGAATACTGTGTTGTTTTGGGGTCCCCAGTACAGAAAGGATGTGGACAAATTGGAGGGAATCCAGTGGAGGACAATGAAAATGATGAGGGGGCAGAGGCACATGACTTACGAGGAGAGGCTGAGGGAACCGGGTTTATTCAGTCTAGAGAAGAGAAAACAGAGGGGATTTAATAGTAGCCTTCAACTACTTGAAGTGGGGTTCCAAAGAAGATGTAGCTAGAACAGAGGTGGCAAAATACAGCCTGTGGGACAAATCCAGCCCATGGGGGGACATTGTCCAGTCTGTGACGGTCCCTTGGCCCCACCTGGACCAGGCACTGTCTGGCTCATGGTGTGTCCTGCCACCCTCTGGGCATGCAGCAGGGCTGGAGCAGCTCTGCAGCTGGACTGCCTTTCTAGGCAGCCTGGGAGGCGGTGGCTTCTTCTGGCTGCTGCCACTGCTAGCCCCAGCTCCATGATACTGTCAGGGACCCTCACGCACAACCCTGACCCCAGTCTGCCCCGTGCCTGCTCCAGACTCAGCCCAGCAGACCAGACCAGCTCTGGACCAGCTGGAACCACAACTGGACAACCTAGGTGCAGGCTCTGGGTGGCTGCAGCAGCTAGGGTCTGGCAGTTGGAAAAGAGGAGCCACTTTTCTCCCAGGCCCAGTAGCAGTGCGGGTGCTACTGGACCACCAGTGCGGGTGCTCTGGACCATCAGTGCGGATGGTCCAGAGCAGGCACAAGGCAGGCCAGGGACAGGGCTAAGCATGCAGGCTCTGGCTAGTCTGGAGCTGGTCCACCCTGTTAAGCCAAGTCCAGAGGGGTCATGGCTGTACATGTGGATCCCCACTGGTCTCCATGGGGCTAGGGCCAGTGGCGGTGCAGCCAGAAGGAGCCACTGCCACTGCCTGCACTGCCTAGAAAGACAGGGCTGGCCGGGGTTGGAGCTGGAGCTGTGCACTGTTGGCAGTGGTGGGGAGGACTCACAGAGCGTGGTGCTGACTGGACTGTGACAGCTCTCCAGAACTGCCTATGTGGCCTATGGGCCCAAATAATTGCCCGCCCCTAAGTTCAACTGTTCTTAGTACTGGCAGATAACAGAACAAAGAACAATGGTCTCAAGTTACAATAAGGAAAGTTTAGGTTAGATATTAGGACAATTCTCCAGTAAGGGGGTAATTAAACACTTGAACAGGTTACCCAGAGAGGTTGTAGAATTTCCATCCTTGAAGGTTTTTAAGACTTGGCTTGACAAAGGCTTGGCTGGGATGATCTAGTTGAGGATGGTCCTGCTTTGAGCAGGGGGTTGAACTAGATGACCGCCTGAGATCCCTTGGCCCCCCTAATTCCCTATGATTCTAACATCAAACTGTCCAAAACCTTATTAAAGAACAAAATTCCATCTATTCTTCTACATGCTCCAAACCATGGACTGAACCTCTTTCTGGAAAGCAGGATCCGTTAGAGCATAAATGAGATGCCACAAACGCATTGTTGTGTCTTCATCTAAAGCTTTAGGCAAGGCTGACTGTGTTTCCAATATGGGAAGAAGGGTTGTTTTTACAGTTACTGATCAGCATTAAACTTCTGTCAATAATGAAACAATGGGGAATATTTAGGGAACTTCCAAACTAATACTATTCCATTCTACAATAAGTGATAGAGACAGAATACTGCAATATATAGTATTTTGAATCATTGATGTAGAACTGTGTCATTTTTTTAAAGAAAAGGTGGAATGGTCCAAAAGACTGAATGGATATGTTACGTTAAGTCTCCTCGTCTATAATTTGGTTTTCAGACTGGTTTTATCTACTTTTCACTAATGCACTTTTTTCACTCAATCACTTCCAGTACAATGCTTCTGAAGCTATTTCCACCAGTATCTGAGGACCAGCACCAAAAGTACATATCCTCTCCTTTATAGCTTTAACATCAGACTGCATTTCTGAGAGATCAGTTAGATGGGTGCTGAACATCTGCCTGTTAGTGTGAAAGTAGAACTTATTTTGGCAGCAACTTAATTATTTTTTTAAAAAATGCAGCCCTGACTACCCAGATAATTGCTTATTAAGTGGCAAACTCTAATCCTTTGCTATAGATTCATAGATGTCAGGGTTGGAAGGGACCTCAATAGAGCATCAAGTCCAACCCCCAGCATAGGAAAGAGTGCTGGGTCTAGATGACCCCAGCTAGATGCCCATCTAACCTCCTCTTGAAGACCTCCAGGGTACGGGAAAGCACCACCTGCCTTGGGAGCCCATTCCAGACCTTGGCCACTCTAACTGTGAGAAAGTTCTTCCTAATGTCTAGTCTAAATCTGCCTTCTGTTAGCTTGTGGCCATTATTTCTTGTAACCCCTGGAGGCACCTTGGTGAATAAAACCTCACCAATTCCTTTCTGTGCCCCTGTGATGAACTTATAGGCTGCCACAAGGTCACCTCTCAACCTTCTCTTGTGGAGGCTGAAGAGGTCCAGGGGCCCCAGTCTCTCATAGGGCTTGGTCTGCAAGCCCTTAACCACATGAGTGGCCCTTCTCTGGACCTTTTCCAGGTTATCCGCATCCCTCTTGAAATGCAGCACCCAGAATTGCATGCAGTACTCCAACTGCGGTCTGACCAGCGCCCGATAGAGGGGAAGTATTACCTCCTTGGACCTATTCGTCATGCATCTGCTGTCACACGATAAAGTGCCATTGGTTTTTCTGATGACTTCATCACACTGCCGACTCATGTTCATCTTGGAGTCCTATAGGACTTGAAGATCCCTTTCCATTTCTGTGCCATCCAGCAGGTCATTCCCTAGGCTGTAGGTGTGCTGGCATTTTTCCTCCCTAGGTGCAGCTCTTTGCATTTCTCCTTGTTGAGCTGCATTCTGTTGTTTTCTGCCCACTTGTCCAACCTGTCCAGGTCTGCTTGCAGCTGTTCCCTGCCCTCCGGCATGTCCACTTCTCCCCACAGCTTTGTG
>JAGPOW010001918.1:34851487-34880885 GCA_030014935.1 Caiman crocodilus | reverse complement strand
CACCGGACTGTGTAGTCATCCAAGTCACAGCCTCTTAACTTGTTCACCAGTATGGGGTGGGATACCGTATCGAAGGCCTTCCTGAAGTCTAAGTATATGCCATCCACCCCTCCTCCTGTGTCCAGGCGTTTCGTAACCTGGTCATAAAAAGAGACTAGATTGATCAGGCACAATCTGCCTGCTATGAACCCATACTGGTTTCCGCTCAGCATAATTTGTCCTGCCAGGCTCTTGCAAATGTGAGCCTTGATAATTTTTTCAAAGATTTTGCCATGGATGGAGGTAAGACTGACTGGCCTATAGTTGCCCGGGTCCTCCTTCCTCCCCTTCTTGAAAATGGGGACCACATTGGGCCTTTTCCAGTGCTCCAGGACTTGGCCCATGCGCCATAAGCATTCAAATATTCCCACCAGTGGCTCTGCAATGATGTTGGACAGTGCCTTTGGCACCCTTGGATGGAGCTCATCCGGGCCTGCCAACTTAAAGGCATCCAGTTCTTCCAAGTGACTCTGTACCATCTCAGGGTCTACGCATGGTAGTCTGACACCTTGCTGCTGCCTCTCTACCACCCCAGTGAGAGACCTGTCATGCC
The DNA here is from genome assembly GCA_030014935.1 of Caiman crocodilus. NCBI lineage: Eukaryota > Metazoa > Chordata > Crocodylia > Alligatoridae > Caiman > Caiman crocodilus. The sequence goes on along the minus strand of JAGPOW010001918.1, from coordinate 34,880,293 downwards.
CCTCACTTAGGAACACTGAGGCAAAGTACTTGTTGAGGAGTTCAGCCTTGTCCCCCCTGTCCATCACCAGTTGCTTATGGCCATTTAGCAGGGGTCCTATTCCTTCCTGTGCCTTCCTTTTACTCCCTATATATCTAAAAAACAATTTCTTGTTGCTCTTTACTTGGGATGCCATCCTCAGCTCCATGGTAGCTTTGGACCATCTAACTGCCTCCCTACAAGCGCGAGCAGAGGAGGTATATTCGTCTTTGGTGATCTCTCCCTGTTTCCACTTTTTATGTGCTCCCCTTTTGGCCCTTAAGCTTCCCTGGATTTCTCTGGTTGGCCAAGGAAGCCTCTTGGCCTCTTTCCCTCTTTTTCCTTGCGTCGGGATTGTCTCGCTTTGTGCCCGAAGGATCATTTCCTTAAGGCACAGCCACCCTTCTTGGGCTCCCATCACTTCAAAACTACTACTCTGCAGTGCGTCCTTGACTAATTGCCTGAGTTCATTGAAATCAGCTTTCCTAAAGTCTAGCACTTTCACCCTACTAGTTACACTAGCTACTAGCTGTAGCTATAGCTCACATCAATGTACAATGATGCTGATTGGCCTTATTTTTCTAGAAGAGTGTTCAAAGTAACACATTATTTACCAGGGCATTCTAATTTCATGCCAAAATACCTATAAATCTAAAGATGTAGGCATCTAAGTAACCAGGGATCAGTTTAAAAGCTATATCCAGGAGACAAATCCTCAAAAGATACTATTAACTAGATTGTTCTGTGGTAAGGACATTCAGTAAACAGATTACCTCTAATAAGCTTATCCTGTATTAAAGCACTAATGAGTTGATGTAGCAATAAGACAAACCTCAAAGGCAATGAATTACAGACATGCAGTTGGACAAAGGGAATGGAATACGATTTTGTCTTCTCCTTCAGTGTTACTCAGTGGTTCATCCCACTGCTACTCAGTGGTTGCACCTTAAAAACTATTAGTGTGCAAAAGCTTGTAGCTTTACCCACTGAACAGGTCACTTATCTGTGAATCCCACCCATAGAGGCAAACTGAGCTTCACACAAAATTTTCATTGCATCTCCAGGATTATTTAAAAGAATGCTTCTGAGTAAAAGTTTGCCTGAAAGATTTTACTGTAAAGGTTTCAAAATGGAACTCAAAACAACTCTTAGTTTCATCATTATACTGTCAGAACTCAAGAATTCAATGATGGGTCTAGCAAAATTCACCTAATTTCATCCAAGTTTTGCACTGTATTTTTTAGTTCATAAAAACCTTAATGTTAAGGTCCCAATGGGACTTCAAATTGTGGTAAAATGGCATAAACTAATCTTGTGGGGAAGACCAGCTAAGACTCTAACCAACAGAATTGAAATACACCTCCCTGCACTGAGGGATATATAAAAAATTCTACAAATTGTAAGGCAATTTCTAATTTTCATAGAAAGAAGACAGAAATTTGATGGCACCAAATTTCTCAGTCCTACACATATCACTAGGCATGCTGCAGATGATTCTGAATATAAAAAGGGTCTTCCAAGTTTGTTAAAAACGTTCCTATTACTAAAGTAACAAAATTGGCACTAATGTAACATCAATTGGCTGCAAGCTAAAAGGAAACCATTTAATTATCTCCAACGTATGTTAAAGTAGCCTTGATTTAGGTAAATGTCAGGGAGCAATGGATATTTTGAATCAGCAAAAGAAAATGTGAAATAATATTAGGGAAGCCAAGATAATAAAAATGATTACAAATGCTAAATGACATGTAGGCAGAAACAATACAGAATAAGAGGCTGGTGAGCAGAAAGATTTAGGAATGCTGAAGCAATTATCCATTAAGAAATGAAGTCTTGAGTCATATTACAAATCAGCATGTCCTATCAAATCTAGGTAAGAATGTGCCAATTAGTGGTGCAAACATTCCAGTTATGAGAATATCTGGCTATAATAATGTATTTGAGAAAGTTAAATAGCAATGTTCAAGCTGTGAACCCAAATGATGATAGTAGAGATTCAGTCAATTTTAGGGGTACAATTTCAGAGCCATCCATGCCAGATTAGACTTGCAGTTATGCTGACAAGTGAGAGACCAGTTGTCATCTGGAGTGTCAAAGAATAGCTTAGCACTGTCAAGCTTTCATTTACATATTTCTCTCTCTAAAAATCCTGTTCACTAAACACCAACCATGTAACCTTGCTAGTGTGGATAAAACATTTTTTATATATTTCTACAATTAGCAGTTTGAATTAAAAATAAAAAAGTTCACAGGTTTGTGAGCTGTCAGAAGAAAAATCCACAAAGTGTTTCTTTCTGTTTATTTAATCCGCTTGTGAAGATGCTGTGAAAAGCAAAAAATAATGATGCACAGCAAAAGCCTCCTGAGAATCCAGTCATTGATTTAAAAAAAAAAAGTTAATTAAGAATGCATGCCTTCAGAATGCTATCTAATTTGGCATACAGGAACAAAAAGCATCTAAGAGAGAATTAAAGGCAAGTCCCATGATAAAGATGGTTTGGCTTGGATTAAACTGCTAAAAGCATCAGCCTTTAAACACTAGAAAAAAATATATCTACATCCAATGGGAGTATTAGCATTGTAGTGAAAACCTCTATATAACACAATATGTTATGATTGCAAAAGGCAGTGAAAATATATGGCTTAACATATCTTTTCCTTTTAAGCTTTCAGGGTTTTGGGGAGGTAGATGGGTGGCAATAATTGCTTTTTATGGATGGTTCTTGGCTAAGTGGTCATGGTAAACAGACACACAACTAATCTGATTTCTATAGACTTTACAATTAGAAATCCCTAAAAATGCCTGTATACACTAACTCCTATCTGGGTAGATAATATTTTATTGTTTATGTTAGTGCAGTTCTTTGAAAATAAACAAAAATGAGGTATACTTCCAACTCATGGGTATTTTACATATAAGTTGCATGTAGCTAATAATAAACAGTAGGTTCCTTTGATAGGTATAAGTTTATGCAGCTGCTGTTTGAAATATTATATTGGAATCATCATTATATCCAAAGGCATAAAAAAGCAAACTCAAAATCTGCATCAATGAATTCTCATACTTCTTTCAATACAAAGACTGATCAGTGAAATCTAAGTGGCACTCTTTTAACTACAGTATCGCTTACCAACAGCTGAGTGTACCCATAGAGGTGTCAGATTTCTACCTGTCTTTGAAAACGTTAACAAAAATCAAAATAATTGTGGCCACTGTGATTCTTACCTATATAAATAATAGGTATTTTATCTTTCTAATATCAATAATAAATGGCTTTTAGGAAATAATATTTGATCCATATACCCGAATAAGAACTACTGGCTAGGACAGTTCAAACCATATTCAGCAATATCCCTAAATTTGAATTAACCAGTACCACAAGAATATTAAAGCCCAGCATGCTGTGGTATGCCAATCCATGCAAGAGACAATCCACACAAATCCAGATTCATGCAACACATTCATATTGGGTTTTAGCATTTATCATGTTTGCTTAAATATTAGTTAGTCCCCAATAATTAGATTCTATATATGGAAAACTTATAAACTTGTTATAATTTTCCAGGTACATAATCTAATTATTGGAGTTTTGTGTTGAATATTTTCCCTCTTCCACTGCTAGAGCAGGGAAAATAAATCTGGGGAGGGGGGGGTGTCAGGCAGTCCTCTTGCCCTCTGACCCCCCAAACTTCTTCCCCTGCAGCCTCTTCCCCCCCTCCTTACTATCAGACCTTGCTCTCTCTGATCACATGGAAGTGATGAGTGAGTTTGAAAACACTGATCTATAATTAATAAAACACTGACCTGTAGACATTTTCATATAGTACCCATAGACTTAGTTCATCCAGGCTTGGTGCATTTTATTTTTTTTTTAAACTGCTGCGTTTTAGCACAGGTACTCTATAAAAACTTAAAGAAGCATTTTTGTACCTACTTACATATAGTCCAAACCATGTATATTAGTTCAAAGCCAAAATGCTCGTAATTTAAGGGTATAGTTAATTGGACTGGGTTCCAGCAGAGGCAAACAATGTCTCAAACCACTGTGACCCCACAGCTCAGTGCTTAGTACATATTTGTACTCCAGATACCCCTAACTCAGGATTGGAACCAGATGTTTTTGTCATGAGTCCTGGGATTATCTAAAATGTTATGTGCAGATAAGGCACAGGGCAACCTGGTCTGGCTCCATCTCATGAGGGCAGGACCACACTAATCAAATGCAATAGGCTGAGAGAAGGATCAAGAGAAGGATTCTGGGTGAACTATTTAGGGTTCCATTTGGTGAAGTTTGCCAGACATGTAAGGCTGCAGAAGAAACGGGAATCAGTGGAAATGGGAAAGACAGACACAGCTCAGCTGTTGGAGTAAAGGAGTCAAAATGTATTCAATTTAATGGCTCACCATGACTTTAAGGAATCAAAATTGAGGAGGACTGCGCGCAATGAGTACTGCCACATATCTTATTCAGATGGGCTGAACAAGCCTGTCCTTATGGTAGGGTGCCTTTGTGATGGTAGGTGTCACTATCCCCTTTGAGAACTAGCAGCAAGCCCTTGTTGAGGCTCATGAAAGGAAGCGAGAGAAAGATTAGCCAGTGACAAACACCCCAAGGAGCTGGGAGTATGACATAACTGTTGAAGCACTAATCATCAGGGCACTTAGAGCATGGGACCCCAGGAATGAGAGCGTTGTGTATCCCGTGTACTGCCATGTATCCCATGGCTAGGCAAGCCTGATGTGGCACCTCATGTTGTCTGACACCGTCTGCTAGTCCAGTGATATCTACTAAGGCTGTGCAAAGAGTCAGATGCTGATTCAATGCAGATGAGATATGGCCCAATTAGGCAGTTGAATCTCCAAATCTGAATCGAATCAGACCAATAAAAAAGGTCCAAATCCATTTGAAGCTCTCCAAATAGATTCAGAAAGGATTTGGAGAGCTTCAGAGATTCAGGCAGCCTCCACTCACTGCCACAGAGAACTGGATACAGACCCCATGTTAGTAAGTGTGGGGGAGGGGCTCGAGGAGGGGAAAGGGGACCATGGAAGGACCACCACCAGGCTCCATCCCCTGTCTACTCCCCCATCCCCCCTGAGTGCCCCACCTGGCCCTAGCTCCTGGCTCTAAAAAAAAAACCAGCTCCTACTCACCAGGTCCTGCCAGGAAGGGGGTGGGCAATCCCTGCTGCCCCACGCTGTGTTGGGGGGGCTTTGCCATGAGACCCTGTTGGCTGCCCACTCTCCCAGCCCTGCCCCATGACTGCCCCACGTGACCCCAGTGTCAGTTCCTTAAAAATAAATAAATAAATAAATAAATAAAGCCCCCACTCACCAGGTGCTACAGCGACTATCGGGATCTCTGGGGGCTTGTGACAGAGCCCCACACACAGTGCAGGGCAGTGGGGGGCAGCAGGGATCATTCCCCTGCCTGGCAGCAGCTGGTGACCTGGGGGCTTAAAAAAGAGCGGGAAGCTGGGGCTGGGCAGGGCAGGGCAGCTATTGACGGGACTGTCCCCCAAATCGGCCGAATCCAAAGTGAGTGCTAGCTACTTCGTGCAGGCCTAATATCTACGTGCAGCACAGCACAGGACAGCAGCAGTATGTGGACCCCAGCAGACTGTCAACTGGAAGTGGACCACCTAACTGCCACCCCCTGCTACACCTAGAAGTACTCTAAGGACCTTCCCTACCCACATTTATATCTTGCATGTCACTATTTGGAACTATATATGTGCCTACAAATCAACTCCCTACTCAAATGCAATATTTTTGTGCAGTGTTTTCTGTATATTCTTTCCCTCTTTCCACCCCTCCACCCCCCCAGGCTTAGTTGGATGCATGTTCTATATGTAACTTAGTTGCAGTCACACCCCTACCCCAACCGTCTACTATGCAGCTCCTTGCTCATGTTTTCTGTATTTCCTTATGCCTCAAACTTTGTCTTCTTGAACTTTAATATTTTTGGCAACAAGGGGATGGTGTCAGGGCTGGCTCTGGCCCTCCCAGTGCTGGCTTAGTATTGTAATACTTCCAGGCCTAGTGCCAGTTTCCTGTGGAGGGAACACCTGCCTGTTTTTTTTAAGACACACACACACACACACACACACACACACACACAGGTCCCATCAGGATGTTTGCCTAATATGGGCTATGTGTTTTATAGTCATGGTCAGCGTTAGCTGAATTTGATCTTCATAATTGGTTTCCATTACTAAGCACAAGCTGCTTTTGGCAGCAGTTTAATAACAGACAATGTATTTAATGAGATTTCCTTATATGCGATTGTAAGATAACAAGCTTTTTTCCTCCATGCTGATGGAGGGGGGGAACGGGAGGGACAGACAATCTCATCTGGTAGTCAAATAAATATGGTAGTTTTCCTTATATTTTTCAAAGAAAGAAAGAAAAGAAAACTACTGCTAAATAATGTCTTGCACTAGAATGCAACACATTTACTAAGGAGACTAACTCGAGAGTCCATAGCTGAAATGCCCATAAATTAATCTTGTCAAGAGAAAAAATGAACAGAAACATCCAATATGCATGTACAAAAATACCAAATTAAAGCCTTCCGGGATCTATTTCCCATTTACTCTAAGGCCCCTTTACACTATTTTTGCAGTATTATGTGGACTTAAATTTTTAGGTATACCAAGTATCCAGTCTCGCACTCTTAAAAAATATTGGACCAGATTTTTTCAAATTATAATAGTTTCTTCTTTATTACTAAAGACTATAAAAAAAGACTATAAAAAAATCCTAAGCTTTTAGCTAGTGCTGCTTATGAGTTTTCAGAGCATAAATTTCAGTTGGAACATATGAGGGCAATTTTTTTTCACATTCATATAACCTAGCATGGGTCAAACTTTCCAAAATAAATAGTGCAAATATGATACATTTCATCACGAAATAATTTGTTTGAGCAACTAAAGTTTGGAATATGTAACTCAGCCCATTCACATACCTCAGGTCAGACCACCAAATCTTTAAACCAGATTTTAAAATATTGTTTCCCAAAACAGGTTTTATCATAGCATCCATTGACTTAGTTTCCTGCCTTACATTTCAAACACCACTAGATAGTTACGTAAAAAAAAGTGTGTGAAGTAATGTGCCTCCCACACTTCAGTAATGGATTCCTTAGAAATCAAACTATAAACTATCGTTTTTATTATTTGTGAGTTAAACACAAAAAACCTAGGAAGAAAGTCTGCTTGATTGTTTGCATTGCTTCTTTTTTGTTAGCCATTATTCAGAGACAAGTGTTGGCTCTGGATTTAGGATCCAGATACCTTGTTCTGGGGAGACCCACCCTCAGACTGACCACTACTTTTCCATTCGATAATACAAATTTATTGATACACAGTGATAGAAAAGAAGCAATACAAACAATCGAGCAGTCCTACAGAAATGACTCTATTTCCCCATCAGTTTCTGTTATTTTTTGTTTTTTCTTGTTTCATTACTTCATACAGATACCTAAGAAATAGGACAAATATATGGGATTGCTTATACAGATTATTTATAGAAGTAGAAATGACACAGCACAATGGATCAGAAACAAAATGATAAGGCAAGCAGGGGACAAATGCAACTTTTTGATTTAGAAAGACCTGGTTTTTTAAAAAAAAAGGTCTAATATGAACAGTGGTAATGGAAGGTCCCTTGGAAAATTAAGTCCTCTGTTAACCGACAGAACAGCCACAGCCTGAAGGGTGAAGTGCAAGCTTCCCCACCTTTCTCTACCAGGCTATGGACAGGAGTTGCGCATAAACAGGTTTAAGTGATCATAAACTGTTGGTAGGATAGTAAGTTTAGTGCGGATGAGGTGAACTCAGTGAATGACTGTCATCACAATAGCCAGCACAGGTAAGGCATCAAAGACAAAGAACATCTCACTGTTCTGCTATGCTGGAAGAAGCAGTAGCTTTTACTGCCTCACAGGCATATATCTATGTCTCCTGGCCCCATATAGATTGGAAAAGGACCTGATGTGCACAGGGCCAGGAGAGAGCTGCCCTTGAAGAAGGTAGAGCTCTCCTGGCTCCCTGCTCAACCAGACACACAGCTGCCAGCAAGCCCCCTGCCCATTAGGGAGTTGCTGGGAGCTGTTTCAGGTGTCAAACAGCTGTGGGTGAGCCTCCTGCCAGGCAGACAGGCACAGGGCTCACCAGCATGTCTAGCCTCCTCTTAAAGACCCCCAAGGTAGGGGAGAGCACCACCTCCCTTGGAAGCCCATTCCAGATTCTGGCAACCCATACCATAAAAAAGTTCTTCCTGGTGTCTAACCTAAATCTGCTCTACATCAGTTTGTGGCCATTGTTCCTAGTTATTCCAAGGGGTGCTCTGGTAAACAGATCATCTCCTATTCCTTGCTGCCCTCTCCCTGATGAATTTGTAGGTGACCACAAGATCACCTCTCAGTCTTCTCTTCTGGAGGCTGAAGAGATCCGGGGCCCTCAATCTCTTCTCACAGGGCTTTGCCTGTAGGCCCCTGACCGTACAACTGGCTTTCCTCTGAACTCTCTCGAGGTTGTCCACATCCCTCTTGAAGTGTGGCACCCAAAACGGGACACAGTACTCCAACTGCAATCTGACCAATGCCACAAAAGGGGAAATATCACCCCCCTGGACCTGTTTATCATGCATTTGCTAATGCAAGATAAAGTGCGGTTAGTCTTGTTGATCACTTTGTCACATTGACAACTCATGTTCATCTTGGGATCAACAATGACCCCAAGATCCCTTTCTGCTGCTGTGCTGCTGAGAAGGTCATCCGCCAGCCTGTAAGCGTGCTGGCGATTCCTCCTCCCTAGGAGCAGCACCTAGTATTTGTCCTTATTCAACTGCATCCTATTCTGTTCTGCTCACTTTTCCAACCTGTCCAGATCTGCCTGGATTCATTCCCTACCCTTAGTGTGTTCACTTTACCCCATATTTTGGTATCATCTGCAAATTTGGACAGAATGCTTTCCATGCCCTCATCCAAGTCAGTGATGAAGACACTGAACAGCACCGGTCCAAGGACCGAGCCTCGTGGGACTCCACTGCCCACATCTTTCCAGGTTAATACCGACCCATCCACCACCACTCCCCGGGTGCAACCCCTAGGCCAATTTGCCACCCACCTGACTGTGTAATCACCTATATCACAGACTCTCAGTTTATCTGTGAGAATTGAATGAGATACCATATTGAAGGCCTTCTTAAAATCCAAGTAGATGACATCTACCTCAATTCCTATGTCTCATCTTTTTGTGACCTGGTTGTAAAAGGAAACAAGGTTAGTCAGGCAGGATATACCTGCTATAAATCCATGTTGGTTGCCCTTTAGCATGGTTTTCCCTGCTGGATTCCCACAAATGTGATCTTTAATTTTTTCAAAAGTTTTCCCAAGGACAAAGGTGAGACTAATTCGTCTATAGTTAGCTGGTGCCTCCTTCCTCCCCTTTATGAAAATAGGGACCACATAAGCACTTTGCCAGTCCTCTGGGACCTGACCTAAGCACCATGAGTGGTCAAACAGCCATGCCAGTGGCTTTGCTATGACACTGGCCAATTCCTTCAGTATTCTTGGATGAAGATCATCTGGGCCTGCTGACTTAAACACATCCAGCCCAAGTGTCCCTTCACTAAGTCGGTGCTGTCAGTACTTAGTAGCTAAAAATGCCTCGGCACAGTGGAATTTCTCGGCATAACACGATTCCTCGGTGCAGCGGATTCCTCAGTGCGGTGAGAGAACCCTGGTGCAGTGAACAGTTCCCGCCAAGCTTAGCAATTGCATTGTTTGAATGAGCGCTACCTATTGGTTTGTTGTAAATTATTCCTACCTGGCGCCTAGCAATTGGCTCGCTAGCCGTATTAAAGCTAGAATAGTTTCCGCCCAAGTTGGAGAACGCCGCGCGCACCTCGGAGAAAACTTGGAGAACTGATCACCCACTAACAACTCCCCGTCGCCGACCGTCCTGACGTACCCCATACCCTGCATGCTCGGAAATATCAGTGTGTTGTTTACAGCTCTACCCAGTGCAACTTTTACGGAGGTGCCTACGCTGTGTACATCGACAGTGCGAGTCTGTGTACATCAACAGTGTAAGTGAAGTTATTTCAATTCAACCAGTATGCGTCTGTGCCTAATTCTGCTCCATCAGTCAAAGTACCCACCTGCCATCTGGGCTTGTGGCCACAGCCCTACCAACTATACTCGGCCCCCACAGATGCAGACAGCTGGTGGGCTGGTTTCCCTTTTGTGCCTATCTATGATCCAATTGGGAGATTTGTCCTGATCCATGTTCAGTAATACAGAGGGGAAAAACTCATTGAAGAGCTCAGCCTTGTCCCCTCTACCTATCACTAATTGCCCTAGTTTGTCCTGTAGGGGTTCTATGCTACCTGCACCTTCTTTTTACTCCCTATGTATCTGAAAAAGGACTTTTTGTTGTCTTAACTGTTGCTGTCAGCCTAAATTCCATTTCTGCTTTGGCCTTTCTGACTGTCTCTCTGTAAGTGTGGGCCAAGCAGGTATACCCTGCCTTGGTATCTACCCCCTGCTTCCACAGTCTATATGCCTCTTTTTTGACTCTAGGTTTTCCTGGATTTCCCTGCTCAGCCAAGAGGATTTCTTGGCCTGCTTCCCTTCACAATGGGATTGTCTCCTTCTGTGCCTGTAAGATTGCTCCCTTTAGGAACCACCACCCTTCCTGGACTCCCATGTCACCAATTCTCCTGTTCTTCAGTGCCTCACTAACTAATCTCCTGAGCACACTGAAGTTAGTTTTTCTGAAGTCTAGCACTTCTGCCCTACTGGTCGTCTTTCCCACCCTATGCCAGATAGTGAAATGGCTGCCAGGCCCACATTTTACCCATGAAATTAACCAGCAGCCGCCACAAGTTCAGTAGGTCCGTATCTATAAAGGATGAATATTCTGGTGATAGTGTCTTTCCAGTATTCATTAAATCTTTTTATAATCCCATAACACATGTACTAAAGATCCTAAGGGTTTATAATAGCATCAGCACTCACTGTTAAAAATACCAGTTCACAGCATTCTGTTTAGAATCCAAATACAGTTTTGTTGGTTTTGCATATTTTGGATTTTAGATCTAAAGAAATGTTTTGGTTGTTAACATACATTTTATCATATGTCAAGTCAGACAGTAGTGTGCTTATATCCAAGTCCTAGGGTTCTTTAATCTTAGTCAGGTAGATAACAGTCTTATCTGGTAAATATTAATAGAGTTTAGCAGCTGAGCTACTGCTTATTACCACCTTCTCCAAGAAGAATATAACCTTAGAATTTCCTAGAATTCTATTCCAATTAAGATTTCCAAAGTCCACGCTTCATTTGTAAATAGTACTGCAAAGGTGACCTTTTTAAACCAAATTTGTCATGTATGCTTCCAAATAATGTAGGAATCCTTAATGAAAAAAATGCATTTAAAATGCTTTAATGCAACAAGGATACATTACCATTCTATAATGTCTATCAGTGTATCTATAACATTTATTTCACAGCATAATAAATCTGTGTGCCAAAGCAATCAAATGTCATTCATGATTTTCAGGAAAAAAATCATGGTATAACATAAGATTAGGAGTTGCAAATACAAGGGGCTTGATTTTGCTCTTATTTATACCAGGTTTAAGCAATGTATTTTCATGGAGTTGGACAGAAGGAAAAGAATGTCCAGCAGTTGGCCCCTAGGACAGACCAAACCAGAATCTCAGTCTCTCTGTATCTTAATCCCTCAGGCAAAAAAGAGTACTTCATTACCTCACAATGATTTTGTGAAGATAAATACATTAAATATTGTCCAGCACTCAGATATTTTAATGGGGACCAAATTAGTACCTTAGGTAGATTAGCTGGTTTAGATAAGTAAAGTAGATAAAGGCAGAATGGAGTTATTTTTTTCTGTTATCCTCACAGACATACTAACTCTATGGCATTTTACAACCCTGGCTCTTTAAAAATCTTTGTGGCCCTTGGCAAATTGCTTAACCTCTGTCTCTCCTCTTCCTCGGCTGTGAAATAGGGATAATAAGCACCTAGTTTCTATGTTCTTGGAGTGCTTTAAGGATTGAATGGCTAATATTCATATATATTGCAGAGATGAAAAGTGCTAAGCATTACATGAATGAAAAAGGTTTACAACTGACCACTATTTAATGAATAGTCCTGCCCAACTCACAATACTGTGTTTCCGGCTCTTCCCGATTCCCTTGCCCCTCACAGAATAATTTTTAATACGTGTTTATATTCCCAATAGGACATCATAAAACTTTTTACTATGTACTTTTCTGACATCACTTTCTTCCCTTGACTAACAATAAGGAAGTAAGCACCCATTTTTACAAAGTTACTGCAGGCTTTTCTGCATTACAAAAATGTGTCAGTTTTTTTGCTATTATAGTCCCATGCTTTGAATGCAAACACTGGAACCTTGCAATGGGATTTTCAGTACCATCCGGTCATTGTTATCCAACAATATTCTATTCCATTATAATTTGGTCGAGCTGTTCATAATAAATCCTTCTCTCAGGTATTGATTTTTCTCATTTATTTCTGAAATGCAATATAAATGTATGTATTTAATCCCTTAATGGACTTAATCATACAGTCTTTGCTCAGGTAAAACTCCCACTGGGAAATTATGCATGTCCTAAGCAGTTTAGTTAAATCATACTAGTTCCTGTTCATAGTGGACTAAATAAATATAAGAGCCCCAGTCCACTCTACTCACCAAAGCTGGGCTGATTATTCCTGTGCTTTCCAGTAGCTCCCATGTCCAAATGAAGCAGAACTACTCTGATACTCCTTGTGATATTCTGGCATCTCTATTTCTTGTCCCAGTGGGATTTTGGAGGTGAAGACACTGAAAATATCTGTGGAAATAGCCAAGGAAAGAGTCACACAAACATTCAGATCTTTAAGGAAAAAAGTCAGATTGAGAGATGGTCAATGGCCATATTGTGTCTATTATTTGATGATGAGTTGGGTATCTCTTACCAACATAGTAAATAGTAATGTGTCTTTGGGGTGGTGGCAATGGGGAGGGGAGTGGAGGAGCCACTATTTTAAATATTCTTTAAATGATCTGTAAACACGCCCTGTTGCTAAATCCAGGTGGCAGCTTGGGAGTCCTTTTTCTTTCTTGATAAGCAGCAGAATAGAAGCTTATTCTCCATGAACATGATTAAAAGGGGCTTGTGGATGGAGCTGGAAAATGGAATCTGTGGAAACTGAAAGGATGCACAACACTTCTGAAAGTCCAGTCACTTAGAGCTTGTTCCAACACCTATGGAAGGCCATAGAAAGACTGAACTCAGGCCTTTATTGAGAGGCATGAATAAAGATTGTGGAACCAAGCACCTTTAAAAAAAGAAAGAAAGAAATCCTTGCCTCATCTTGCTTGTGCCTCACAGCAGATGTCAGAATCTCAGACCATTAAGTCTTGTGTCACAATCCTTGCTGCTGTGAGTCCTTTGTAATTTTAATAATACTGTTTTGTCTGAACTTTAAAAGAGCCCAACATCCAGAAACGCCTGGCCCTAAATTCATATTTAGACAGTTAATTATCTCTATGCTCACCCACAAATTTGTTCAGTATATACAATACACCATGCTCCCCCATCGTTTCTATTTTATATTATTACTGTAAAAAACAAATCTTCAGAGTTTTGAGCTTTTATATGTCTATTAGCCAGTGGTAAAACACAACAACCTATAGTAACTATGGCTGCCAATACCATGCTCCCTGGTGTTCTAATTAGAACATGTTGGAGCAGACTCAATTAATTGAGCTGCTCTATGTTCTAATTAAAACACTGCAGTGTTGCCACAGTGTCACGTGTATTAAGCCCAAACACATTTAAAAATGGCCGCAGGGCACTTTAACGGTGCAGAGGCTTAATACATGTGATGCTGCAGTTTTTTAACTAGAGCGGGTGCTCAGGGGCTGTACTAATAAACCCCTCCCTTTCCCCCCCACTTCCAAGCACATGTATAGGCAGCCTATGCGTTAGGAGCTGTTCTGGTAGTTCATGCTGTGAGACCATAATTTTCTAGATTTGGTTCCATCAGCCAAGTCAAAATCTCTCTTTCTTGGAGAACTAAACTTTTGTATTTTCACTGTGTTGGCAAAAGCTCTCCTTTCCAAGAAGAGGAAATGTGCTTATCACTGACAAAAAAGAAAAGCCCATTGGAGAGCTACTCTGGTTGACAACCATTATAACTATTGGAAGATTTCAGCTTTAATGAACATTACTGTGTCACTGAAAACCACTGAATACTAGAAGGATGCACACACATATGTATATGGCTATATATAATTACTTATAAGTTATACTATGTCTTCGTTTTAAAGATATCTTCCCTTCCTGCTTACCCATTTCAAACCCCTAAACATATGTCTTTGATCAGCGTGAAAGGACAAGCATCTTACCCTGGGTCTAAACACATGAATAACTAAGCAAAGCTCCTGACATAGCAGAAAAAATTCACACACCTAAGACAAAACCTAAGCACTGAAACAGAATAACTCAAATGAAAGACACCAAATGCAACTTGCTTCTAATTACAAATGGGATGTATAATCCTTTCTCTGCCATCCTCAGATATGCTTATCTGTTAGGCAGTAAGAATTAACCAATATAGCTGCTCTTAAGGGAGAATTCTTGGGGGTTGGGGTTTAGCTCTTTGGAGCTGTATTGTGCCTCCCTTCCCCATGGATGCAGAATGAAGCCAGATGGTGCCCTCCTCCCTGCACCACACCTATACAGGGACCAGTAAGAATGTGGTGCACAGAAGAGTGCAGCTTGTGCTGTCAGCAACGCCAAAAGCCCCACAAAGGTTGTTTCAGACAGAAAGTAGGTGGTTCTTGGCCCCAAATGTTTGCAGAGAACAAGTGTTGGAACTACGAAGGTGGGGGGGGAAGCCATCCCATATTTTTCTGGATGTACATTTCTATCCTGTCCCTAGAGTGGCTGAGACATGAAAGAGCTGTAACTGACTCAATAGAAGTTTTCCCTCCTTTCTTCCCTGCTGGCAGCCATTATCTGTTAGGTATCTGGGCCCAGTGCCACCTTCTGAAGAGCATAAACAGATTAACTCAAGGCAACTGGGCTTTAGTTTGATCCCTGACACTATCACAGTCACCCACACACCTCAACTGTGAGGATTTTTAAATGTGTGGGGGCTTAATACACGTGACACTGTGGATGCTGCCAGCAGGTTCAGGAGCCCTGAAGCAGAACATGCTGGCAGTGTCCACAGCTGACACCGCTACTCTCCCAGAGCTATGAAAGCTCCTGCCAGAGCCCTGAGCTGGAACCTGCTGGCAGCATCAGCTATGCACACAGGCAGCAGCTTCTGCCACACTGGGCAGGCAGTAGTGTTGGTTGTGACGCCAACGGCAGGCTCTGTGCCGGGGCTCCAGAACCTGCTGGCTGCAGCCACAGCTGATGGCACCACTCACCCACCACAGCAGAAGTACCTGTCTGGGTCCACAGCTCAGATTCAGGGCTCCTGGTGAACTACTGCTCTGGCTGGGTTCTGGAGGGAAGGGGAGAGAGAAAGAAACAGGCACAGACAGACAGACGAGATGAGACGAGAGAGAGAGAGGAGGTGAAGCGAGGTACAGTGAGAGAGGCAAAAATAGATGCAACTTTCAACAGGTCCCCAGAACTCCTTAAGTGGCCCTCCAGCCAAAATAATTGCCCACCCCTATGCTACCTACTCCCAGGGCTCAATGAAACCTGGTCCACAACACTTAGTACAAACTTCTGTCCCATTTGTCTCTCTCCTATTAGCAAATCCTCATGCTCTGAATGGAGTTGAAAACCCCAATGAGAGATGTCCAGCTGTGGAACCAATATCAGGTTGCAGGAAAGCTCAGTCAATAACCTTTAAGAAGTCATGTAGCTGGAAAACAAGCCAACAAGAATCACTGTAGTCATTGGTAGGGTAAACAAAGAGAGGGGCCAAATAACGCCATAAAAGGAACAGGTATGCATAAATGGTTTGGAGAAGCCACACCATCCTTGTGGGTGCTCCACAAGAGCACTGGGCTGCCCAGAACTCCTGAGAGACACAGCTCATGTGCCACATGTCCTCCCATGCCATCTACACTTGCTGCTGCAGACTGTGGGATCCCCCTGGCACCTTTTGCAGAGCTCTCAGCAGCTCTCCAACTGTGTGTGTGGTTGTTCCATACATAGTGGGAAAAGTTTCTTGCACCCAAGGAGATACCAGCTGCAACCTGACCCTGCAGTGAGAAGCTTTAAGTCAATTTGACCCTGAAGGCACCAGAGCAACTCTGTTCTTCTCCCTCATTTCAACAAGGATTTCCCTAAATAAAATGTTATTGTCCCCCTGTGGGCCAATAGAGTAACTAGCCCAACCAGTCCTTCCTGTTGTACAGCGAACCAGAACTACTGTCTCTTTCTCTGAAGGACCATACATCAGAGAAAGGGTGAATTATGCATTATATCTAAATAAAACAGGCCTGGCCCTTAGCTTACCCCAATATAACTTTTGTTTACCACAATGTGTTTATATGCAATTACTAGAAGCAGTGCCATTAAAGTTTATAAAAGTCCAGTTTGCCTTTCTTGAGTTACAATGCTGAATGACTGCTTATGAATCACCAAAAGGGATGAAAAAGTCTACTGAAGTTTATCCAACTTTTTTCTCTCAAGAGGATGGGAAATTTCTGCAGACTTATTCCACAATGCAGAAGACAACACAGAACTGCATCATGCACCTTCTTTAACGCAAACATATTGGAAAAGGTGCCAGACTTGCTTGAAAGGACTCCAAGTCTTCACTGAACTTGCCTCAAGTTCAGAGTTTGTCCTTATAGTGGCAGGGTCTGTATATCATGAGATCTGGGATTTAATTACAGACGTTCTGCCTGCCTTCAACCCAAATCTTCATTGATGCTTTGCTGCATCCCCTCTAACACCGTATTCAGCTCTCAGCTTCAGCAGTCTTCCATTTCTGTGACATATGTACATTTGTCAAGTACAGGCCCAGAAAAAGACTTGATACAGATACTCCAAGCCCCTCAGTTTTCTAATTAATACTAGAGCCACAAAGTATAGCATCTATATAGTGCATGCTAGTGTGGGGTGCCAGAAATGACTGCAAGGAAGCACAGTCTGTCAGTTCTACATGTGCAAAGATCTGATGTTCTCAAGTGCTGAACACTCAAAGGCCACTTGAGCCAAGGTGCTCATTGCATCTGAAAATCAGATTCATGTACATGTAAAGAGTTGTGACAGACTTCACTTCCTTGCAGTCACTTCTAGATATTGCCAGGGAGTCCCAGCATAAGGCTTCTTAGAACTATTGATATTTAGTCAGTAGATCAGATACACAATGTAGTACAGATCCCTGCATCTACCTAGATAAGCTCCCACAAACACATGTGCAAACCCAGCAGCGAGTTTGGCAGGATACAGGCAGCAGGGGAAAGAGATTAGCACAGCACATGTGGGAATAAAATCTTGCCCATTCAGCAATCACTAAGAAGTTCTTACCCAGCACTGTGAATATTTATTGAAATTAAAAGTGAATTTTGTTTGCTGTGGCAGGTACTGTTGCCCTCAGAAGCCCCTCAATAGCAAAAGAATTTCATAGACAAACATTTCTTCTAAAAGGCAAAGCTCATCTTATTTTAGAATCCAGGGTCTATGCCAAGACTTCACACTGTGCTAAATGCATTACAACATCTACCAAAAGCGCAAAATGTATTTTAAAAATGGCCAGGCAATACACAGAATAGTTGTGGTTTCTGAACACTTGCCAGGTTCTGTTAAAAGGGTTCCCTCCCCAACCCTGCCTCCCCTCCAACCCTGTAACTAATGCATGAGCTGAAAAAGATGTGTGTAGTGTCCTGAAATCTACTATATCAAAGCAAGCAGATTTGTCCAAATGCTTTTATGCATCGAAGCACGCTAAAATCAAAACATGCCCTTTCTATTGCACTTACCATTAATGTGCCATTATCCCGTTTCACTATTAAATACCATATCCAGCAGTTATCTTTGACAGTTCAATAACACCGGTCAAAGCATAACATACAGGAATCTGGTTATTTTTGGTAATGATGCTGTGAAAGGAGAAAAAAAATCCTACTTTTTTACTAATTTGAAAAGCAGGCAGGAAGATTTAGATCATTCAATGGGCAGAAAAAAACATTAAGAGAGAAACACAGACCCAGCATAAGTGAGCATAAATAACTCCATTGACGCTGGTGGCAGACTGACTTAAACCTGTTTGCATTTGGTACTGCAAGCAGCTATCAGAGGATAAGCTCAGTGGATGGATCCGGATATAATAAGACATGACGAGCAAAACTTATACTAAAATTCCAGCTAAATTTGATTTGAGTTTGAAAATAGGTTTCGATGATTTTCTCCCATTATTTTTCAATTACAGGCACTTCTAGTGAAAAGAGCAGAGAGAAAGAAAGAGAAAAGCCAGCAAAGCAGCAGGCAGTCTTTGTGAGAGACTGAAACAGGATCAGGGTTCTCCCTAAGGAGAGAAAAATAGCTGCAGATGAGTCGAGTCAGAGAGGAATCTAGGAGAGCGCAGGAGGGAGCTTAAGAGATTAAAAAAGGCCAGCAGCAAGTGCTATTGGAACCCTCATTTCATTAAACAGATCAAAGATGACAAACCACAGGGTGTGAAACTAGAGCTGGTTAGTAATTTTCCAATGAAATGGTTTTTCAACACAAAATGTTGTTTTGGAAAAAACAAAACATTTCACAGGAATGTGTAAACCAGTTTGGACAGAAAGACTTTGTGGGCCCAGGAAGAGATTTCTGATCAGAAAGAGTATATGCACCGAAAAGTAAGCAGCAACCAGTGGTCAGAACACAACCCTGGTTGTGCACATAAACCAGTTTCAAAATGGCCAAAACTAGTTTAAGATAAGTGTGTCTGATACTACATTCAACAAGGTTTAACTGATTTAAGTCAAACCAGTTTATGAAACTTGTCCCAGATCAAGTTAAATCAGAGTCCCCCAGCATCCCAGCATACTTTTCAGTCCTGGGCTGGACTCTCCTGTCTGCTCCAGAAAGCAGGGCTGTCCCTACCCCTCTGCTCCCTAGCTGTAGTAGTGAGGGCTGGCTCACTGCCTCCCCCTCCCCCAACCAACAAACCCCATCTGGGGTCTGGGGCAAAGGAGGGGTTAAAATCCCCTTTCTCCATGTATGAAGCTGCCCTGCTGGCTGCAACTTACTACTGGCTGTGATTGTGGACTACTTGCAAGCAGGAAGAGGAAGTGATGAGCAACTCTACAGAGTTCTACTGCTGTGATTCTGGGCTGTAAATCCCAGAGACCCCAGGGGCAGCAGGAAGAATAAGTGAATACACAGCCCATGCTGTGTTTATAGTTGTTCAGGTCATAGTTCTTCAGGGAAAGAACTATTTTTATCTAGTCTTGGAGAGCTTCTCTCTTCTCTTCCCTTTGGTAGTGGCTGGCAGGCATGCTCTAGTGCCCTCAGCTTCTGGCTTGAGTTGCTGCAGGCATGTGGCTGCATTTCCTGAATCAAAAGTGAATGTGAATTTGCTTATTGGTTCAATCTCTGCAGCTTAGACTAACATTCAAAGACTGAAGCAATTCAGCCTCAGGCTTTTTTACTGTCTACTTAGCCAAAAGGTTCTTTCTGTTCACCATACAAACACACATACATTCATTTTGCAGAAAGAATGGATCAATACTTGGATTAGACTAGATGGTTAGTGTTACAGTTTGGGCTTGTTTTCATGTGCTGTTCCATGCTACTAGAAGTCCATGTAAGCTTAGAATGGCTGTGTGTCATCACCACTAAATAAGTGTTGTAGGCAGGAACTCCTTCGCCCAGCAAGAAAATAGCATCATAACTGTGTGCTCTCTAATAATTTGTTTTCTAGATTTTGTATCTAAATGAATAGCCTCTTCCCTAAAGCAGAATTAGCTGCCACTTTGTGCATGGCATCTTGGTGATAGGTAGTATCTGAACAGAAAACTTATTCAAGGAAGGCTTGCTTTCTATTTTACATGCACGCACACATGCACCTAGATAAGTAGATAAGCAGGCAGAGAGATAGTGTGCATACTTCTATTTACATAAACATAGAAGATATTAAACGCAGTATATAACTTTTTGGTAATCTCTCCCAATCAAGAAAGCTTGTCTTCTGTGATTGTCTTATCTGTGGGTCTGAAGATGACTGACAAAGCCTTTTCAAGATCAACAAACTCTGTTGCAACACATGCATGTGTTTCCATGTAGGGTGGGTGGCTCTAGACTTACTGATTGGTCCAGCAATCGTCAGCTCTTAGCATAGCTTGAGTAATATGGGCACTTTTGCAGTCCCAGGCACAAACAATGAAGTCATAGAGGGACCAATGCTTATATCATAGGTGTTGCTACAATGTCTTCTGCCTGTTTTTCGCTGGAATAGGTCCATGACATGCTGTTTCTCCCACTCCTGCTTTTTCAACTCCTGTTGTCATTGTAAGGTTTCGAAGTACTGAGATCCTTCAGGCAGACTCTTCCTCCACTTGGGGTGATCTTGGACAATAGTCTCTTATGAGTTGATGTTGCATTTTTTCAAGTTGGCCTCGAGTACATCCTTGAAGTGCTTTCTCTGCACTCCTCTTGAGCACACATCTTGACTGAGCTGGGAGAATAAGACTTGCCTTGGGAATCTGGAGTTGGACATCCAGATGACAGGGCCAGCTCACCAAAGGCAATGTCAGATGATCATGGTCTCGATGCTCATGGTGCTTGCTTGCAAGACTATGCCAAACGTTGGTGTGTCTACCTTCCCACTGGATTCATAGGATCCTCTGCAGACAGTGTTAATGTTACTTCTTCAACAACTAGAGGCATCTCCTGTACACTGTCCACATCTCAGCTCTGTACAGAAAGGAGGGGTTCACAACCACTTGATAAACCATAAGCTTGGTTTCAGATCTGTTGCAATCTTTGAAGGCCTATTTCCTCAGGCATCCAAAGGCTGCACTTGCACATTTTAGATGGTGTTGGATTTCTTCGTTGATGTCAGCTTTCTATGAGAGGTGGTTTCTGAGGTACAGGAAATACTTACCTCTATTTTCCAGCCTCACAGTAAATTCAAACTACTGGACTGCACATTAAGAGCTTGTTGAAGGACCTTAGTGTTCTGAATATTAAGTGTCAGTCCCATCTTCTTGTGTGCCTTGGTGAAGATGTCAATGATTGCTAAAAATCAACTTCTGAGTAAGCACAGACTACAACATCATCAGCATGCTGGAGCTTGATGATTTAACTCCCATCTTAACCTCAGACAGATCCATGACAGATCCATTACTCGGAACCACCACTAGTATCCCACCATGGAACAGAGAAAGAATGGTGACAAATTTTGGCAGGCATCTGTACTGACAGAATTGAAGGCTTTCATGAGGCAAAATAAGACCATGAGAGGTTTTATGTTATTCCCGACATTTTTCCTGCAACTGGCAAGCTATGAAGATCATGGCAGTTTTGCCTCTTGATACCCTAACCCCACACAGATTCTAGGAGTCACTCTTCAGCAAGTGGAAAGAGACGGTTCAAGAGGGGTCTCGCAATGATCTTTCCTGTAGTGGACAGCAAGGGGATCCCTTTCTAATTTACACAGTTGGACTCGTTTCCTTTCCTGAAGATTGTCACAATCATTCTGTCCCTAAAGTCATCTGGGATTTCCTCATCATTCCAAATCATTAAGATGAGGGCACAGAGCTATGAGGTGAGCTCCTCTCCTTCCTCTTGAAAATTTCAGCAGGGATTCCATCAGCTCCAGATGCTTTGTTGTTCTTCATCTTTTTGATGGCTTACCTCACTTTGTCTAGTGTTCAAGGGATAGTTTCTGACTGAGAGTTGTGGGATGGAGTTGAAAGCACTCTCATCAACAACAGTCTCAGCTGAGAAAGTCTTCAAAATGTTTCTTCTGATGGGTGTGGATAGCTCCCCTTTCCTTGATCAGGTTTCCTCCACCCTCAGGTCTCAAGGGGCTTTGTCCCTGAGTTTTCAGACCATAGATGAAACAGAAAAAAAAACTGTGCAAATTCGCCTTACCTTCCCACCATCTGTCCTTCATATTGAACATTGTCCTTCTTTGAACTTCTGCCTTGGCTCATTGGACATTCAAGTTCTCTTGCTTGGAATTGATGTCATTCTGCCACGCACAAAAGGCCTGCCCTTGTGGTCAATAGACTCATAGATCTCCTGATTAGTCTCATCAAACCAGTCTTAATGTTTCCAGGTAGAGAATTCAAGTCTCTCTTTGCAGGCACTGATGACAGAAGGCTTGAAGGCACCCCAAGTGCTCCTGACATTCTTCCATTGTTGTTGATCAGGATTTGCCAGTTTTTCATTAAGGCACTGGTAGAAGATGTATAGTTTGATCAGGCCCTTGAGTCCTTCAACACTGATATTCCATCAGCATTGCTTCTGCTGCAGCTTTCATTTGAGAGCCAGTTTGAGTGACTTAACCAAATGGATGAGTCAGTGATTAGTCCAGCAATAATCAGCTTTTAGCATAGCTCAAGTGATGTGGATACCTTTGTGATCCCAGGCACAAACAATGAAGTCAATAAGGTGCCAATGCTTAGATTATGGGTGTTGCCATGATGTCTTGTTCCTGTTTTGCTGCTAGAACAGGGGGTTGGCGATAGCAAATCCATGTTCCATGCATTTGATCAAGAGGAGAATGTTGCTATAGTTTACCATAACTATTTCTTCCTTGCTGATTGTTTCATTCCAGACATTTGAGTCCCCTCCAACTCTAGTACTGAAATCACTGAGAAAAATAAATCTGTCTTCCTCCAGAGGTCAGAAAGTACTTGGTCAGGGTCAGCATAGAATTCCTCCTTGGTTTCATAGGTGGCATCAAGAGTCAGGACACATGCATCGAAGACAGTGGCACATTGGCTCCCCACCAATTTTGGATGGAGAGCCATGAGATACTAATTCCAACTGGGAACTTGGTGAGTTCATTCTTGATGGCAAAACCAACTTCGTGAAGGTGGTATTCTGTTTATCTTTGAAGAAGGTATAGCTGCCTCTATGTTCTTTGAGCTGCCTATCTCCTGCTCGCCAGGTCTCACTCAATGCAGCAAAGTCAATTTTGTCATGTGAGTCCTTTAGCCACAATTGCAGAGTGCCTGTGCTATGAGTAGTCTGGTGTGTAGCATGTAACCCTCGAGTGGGGAAGGGGAAGCTGGGACCCAGCAGCCAGGCTCGTTTTGGGCAGTGGGCACTGCCACCACATGCATCACCCTCTTCTTTTTTTTGTTGGGTTTTTTTGTTGTTGTTTTTTTTAAGGGGTGCCTTTTTTTGACCCTGGGATCCCCCAGAGTCAAAAAAACGCTCCCTCCCACACACTGCAAAATACCAGCACAGGGAATACCTGTATGTGCAGCATGTGTGGTGCTGCAGACAGATCTGCAGTGCCATAAAGCACATGTCCACACTAATCTGGACATGCCCTGTTTAGGCATGGGATTGTCCATAAGAGCTCTGATGTTCCAAGTCCCAAAATTGATTTTATGTCTTCACTGATTTCAGTAGGAGTGTATGTGATCCCACTGGATGTGGTTATCCAGTCAGGAAGAAAGTAAACAGGCTATGTTTAGGGCACCATTTCTAGCCCCCTCCCCATGTAGGGTGAACAGAGCAGATCCTAAAGAAAGATGCTCAGTTGCAGTTACTGTTGTCAAATTGCACTCCTGACTTGTCCAAGTACTAGACAACCTTCTTGTAACTGCTCCTTTCATGCCAGTTCACTAGGAGCTTCCAGACCTCACAATCCTTCTCCCTCCATCATTATCTGGTCACCAAAGGGCTTGAAAAAAGTGCTTGTTTTCATGAAAGACTCCTGCGTGTGATTGTTTTCATCATGGAGAAGCCACTACACATCAGCTTCAAACAGTTCTTGACAGACCGGAACCCTGATCCAATGGCAAGGAGGCCAAAACAATTAGAGATCTCATTCTGCTGCAGCCTTCATCCACCTTTGCAGCTCAAGGTTCTAACATCATCTTCCATGTGTTGAGGACTTGTAGACCCATGGCTGGGTGCTGGGCAGTTTTATTATAATGGTGACCTGTATTTGCCATGTCATAGCACTGTCAAAGGATATATATGGCTTTTCAAGAGAGAGAGCATTGCCACCTGCTGTCCCCAAGATACCCTGGTTGTGCTGCCACTGCTTAGTCTGCAGCTGCAGCTAACCTTCCCTGAAGGTCATTCCTCTTTCTGCCACCTGTGGACATTCTGGGTAGCTGTACAGCTTTGCTGCCAGTGTATAAAAGTATGGCATGAATATAATAAAACATGGTAACATAGATAAAATATAAAGAGAATAAGACTATGATAAATGTAGAATAAAATCACACAAAACACAAGGTTGCTGGTTCAGCATCAAAGCAGGAAAGTCAGTTATTTGTTTCCACGTTTTATTTTGAAAAGGTTGCTGAAACTTACATTTTCACACAAAACATTTCAATTTTAACAAAACTGAATTTTCTGATAGAAAACTGTTCCATCTATGTTTTTTTCAACAAGCCCTATTGCTAAAGATGAAACCTGTGCTGGTATTTCAGGTATATGTTTTACTGTAGGTGTGTGGTGGTGTTTCTTTTTTGTCAACCTATTTTAATTATCCAGGGAGCTACACATGGATTCATAATAGCAAACTAGGAACTGATGTACAAGGAGAGGACTGAATCTTACATTATCTAACCAGAAATGGCTCTCTGAAGCACAAAAACAATCTATGAAAGAGATAACACCAATACTATACAAAGGAAAGGAAACAGAAATTCCTTTGGCACCTCTAGTCTAAAAGTTACTATTCCCTTATTCCTTCAGCAAGTAAAATTCCTGTGATTCATACACCTGCAGTCGACTGCAGGTGTAGGACTGATGATGATATTAGTCTCTTCCTTATTTACTGGTGTCAGCTCATCTACTATTTTTGATATTGCTATTATCAATTTAGCTTGCTTGTCATTTACAACATAATTTACCATGTGACCATTACTTAGGTGCTAAACTGACACAGTGAAAACACAGTTTTTGAACAAATATGATCAAATTTAGAAAAAACTAAAACCAGATGGGGGTCTATTGCAAAACTGCTGCAGGAGCAAAAAGGGGGGAAAAGATGGTATAATTTTAATGAAAATGAAATTCAGATGAAATGAGATAATGTGCAAATCATTTGCTGAGAAATACATCTCCAAATATGATTTAAGAAACATTTCAGTGCCACGGTTACACATTTAATTTCCAAAACCATGAAATGCTCCATTATTGTCATAGCTTTGATTAGCTGTGATTCTGCCAGCAAAACTACTAAGGTATTGCTATAATGATAAATTTTACTGCAAGAAATGGGCTATTATATAAGAATGACTCTTCCAGACAGTTATGGAGAGAGTATTTCTCCTCCCTTACAAGACTTTATAATGAGAGATTGGACTGAAACTTTAAAAAAAGAAAGAAAATTGGGTCCAGATCAATAAAATGTTCTCAATTAGCCTGAGGTTTTCATACTGGAGACTGGTTGGGGGCTTCACAAAAATATGATGGGAAACAGAGACTTTGTTTACTTTTTTAGTCACAGCATGTTTCACGTCTCTGTTATAACTATTCACCAATCCTTTATTTCCCTTTTTTCTTTTTCTATTACTATCCAGGCAGGATGAGACTTGTCCAGAAGCAAACTATAAATATATTTATCTCTCACATACATGCACACATGCTACAATATTGTCTCAATCATAGTTAGTGACAAAGACCCTGGAATTTGAAATATTATTCAACTCCATCAAGTAAATGTAATTTTACATATATAAAGCAAAAGAGTTTAGTGCAGAGGCGTGGTTTCATTTAAGTTACACAGGTGTCATGGGAAATACCTTTCAACACTTGTCCTGAAACCTGAGCATGAAACCACCACTTTTACACTGGGAAATCATATGTAAATTTATTAAATCTCCCTTAGCCCTTTGGGAGTAAATTATTTTACTAGACTAAACACACACACACACACACACACACATACACACACCTGCCACAAGCACATGCAGCAACAAATGCGGTCAATAAACAGAAACATGCAAGGGTACAGTCTGCTCAAAAGATATCTTTGAGTTTTATGCTAAAATCAAAATGGTTCAGAACTAGACAATATGAGTAACACTAATTTATATGAGTTTCAAAATGTGTTGTGAAAACAAGTTTTTACCTCATGTTACAAATATAACCTAGCCCATATAATTGGCATATTATTCTGTAAAACTGTCTGGATAAGACTTGAATCTTCCAAATTATAGGGTTCATGAGATAATGGATTTTAAGGGTTTGATATTCCTATAAAAAAATGACATTACTGTCCAGGGCTGAACTGTACATTTTCTGGAGTTTAAGCACTGCCTGTTTCATTAAAGTATTCATCATCAGCTTATCCTTTGTTGAGTCAGACATACCTTCATCTCTGAATAGTCTTCACTTGTATGACAATAACGAGGTGTCTTCACTGATGTCTAAGGTATGTCCATCTCTAAGAAAGCCAAGGTTTTTATACCCAAACCACATGCAGTAGCTTAATGCTGTACAGGAAGAGAATCATGCTAACAACCTGGATTGTCTCTACCACATTGAACACAACTGTCAGGGAAACTGAGTGCTAAGTGGAAAAACTCATCATTTTGTTTCACATGGCAATTTTTAGAAGACATTCAGGGGTTGGAATACGGGAAGGAGTCCAGAATAGAGGATTAGGGAATAGATGACCAATGAGTCAGTCATTGGTGCATAACTTTATTTATCCAGTGTCTCTAGAATTTTGTTTAGGTGAGCTCCACGCTCACATTTACAGGTTCCTCTGTATTTGTTTGTAGAAGTCCATTTTCTCATGGCCACTTAGTGCTAAGAATGGAAGCTGTATAATTCCATTGGGTAGAAGAGTGGGAAGAAGGGAGGAGTTCCACTCAAGATACACTTGCACTGTGCTTACATCAAGTCCAAAGCAATGGTCTCTCAATAAAGAAAATGTAAGCTAGGTTGATTGTAGAAATATTAATGGTTCCCACTGAGCTTCATCCATGATTCCAGCTGGACCCATGGCAATAAGACCCTTGGTTTTACAGGTGGATGAAAACAGAAATAGTGGCATGAACTATGGACTTTCTCTAACTACCTTAATAACCACATTACTACTTTTCCTTCCTCAAATGCCTTGAATTAATGGATGAATTTCCCACCTATACATAGTAGTCACAACTTACTTAGTCGAAGCAGTTATTTAACTGCTCACTGCAAACTTTGTATTGCTATTGTACACGGAGGATTCAACATCCTTCTGAATGCCATGCTCATCATGACAATGTTGTAAGACCTTGGAGGGTGACAGTATACCATGCTATACACTTTGAGAATAGGTTTGTATAAGGATAATTCAAAATGGGAATAATTTTGATAAGAGCCCCTGTATTCACTCCCGTCTGCCCTACTCCCACATCGCACTCCATGTGGTTCTTCCCACTCATTAAAAACAGCTCTTGCCTCCTACACGCTATCAACAGTTGACTGTCTATTCTCTTTGCAAAACAGCAAGCTCTTATAATTCATTCAAAGCACAATTTTGTCTGGCACTTTTTTTTTTTTTTAAGACTGTTTCAATGAACTCAGGCGATTAATCAAGGATGCACTGCAGAGTAGGAGTTTTGAAGTGATGGGAGCCCAAGAAGGGTGGCTGTGCCTTAAGAAAACGATCCTTCGGGCACAAAGCGAGACGATCTCCGTGCAAGGTAAAAGAGGGAAAGGGGCCAAGAAGCTTCCTTGGCTGACCAGAGAAATCCAGGGCAGCCCAAGGGCCATAAGGGAAGCACATAAAAAGTGGAAACAGGGAGAGATCACCAAAGATGAATATACCTCCTCTGCTCACGCTTGCAGGGAGGCAGTTAGATGGGCCAAAGCTACTATGGAGCTGAAGATGGCATCCCAAGTAAAGGACAACAAGAAATTGTTTTTTAGACATATAGGGAGTAAAAGGAAGGCCCAGGGTTGAATAGGACCTCTACTAAATGGGCATAAGCAATTGGTGATGGACAGGGGGGACAAGGCTGAACTCAACAAGTACTTTGCCTCAGTGTTCCTAAGCGAGGGACAGGACAAGTCTCTCATTAGGGTTGTAGAGAGGAAGCAGCAAGGCACCAGACTACCATGTGTAGACCCTGAGATGGTGCAGTCACTTGGAAGAACCAGATGCCTTTAAGTCGGCAGGGCCAGATGAGTTCCATCAGAGGCACTGGCCGACATCATTGCAGAGCCACTGGCAGGAATATTTGAATGCTCATGGCCCACGGGCCAAGTACTGGAGCACTGGAAAAGGGCCAATGTGGTCCCCATTTTCAAGAAGGGGAGGGAGGGAGGAGGACCAGGGCAACTACAGACCAGTCAGTCTCATCTCCATCCTTGGCAAAGTCTTTGAAAAAATTATCAAGGCTCACATTTGCAAGACAAATTATGCTGAGGGAAACCAGCACGGGTTCGTGGCAGGCAGATTGTGCCTGATCAATCTAGTCTCTTTTTATGACCAGGTTACGAAACGCCTGAACGCAGGAGTATGGGTGGATGTCATATACTTAGACTGCAGGAAGGCCTTCGATACGGTATCCCACCCCATACTGGTGAACAAGTTAAGAGGCTGTGACTTGGATGACTACACAGTCCGGTGGGTGGCGAATTGGCT
>JAGPOW010001918.1:34805892-34841933 GCA_030014935.1 Caiman crocodilus | reverse complement strand
CCCTCTCGCTTAGGACTGATGGTGCTGCTCCCAGCATGCCACTGTCCCAAACTCCATTTGGTCTTAGCATAACTTGGGGCTAGAGTGGGCAGTCACAATGGTACAGTATGTAATGTTGGTAGAGATGCAGATGAATAAATCTTGGATATTATAATCCATGTTGTTTGGTCCAGCAAGATGTGGTCTGTATTGGTGAGGGGGGCATAGCTGGTAGTTGGGGCTGTTGCAAGGTCAGTGAGAATGAGAGTTAGATAACCTGTTTCTTGAGATATAGTGTTTGAGGTTGGGGGCTATCTGTTAGCCAGAACAGTTTTATCCCCCATGGCTACCTTGAGACAGCTGTCCTTTTCCAGGGAGGTAGATAAATAATATGTCCAAAGTGTTCAAGTTGAGGGCTGTAGGTGACAACCAGAGACTCTGTTGTCCCAGAATCTCCTTTAACAAATCACTTTGAAACATTTAGGCTTCCAGTGGACTCAAATAGCAAACATTTCACCCCTACATTGCCATCCTCAAACAAAATCCCTGCTAGGAGGTTTCATTCAAAGGGGCAGCTACTTACCTCTGTGCAGAGAGCCAGCACAAAGCTTCACCTCACCCTGTGGAGCAGAGGCCTCATGTTTACCGACTACACAGGAGTGACTATCAAAGCCTCTCAGAAACTACACTATCTCCTTTCTTCTTGACTGAGTGGACAACCTGACACTATGAAAAGTATTTTCAAAGCTATTCTGAGAATTCTTTTGTTAAAATCCATACTGTATGCATTTTATTTAGTAAATATTTATTGAACTTGCAGAAGTATTAGAGATAATCGGTATTATTTGCCTTAAGGCTTCATTTCAATTTCCATTTGAAATACTTCATTATTTCACCATTAAACACGCACATCAGAGTTGAAGCATGATACAAAATTGTCATTATAGCTGCAAAACTCTCCCTAAAAACCGACATAAATGATGTTGTGATTTATAAATCAATAAATACTTCATAGTTAGTGGTTTTCTGTGCTTTTTGACATATTCTAACTCAAGCAAAAATGTGCTTTATCTTCAAAACTAAAAATTTGTGAATACTTAGTTTTGGGTAGTGAGTGATACCTTTAAAGGAAAAAAGAAGAGCCATATAACAGTTTGCTACATTATTTTCTGTGCTGCAAACATCAATAGAACATTACAAGAAAATTATAACTTTTCCACTGTTATATCCACAGAACCTGTGGAATTAATAAATCTCAGCGGGAAATTATCATTCAGTTCCTAAATAAGAGCAATGCCTCTAATTCTGCATAAAAATTGCAAGATCAATGCAACAGCAGTAAAAAGTCATTATTTTTCCAAAGCTATTTAGTTGCAAAGGCTCTAACATGATGTAGTTGCATCAATAACACACACAAAGAACATAAAGAAAAGCAAAGGGGAAACTACAAGGATCCATAACACCAGAACTAGAATGGAAAGGGTAGGGCAGAAACTTCCCAGATTCTTGGGAGAGGATCCAAGCGACCGGATACTGTATTCCTGTTATTATTCAGATATCAGTTCAGTAACAAAAACCTACAAACTAAGAACTTCAAGAACGTCCCTAAGTTCCACAGAAACCATTTTACCATTCAGAAAATAAAGACTCTAAACTATAGGAGAAGCTATCACTTATCATTTTCTTACTAACAGGAAAAATGCTAATTGAGATTATGAGAAGAGCAGATGAGATCCTTATATTCAGCACAATAAGAGATAGGATCATCATGCAGAAAAGTGTCAGATTTTAGAAATGAAGAGCCAGGGATGTTAAGAAAGCACTCCTTTTGTGGAAAAAAGTCCATGTATGAGCCAGGACGCCACAAGAGGATTTGCTGCTAACCAAAAAACTAAAGTGTGGTCTTCCATCCTGAATCACCTCCATGATGCATGGTGGGTGGATGAGAGAAAGATGTCATTAATGGCCTAGATGAGGGTTTTCCCCAAAGGCTCCACTCACCACATCTCATTTACACATTGAGATCAGCCAAGCAAGACCTTTTGGCATGGTTCTGGGGGAAAGAGGATACTCTACAGAGAGGCGATTGACTCCTTTCACCACCAATAGAAAAGCAGCAAACTTAATTATTTGTCTGCATAGACTGTGCGCAAATCCAGGAGCTTAGCTGAGAAGAAGGTCCTTGCTTTGTGCATGCCAAATGCCAGATACGAGGCATAGTAGCCCCAGTGCTGCTCTCATGTGTGTACATTGGCATGTGTGCGCTCAGGGCTACTCTAAGGCAACTTCTGTCTCATTTGTGAGATTTGGTGTGTGTGGAACAGAAGTAGACAGGCAGAGCATGCTTTTCAGCAGCACTCCTAGGCTCAGCACAGAGGCAGCGTAGACCAGTCTTTAATTATAGATTCTAAAACCCTTCCTTCAAAAGAAGGTCCACTGACACTGGTGAAAATATGTTGTTTACATATTTAACCATTGGTAGACAAAAGAGATCCTGGCAGTTAATATATCTGGATTTCAGTAAAGCTTTTGATACTGTTCTTCACAAAACTATAATGAAAATCAATTTACAATGGGAGATATATGAAAGCTGTTACATGGCTTACATAAGAGGAAAAAGGCTAACTTGCCAATTGGGACAAATTACAAAGTATCAAGCTGAATGGTAACCCCAGTAGGATACCACATATTCTACTAGATAGCAGAGACTGGGTACATCTTTTTCAATACTTTTATTAGTTACCTGGAAGAGGGAATAAAAAAAAAGTACCTCCATGAAATTTTTGGTGGCTGCTAAACTAGAGGAAACTGTAAACACAACCCAGGACACTGAAACAGTATCAATAGTAAAGACTGTTCAACACTTCTTTCTTCAGGGCAAGAAGCCCATATCCCAGCAGTTTTCAGTTTTTAACTGCTGCAAAGTAAATTCAACTAAAATAAATTCAGATATCAGAGCCTCACACAAAGTTCTACATAATAATATGGTGATCTTTCAAGGCCCACATTTACTTTTTTAAACCATCTTACCTAGCTGTATCCTACTTTCCCAACCATGCTACTACTATCATTATGTGCTCCCCATGGACTGATCTGCGCTAAAAGCTCTGCCACTTCTTCACATTACAAGCCCCTCGGTGGAAGCAGATCTACTCTATCTCTGCCAAATGTGCTAAGGCTTATGTCCCGAGACAGCAGCCAGCTCAAGACACTTTCACGCAGATGTCACTGTTCATTCAACAGTTGGTCTTCCAGAGTGTTAAGTGGAAGTACATACAGCCACGAGAAAGGCATACATATTCTGGCAACTGGATGGTACTGGCTGCTCTCTGCTGCCAGACAGTAGCTGGTATAGACATAACCTACACTTCTTTTCTAATGGCATGGACTCTACAGCAATTAGCAGCTTGTGCTGGCCACACTTCATTTTTCCCTGTTATTCTCCACTCAAAGTAGATACCTGTCAAAGGCATAAATCAGTTACTCAGAATATATTAAATTAACTGTACTGTTCCTTAATGGGCATTCATTTGAGGAGAACATTCGCTGCATTCTAATGTGTTTTATTGGGTACAAAGCAAAAGTGTTTTAATAAATAATTCATATTAGAGTGTAAAATGTATTAGACCAATACTTTTAGAAACACAAATGAATACAGTGAAATAGGATGTACATACTCCAATGCATAGCTGTATTGTATTTCAGATTTATATTATTATAATCATCCTTATCATCTCTGATCTATTGCAGGGGAGTAGAAAAGAAGGTATTGAAAAAAACAAATCTTTCAACAAATTCAAACATGGACAATATAGGGAAGCACATCATGTCTTTCCAACCCTGCAGTTTATGCATGTAAGGAACAAAAGAGCTGCTGCTTAAAATAATCAGCACCCATGATCCTGTTCCTATTTTACCTACCTCAATACAATTGCCATTGGAACTGCATAATTGGGTCCATGAAGGAACATTCATTCTAGGAAAATTCACATGTGCTTTTACGTACAGGTTGTGCACCCAACAATAGAAGCAGCATGTAAGTGTTCATTGCATCAACAGCATGCAAGTGTTCATAAGTGTTCAAGTATTCACAGAAGCAACATACAAGTGTTAATAGCACCAACAGAGATGCAGCAGCATAGACATATGGTTGCAAATATTCCATCAGAGGCAAAATCCAAGGGTGAAATTCATCTAGCTAGGAAGCTCCCATACATCATTTAAATCTTAACAGTAAAGTCAGGACAGTTATCAGACTAAAAAGACCACTGAAGGTGAATAAAGGAATAGATTTTGAAGGGGTGAAGTCCTAGCACACCCAACTCTGAAATGCACAGCACTATTCTTGCAAAGTAACTAGATGTACGTGCTGTAGGTGAAACAGGAAGGACAGTGACTGGAATGCTTTACCTACTATAAAACCTATTTATTCTATAGTTTTATGTGGAAAAGTTAAATTTTCCCCCAAATTCCCTTCTTTGGGCCCAATCTCAGTCATTGATGTCAATGGGAACTGTATTAAGTCCTCAATGAAAAGGCAGATTTTCCACAGAATTACTATAAAAGCAAAATGCAATAAAATTAAAACTACATATATTTCAGAGTTGAACAAATTAGGGTAAAGAACCATCACTTGAGATCTGTGACAAGTCCCAGTTGTGGTTTTCTTAAGGCCTTCCAAAATATTTAATTTTGGAAATATGAAATAATTTGGCACCATTGAAGTCACAAAACAAATTGTCTGCAAGGATTATTCAGGGTTTCACTAGCTATAAAAGAGCCACATACACTGGCATTTTGAACTGGAGAAAATTTACTCTTTAGAATCTGAAGTTATTTCCTCACAGGAAGTTTGGAAACTTCTAGCACCCTCCATTTCTGAAAGCATTAGTCTTTCTTTCCCCTCTTCCCTTCAGTTGGAGGCAATACTGAAAGGTACAGTTTGAACAACATATCAAAACAGGCAAACTACTAGAGTAACAAGTTGTAATGTTCCTTGGCAACATGAGAGCACATGTGCTATTGCAATTCAATGGGACTGGAGTTCATGGTCTGTAAACTTTGGTTTGGTTATCAGTGTGGAATTAGTGCTCAGGAAAGCACAGCGCACTGGAACCTATAGAGACGAGTTCTGCAGCCACAGGCCCTGACTCTGGCTAGGGACAGACATTACACATAAACCTTTTAAGAGATCAGAAACTAGTTTAAACCTGTAACAGAACCAACGTTCAGTGCACATAAACCAGTTTGAAAATGGTTGGAGATAATTCTGACTACATTCAACCAAGCTTAACTGATTTGGGTTAAACTAGTTTATGCAATGTCTGTTCCAGACCCCTTCCTGGTTTAAGTTAAGCCAGAGCCCCCCAGTATCCCAGATGCTTTGCAGCTCTGGGTGGGGATGTCTGCTGGAGCAGAGCAGGGTTGACCCCACCCTTCTCCCTCCTAGTAAGAGCATTATCACTGCTCCAGCTGGCTGAGGACTGCAGCGACTGCCAGGCTTCCCCTGGCTCCCCCACCACATTGGCTACTCAAGCAGGGCCAGCTGCCTGGCCCTCTCCCGCCTCTCTCCCATGGCAGGGACCCCAGTGCAGGGACCCAGCATCTGGCCATGGCCCACCCATGCTAGCTAAAGCTGAGAGGTACCTGTTTGGGTCCCCAATTTTACTGGAATGAAGGCAGACAGGTAGTGGCTTGCAAATGCAAATATACTCTGCAGATGAGAAGAGCTTGAAACTAATGAGAGATGTTATCTTTTGTATGGCTTCATGGGTTGGTAAACTTTTTTTCTGACAAACAACCTGCTAGCTGCAAGCTGTCAGTCTTCAAGAGGGGACAGAGAAAGGTGTTGGAAATGACCTGCTCCGCAGACAGTCTGAAGAAGCAGGAAGACAGAGATTGAAAAGCTCAGTATCAGCAGATGCAGAATCTGTCTCCCACCTCTGGAACAGCCAGCAGGGAAAAAGACTGGGATAGTGCAGACAGGGTTGGGGTTTACACGCCTCCCTAATCAGAGTACTGTGCTGAGGCCTAGCCACTCAGCTCAGCAGTGTGGAAAGAAAGGAAGGGTTGCTCTAGTGCCCCCTGGCTTCGGGCCTAAGCCACTGCAGGCATGTGCCTGCATTTCTGGAATACAAAGGGAATGTCTATCCACCTCCAAATAAGTTTATACTTTGCATGTTAGACTAACCTGCAAAGGTTGAATCAATTCAGGCTCAGGCTTTTTGAATGTCTGTCCCTAGCCTGCAGGTACACAAGTTGATTTTGTGATATTTAATATAAGAAAGAGACAAAATAAAGTCCCTGAGCCACAAGTACCTGACTGACATCCCCAGAAACTGACAATTAAATTGAAATTAGAGACATGAATAGGTCAAGCATCTTCTCTGGGCACTGCCGATGTACCTAAATCCCAGCCTGGAGAAACTGCATAAAGGTTAGGCTGCGATGCTGAATGGATGCTCAACTAAAGCTGCCAAAAAAAAAAAGTGTTATTGTAATGGTTTCTGCTGTGGGGAACTATATTGAAATTCCACCTCTTAGATGACTTAATAGCCAACAGAGGTAACACTTCTTGATGTTTGCATCTAGTCTATCACCATAGTACCGAAAGCTATATAAATCTTGAAGAATGGGACAACTGTTCCACTGAGGTTGTGATACTTAGAATTCGTAGGAAAGCTTTTCCATTTCAGTACCTATGTGATCAGTGAATATTTATAATTTATTTCTCTAGTAGACATTTAGGATCTAAGGCTTGCCACACTTCAAACCCACAACCAGTTGAGCAAGAGATCTTGACTCCAACCTTAAGGCTATCATCATCACCACTGTGAAGATATGGACTCAGGTACAGAGCAGAATACCCCAGAACACACTTTACCACGTCTCCAACCACTGCTGGACCACACAACGTGTAACCACGTGGGAAATTAACAACCTGGGGACACTCTACGTTGCTTTTAAGTCTATTATGGGGTAAGGAAGAAAGACGAGCATATCCATATCAGTCTGTTAGCTTACAGTCAATGCATGGGCACAGACATCCACATACTTAAAAAAAAAAATAAAAAATAAAATAAAAAAAAACCCCCACAAAAAAACACCCTATTTTTGAGTGTGATTCAATATTTAGGCCAGCACTCAAAAGAGAAGCCAGAAAAGTCATGCTTTATATAGAAACAAGTTCCTAGCCTGGAACTTATTTCTTACAACAGGTTGAGGGGGAAAAAAGGCTTCCACTAGTCCCTGTTCCATAGTTGCATTATTCATTAAAGCAATTGTTTTTTATTACCCTGGGATTTTGTTTTTATTATTATGTTCAAAGGATTGTTTCAGTGAACGCTCACTCCCCTGCAGGCAGGTATGTGGGTTTTTGAAGCCATACTATACCAAGTAGTGAAAAATCTAAATAACGGCAGCAAAAGCTCAGAAAAATCAAATAGCCAGAGATGTTAGTGACAAATTGCCCTTGCACAATTCATCCCAATGTTTGGCTGAACTCCACAGAGAATCTGAGGCCCCTATTCAACTGAGTCTAAATTGATTTATTCTGACTATCACAGAGAAATTCCATACACTGCTCCCTCTCATAAATTATAAGAAACAAAAACAGACAGGATAAACACATGGTTATGTTTCCTTTAACTTCCGAAAAAAGTGATTTCTACAAAGAGGTGAGGGGTAAGAGAGATGCATTTACTCACATAAATCTGATTAGAGAAGACAGAGGATAACCCCAAATTAAATGAAAGGTATATATATGAAATATGCTTTTGCCTTTCAGGGGTTAATGGAACATATTTCTGATTCTACTGTATTTGCTGTAATCACATTTGCACTCTGGATTACAAATAATCCCATAATCTATCTTGTTCTAGACAGCTAAAATATTTATTTCTCTTTGACCTCCCACAAGGTGTAATCAAGGGAAAACAAATGGATTCTACTTGGGGCATGCATATTTTGTGCCTGTGTCCCAGAAACCTGAAACCAATCCAGCACTTCTGATTGAAGAAAGCTGAGTTGGCTGGGTTAAATCTGTTGTCAATATGCCTGGTTTATATAGCAAAATAGTTTCTTTCTAAGCAAGAGAGAGATTTACTGTAGGCAAAATATGGGATTCAAATACCTACACATGGATCTTGGGATGTGGGAGGAGAGGAGAGGGGATGAAAATTCAATGATTCCTCCAGGGATTCAGCATAAAAGCACTGTATGCCTAAGAAGGAAACTCTTGCTCTGTGAATAATCATAGTCCTGAGTCAACAGATTTTGCCTTCTTAAACTATCACTAGCATCAGAATCCAATTATAGCAAAGGCTACAGAAAACAGGTTTGACATACTTTAATATTTTGGTATTGATCAAATGTACCAATGGTTTCAATTATAATAAAGCATATTTTACCAGGTAGATTTTTGTTTGTGGACATTTAAATCATGAAGCATTTTCCTCTTATTGTTTCTAATCTAATTATGCCACGATAACTGCTGTAGTTTTAGAAATTTTAAACATTTTACTAGGAGATTCTTTACAAGGAAAAAAAAATCAAATCCAACTTCTTTAAAGAAAATGAGTGAATTTAAAAAACTGGGCTGGAGTTTCTGCAGCAACCATTCTACAGTGATGCAACTCAAATTGACATCAAAGAACAAATGTACTGAGTCATTGTGACAACTGAAATGCTTGCATTTATCTGGAACAAAAAAAGGATTTTCCTAAGTAAAAAGAGTATTTTATTTAGAAATATATGTATAGCATGTCACTTGTATATCATCCTGCTTGGGAAAGCTTCCCCCTATATATGTCCATATATATTCATCACTAAAATTAGTCAAAGTTACTCACACATACAAAGAGAAGAATAGACCTCTTATTTAGTTTTTATATGCACTGCAGAATTATCTCATTTTCCATTTAATAATATACAGAAGAGATATGGAAATAATTTTCTCCTTCCTGCTGAATTTGGCTTAAATCGAGCAGCTTTCCTCCTTACATTCACTGAAGGGAATGTCACATGCAGTGTCTTAAACAGTTGCATGTATTTACAGGATTCGACTAAGAAATCATCCCCAATTAGAAATGGGCATCTTGCATCCAAGATTCCAAATCTCTCTAAAACTTGCCTTGATGTGCAATCCCAACATAAAAATAAACTGCCTCCACTGATAATCTTTAGTGGTTGCTGGATTAACAGGAGATTATGAAATTATATCAGTGATTACAATCATACTGCTGAAGGGAGATATCTAGAGTGTTTGAAATTGAAAAAGCAATTATTAGGAAGCAATTTGCAATGATCCATTGATGAATGCATAAAATTGCAAACCTTAATGCTCAACAGCCCGAAGAAATGACAGGATTTGAACTCAGCATTTATAATACCAAAGACATCTCATTTCTTAGTAACACAAAGGAGATAAAACATTGAGACAAAGCACTGTAAACACTGCAGAGGTCCTGCATAAAGTAACACCACAAATGGGCTCCACCTGAAAATGGAATGTCAGCATTTCTCCAACTCACCTGAAGTCTACATTCAACCACCTAAATAAGGCAGTGCTTTGAGACTAATCTTAACTCTAATGGTAAAAAAAAAAGTTGAAACTGATCTATCCAAAGCACAAACATGCAACAATTCCCCCTCCAATCTTACTAGTAACAGAAACATTTTACTTTTAATCAAACCCAGGTTTTGGGCCCCACAAAAAAGTCTGCATCAGCCACTCCCCTCTTATTTGGAAGAACTAAAAAAATGCAAAGGAAAATCTGTTTGTGTAATTTTTTTTCTTTTAAATCATAATGTTTCCAGCCCTTTCCTTGCCAAAACAGTCTTGAAAACATAAAACAATATAAATTATTTGTTAAGGCTGAAGAGAAAAGGCAACTGATATTCACATTTGCTGAAACTGGGTAAAGTCCAAAGATCTCTCTCACATGCACGCACTTTTGTGTAAAAGTGGGTCAATTATCTTTTGGGTCTATGTAAAAGAATCTATACGCTATTCCACACCTCCTGGACAACAAAAAAAAAAGCCTTTGCACTGCAGACAGATGGGATTATGGTAGCAGGAATCCTTTACATTTGTGAAGAGGCTGAGTCTTCTTTTAAGTAAAACTGACATGCACTTCCCATAGATCTTCCAGAAAAACCAGGAAAGGCCAGACCTGACATTTCTTATATGGATAAGTGCAGAAGAAAACATGGGGGAGAGGGGGGAAGAACCTTAGTAGAATTAAATCAGCCCTGTACAGCCTATGTGCTATAACAGCCCAACCCAAATGCCCTAAAAAGAGGTGAGGTAGTAAATATTTCCAATGAGGTTGCAACCCCTCAAAAAGACTTTCTGTCACCATAGCCTGAGTAAAGTCAGCAAAGCCAAGAGGTAAAATATGGTTCTTTAACTGCAGAATTTATCTTTAACGCCAGAACTTATGCATCTTTATGCAGAAACCCAGCTAGAGACCTAGTTAGCTAGACTGCAAATCTTCTTAAATAACAGTGCACCTGCCATTAAGGAGGTAGTTTACCAATATCACTGTAGGTAACTGGACAACGCCTAAACATTGTACCAAAAAAACAAAACAAAAATGCAACAACAACAACAAACTACTTCTATCAATAACCGGCATCTACAGGTTTCCCTCGCCAACCGCCAGGGTTAGGTTCCTGAAAGTCCCCATGGTTGGCAAGGCAAAAGGCTTATGGAGAAAATGGCAGGTGGCAGGCTGATGCACGGCCATGGAAAACCACAGTTACTCAAAGCTGTATACTGTGGTAGCCAAAATGGTATATAGAATATTAAGTGTGGATACTCAAACCCGTGGATGGCGAGGGAAACCTGTACACATAATCCAAGACTGACATGTTTCTGAAGGGAGACTCCACTTGTTTGGTTAGTGTCGTCCTGTTTTGCCTGTCAGGAGGAACACAAAATTTTGAAGCATGGTTTTCAAGAACCGTATTTTCTATCAAAATAAATATGTCATGTCACAAGGCAGTTAGCAAGCCCTCATCCAACAAGCATCTATTTCAGGGGTGAGCAGAATGGCAGATCCGGCCAGCAGCCAGACTCCATTTCCCAGCAGCCCCTGCCCGCCTGGCTAGGGCTGGTCTCCATGGAGACCCCAGCCACACCTGTGCTGTGAAAGCTGGCAGGGGGGTTGCCATGGAGACCAGCCTCAGCTGTGCTGGCAGGGCAGGGCAGAGCAGGGGGCTGCTCCAGAGCTGCTGGGATCTTGCGCTAGGGGCAGCTTGCTCCAGAGCCAGGCATAGCCTTGATCTGTAGTATGCACGCTTCGGGCAGGAGCACAGAGGTAGGGGATTGCAGCTCTGCCGCTGCTTCAGATCAGGCCGTCACTGCTGCAAGGAGCTCAGGCAGAGCTGCGATCCCCTGCCTCTATGCCCCTGCCCAGAGCATGCAGGCTACAGATCGCAGCTCTGCCGTCTCTGGAGCAAGCTGCCTCCATCAGAAGATCCCAGCAACTCTTGAGCATCCCCCTGTTCTGCTCTGCTGTGTGCTGTGCCAATGTGGCTGAGGCTGGTCTTCATGGCAACCTCAGCCTGAGCTTTCACAGTGCATTTAATGGCTGGGGTCTCCAAGGAGACCGGCCCCAGCCATGCACAGGAATGGCTGGGAAATGGAGTCCATTGCTGACTAGGTCCGGCCCGTGAACCAGACTTTGCCCATCCCTGATCTATTTCTTTCAAGAGATGAATACACAGCAAGCACAGCAAACACTTTGGCTATGGTGATGGAAGCCAGAGAAAGGACAGTGTATTGTATCCAAGGCTTTTTTCTCCAACTAGGACAATTTTTACGCTCCAACACAGCCATCTGCTTCTTTCCCTGTGCCCAGCTAAGCTTAGGATTGTACTAACACAAAGGTTGTACTAACTTTTTTTCAATAGGATAGATCAACCTTTGCAGCATACTAGTTCTGAGGTCCTTCTTGCTCAGCATCTACTTGGCACATCGCCAGCACCACGTGGCCACATTCACACTAGAACTTATTGCAACTTACTGCAAATCAGCTTGGTTCCAAAGCAGTATTAGATGCTAGTGGTTATGAAGAATACTCTTAACAGGCTAATTCTGCTCCTTAATGGAGTAACATAAAATTCCCACTGAATTTCCAGTAGAGTTCCCCCTACCCAGATACCCTGTTAAAAAACATTTTGCACAGGCAGTAAAATATGTTGCTTAATTCATGCCAGCTAACATGCTTTTTAAAAACACCACTTCCTAACAAGGCCTACACAAGATAAAAAGCTCAGCATCCCCAGCTGTGCAGGTTAGATTGTTTGTATTCAGCTGAAATCCTATCCACACCAAACTCCCAGCCTACAACATATGACCCTCTCCTTATTTTAACTTGATATATATAGAGAGAGGCTCAGTACTTGCTATTTCAGCCTCATCCAGTGCCTTTCCCATAGAACAGGCCTATTCCTGTTTAAATTTTTCTCCCCAATCCAGTACATGGGCATGTCACATATTTTATAGCTGTATAAAGGCATAGAGGAAAGGGTTTTCCTCTCAGTTTCTCTCCTCTAGTGATGGGGATTCTTGCAGCCTCTCATTTCTCTTCTCTTTCTCTATCATTCCACATCACTATTTTTGTTTAGATAAAATGACCTAACTTTGCCAGATTTTAGGGCTGTATCCCAGATCCCCCAAATTTTTCCCCAACTGGGACTTTTGTTCCAAATTTGAAAAACTGGTCTTGGATTGACCAATCCCCTCCCCACACAGATGTTCCCACAGCACCATGCTGCATTCTGCTGCAACTGCCAGGGAAAAGCAGCACAATGCATAACATCAGAAATGCGTCTAGACTCCTTCGAGCTGGGGGGGTGGCATGGGGGGGGGAAGGAGGGGCTTGCTGTGAGCCACCTCCTGAACTAGAAACAGTCCGTCTATGCTTGGGCTAATTAGCTAATCAGCAGTTCTGAAACTGAAAATGGCACAGACTGCTTCTGTTGCCAGATGATCACAGAGCATCTAGGATTATCCAGGATTTTGCTCCCTGCTAGTGGGTCAGTTTCTTCTCAAGGACCATCTTCCCTCTCCTATCCCCCAGGAGACTGGGGGAATACAGCTTCCTCCTTTTTCTACAAGGCCTCATGGTTTCTGCTATCACTGGGTAGAAAGATGAGTTTCCATCTTGGACATTAGCTTTGATTTCATCACCCCATATCTTCCTCCCACATGACTTTTCTCAAGCTTGAGAGATCATTCAAGTGAGGAGAAACAGGACCAACTGCCCTTTACAGCAGGGGTTTCAAACGCATCAGGTCCAGTAGGCCAGATAAATGGGGCAGATCTGACCCATGGGCCATATTGGGCCCACAGACTAGACCTGAATGTGTGCGTCTTGGACTGCCCTGCACATCATGTGCAGCACATGGGGCCGATTAAGCACATACTGCATGTGGGTCAACTCCAAGACCCATGAGCAACACTGACAGGGCTTCACAGGCCATGGGTCATATATTTAACACCCCTGCTCTATGCAGGAGCAGAACAGTTAGGAGCCAATTACTAACTCCTGGCAGCTCACTGTGAAGCCAGATTCAAGACCGATAAAATGACTAGTCAATCAGGGAATTGTCTGGGGGGAACCATGGTCCACAGAGGGGGGATCATAGGACTTAGCAGTGTCTGGAGAGGGGCGGGGTTTGGGATGGGGGGCAAGCATGGTCCACTAGGAATGAAAAACCAAATTTTTCCTTCCTTCCTACTTTTCTTCCTTTTCATCTTTTAGATATTGAGTCAGAAGCTCTGAACTAGATTTTGAAACTGGGGACCAAACTGGCCAACCTGGGATGCATTGAAAAGTACATGAGTTACAGACAAGCAAAATATTCCCTGTCCTCTACCTTGAGCATGTTTCAAGCAATTTATATCAAACTTCCTAAAAATAAAGAGTCTCTAGCCTGAGAGAAAAAAAAAAAAAAACTTTACAGAAAGGTTTTACTCATAAAGCTGAAAAAGGGTCAAAATAGGACTTAGGCCAGAATGGATGTTGCAACAGTAATTGTGACAAGGGCCAAAGACCTATGTCTGGGAACAGTTCCAGCTCAGGAGTCAATGCTGTAACACCAGTATTGAGCCCAAGATCACTCAATCAGCACACATCTTTTCCCATGCTTTGCAGTTTCACCAATCAGTGAGCATCACTGATACAGGGCTATCAGGGCTATTATCAAGTATAAACATGCCTTGACCTAGTCTTCTTGGGGTGCATACAGACATTTGAGGAGGTTAGAGTGAAGTTAGAATGCATTAAAAATGGCAACCTAATCTCACTTAATATGCCAAGATGTAGACCTTATACTTAGATCCCTAGTTAGGTGGATCTAAGTACAAACCATACAGAAGTTCCAAGAATGTGAAATCAGTCTAAAAATGGCTGACCTCATCTAAGTTAGACGACCTTGGAGGTAGAGTTAACTTAGATCAGGTTGGCCATTTTTAGACTGATCCAGGTTTCCCAAACGTCTGTACAGTTCCCAGTGCAGCCTCAGATCTGGGAAAGCCAAGCCACTGGCCCCAACCACGGGGCTCTGGTTTTCCTACCCACCTTTGGCACTGGGCTATTTTTATCCCCCTGACCCCTTGCCTCACCCCCAGATGGACATTTCCCCCTCATCATGGACCAACCAGCTCTCCCCACCCCCTAGCCCCACATTGTGCAAGCCACTACCGGTACGGTTATATCAGTATTCACCTATGCTGGGAGCCCAGGAACTAAGTCCCAGTGAGAGGGGTTGGAGGGATGGGGGGTAGGTGGGGAGGGGGCTGTTTGTCTGCAGGTAGGAGGTGTCAGGAGGCTAAAAATAGCCCCGATCCTTGGGTCCCTCCATCACCCCAAGCCCTCCCCCACAGACCTGTGAACCCCCCTGATCCTGCCAAACTCTCCCAGACCCCAGCAATATCCTGCAGACCTCACCTGCCCCCACCAATCCCTCCCATGAATTCTGCCCATCTCCCAATCCCTCCCACACATCCCACTTGCCTCCCAATCCCCCACATGAACCCTAGTAGCCCCTCTGATCCCCCTCTCATGGACCCCAAATCACCCCATGCCTGCTTGCCCCCTTAACCCAACTTACTTGTCTGACTTCAGGTGGCCATTTTTAAGTCAATCTAACCTTCCCAAATGTCTGTCCCCAGCCTAAGTTACATTTGGATCTGATTCTCTATATATATCTGTACTGCCTCTGAAGTGTCCTTCAGTGTGCCACTAGGCAGCATGATCCCACCCATGTTCCCCCACTCCATATGCATGAAATTCAGAGACAAGGCAGTAAAACCACTCTGAGGGTGTCCATCATCACTGTTCTCAACCACATGAAAAACAGAAGGGTTGAAAGCAGCATTGGGGGCACCCCCAAGCTCATTTCAAGGCCTTGTTTCCCAGTGTGACACATGCAGAAGAAGGACATGTGAGGGGGTACATGCCTACTGACAACTCACTCCAGACTACTGCAGAAGCAGTGTAGGCATGCCCAGTGAGGTTTCAGCCCTTCATTAAGCAAGGTTATTGAAGGCCTCAAACCTGCAAGACAGGACAATCTCAGCTCTCACAGTTAACAGCAGGTATTCAACACCCAGCAAGAGCAGGCTCTAACAGTGAAGTATATTGCAACTAAAACAAGAAAGAGACTGAACAACTTTAAGTTACTCTATAAAAGTAAGGTGTTACCCTGCCCTGCCTTCTGACTAACTTCCCTTGTGTTCATATTTACCATGGTAGTGTCCCAGGTAATGCAAATGTCATGTAACTGGAACATTTC
This sequence comes from Caiman crocodilus, assembly GCA_030014935.1. Classification (NCBI taxonomy): domain Eukaryota; kingdom Metazoa; phylum Chordata; order Crocodylia; family Alligatoridae; genus Caiman; species Caiman crocodilus. Next base: position 34,826,147 of record JAGPOW010001918.1, on the reverse strand, counting down.
TATCCTTAATGTGTGTTCCGTATGACTTCCTGGGCACAGCTCACATCTTGGGTAGCTTTAGGCCTAGTATACAAGCAAGGAGTCTGAAAATAAAAATCTTCCAGATTGGGATATCATTTTTTAACCATACAGAATTTAGGGAGTGGACACAATTTAAAAAATGCTTTTTACTGCAGTTTAGCTCACTGCTTTTCCCACAGAGGAAAACTATCAGCATCTTTATAACAATAGAACTCTATGGCCATATCCAGATGAGTGGGGATGTGCTTATGTGGTACCACAGACCCCTCTGCAGCGCTGCACACAGCACATGCAAGTGTTCCCAATGTTGCTACTATGCAGCACATGGGATTTATGGCCCCAGGAGATCCTGGGTTGAAAAAAATCCATGCCTTAAAGCAGGATGGTGCTCCTGGTGGGAATGTGTGCTGCCCAAAACTGGAGCCTGGCTGGCCAGAGCCATACTCTGGCTGTCGACCAGGCTTTCTGCTGCAACTGCAGTCCCAGGAGACCCCCCACAGTATCAGGTAAGGCTGCTGCTCCAGCCTCCTCTACCCCCATCCAGGGTAATCAGTCATGCACCAGAGTACAAGTGGCATGGCGTTCGCTGGGAACAAGTAGCAACGGCACAAAGTGTACCACTGCTACTTGTTCCTAGGGAAAACAAATGGCTGCACTCATCTGGATGCAGCCTAGGTGCTTAGAGGTGGTTTTACTGCTTTTGCTATCATGGATACGCCCTGAAATTGCAAGCCTACTATATTCAAACCAAAATATGTTGATGACTTTTCTTTGAACAAACACTCCCTTTTGTTAGGGCTGAGGAAATCCTGTTGTGCTTTGAGAGTTGGGAGAAATTGATTTTGAAAAAGATAATCTATTGGAGCCATCCTGAGGTCCACTATCTGGGGTTCAGTGTTTTTCAGACTGCTGCAGCTGCTGCTGAGAGGGTCTATTTACAAATGAAAGGGAAATTCACAGTTCATTCGGATGACTCATTCCAAGTTTACTGGGTGGTTCACACGCCTGCCGGAACAGGAAGGCCCTTATTGTACTCAATTGTTTTCCTGAATGCCTTTATGAACAACAGCAAAAGGAAATATTACAGTTTGGCAGTGGTCCACTAGTCTGCTTGGTACTATAGTGCTTAGAATGCAAAGCAGAAATCAGCCAAGGCAAACATATCCTTAGTGCCACAGTTATTTTTGCCTGTGTTTTAAATTAACTGCTGCCTTTCACAGCAAACTCTTCGGCAAGTGATTTAAGACAACAGCAACTTTTCTCCAGTTTTTAGTTTGGTCATTTATTTTCAATACTTATTTCACATTCAATAGCCCCATAGGAGCTGCTCTGACACCACCACCCACAGAGACGCTGCATTGAACAGACTCTCACAACCAGCTCCTTCTGAATTTGTTTACTCTGGAGAGTCAAGCGCTAGAACAAAAACAGCCACTCCACCTCCTTCTAGATTCCCTTCGGTCTTACAGACCTACTTCATCAAGTATGCTCCTAGCTCCTTCCATTAAGATAAAGCACGGTATGCCCCAAGTGCTCTTCTTCTGTCTGCAGTAAGTTCATCTGTCCAGACAAGAGCAAACTCCATTCCGATGTCTTCTAACTTCTACTAGAAACCAATGCTGATATAAAAGCATATAGAAGCACCAGCTATTACCATAATAGGAGCCATGCAAAAAAACCTGACAAAACAGTTATGATGAAGAATACTTCAAGCGGAGAGCAAAATGCTAAACACGCCACAATTTACACCCCAGGAAATTAAGCAGAGAAAAACTCAAAATGATGTGCAAAAAAATTCAAATTTATGTTAAACAAATTATTTCATTACATTTCATCTTAAATACTTAGTATCTGTGCCAAAACACCCATCTGGGCAAGTGTGGGGTTTGTGGGTGGGTGTGGGCCCCCCTGCCCCTTGTCAGTCTCCCCCACAGTGCACAGGAGCCGCTGCCAGTGGCGGCGGCAGCAGCAGCAGACAGTGGGCCCTTGGGGCACTCATGACCGCAGCAGGCAGAGCCCCCCAGCAGTGTGCAGCTCCGCCTGAGCCCCACAGGCTATACATTGTGATGAAGAGCTGGCCCAGCCCAGCCTGGCCCAGTGGCATATGCATTTAGGCCACGCTGGGCCGACTCCATGGCAGCACATGGACCTTGCAGCACTGCAGGTGGGAGCTACACGCCATTGGGCTGGCCAGACTTCATACCTCCAAGTGGGCCTTCCAACAGGAAGCCACATGTGGAGACACAGTCATCCTGGCCCAGGCCAATGGTGTGTAGCTCCTGCCTGCAGTGTTGCGAGTCCCATGTGCTGGCACAGGGCCAGTCCGGTTTGGCTCATAGGCGTGTATCAGTGGGCTGGGCTGGGCCAGGCCAGCTCTGGGCTGCCATGTGCAGCCCCCAAGACTCAACCAGAGCCACATGCCACCAGGGACTCTGCCTGCCATGGCCACGAGTGCCCACCTCCTGCTGCTGCTGCCGCCACCAACACTAAAGGCTGTGCACCATGTGAGGGGGCAGACATGTGGCATGGAGGGGCCCACATTCCCCCACAAATCCTATACCCCCCTGCAGGCAGGAAATCCCCTCCCCACTCACCAGCTGTCCAGTCACATGCCACTGCACCTGCCGCTTCCACATGGGTCTCCCAGCTGAAGTCCGATGGAGATGGAGGCACAAGAGTCCACCCAGATTAAATTATGTGATTATGCAGAGTCATACATTTTATAAGCAAAATTGCACAGGTACATAATTGCATAATTCCCTGGGGTGTAACAGTTGGTTTTAAACATTGCAGGTCCATTGATTTAAATAACTCCCAATTCACTTCAGCTGTGACACTGTCCCTTAGTCTGCATGTTGAATAATGGAGTCATCCCAAACATGTAGCAATAAAAGCGTTATAGCAGTCCACATGATATCATTTTATTTCAATAGCCAGGCTGGGCATGACCCCAAAAGCTAAGACTGAAAGTTAGTTTCCAATCTATTATCATAATTGCACTCAACAGCATAGTAGTTCCCCTTTTTTTTTTTCCATCTTGTTTTACACTGGTTGTTTTCCCTTGTATTTTTCATCTAAATGCTATATTTTGCTTGTTTAAAACCCAGCAGAACCCTATCAGTCACTGTGGAGGTAGAAGATCAGTGCAAATATAAGCCTGAAGATGCAAAGTAAGACATTTTGAACCATACACCTGGGGCACAGCTAACCCTGAACCTCCAATAGGCAGAGCCACATCCAGGCAGATAGCTAAGAACCAAGAGCAGAAATTTTTTCTACAGGTCACGGAGTAATTTTCGATGCCATTTCCTAAAACTATGGTGGAGCAATGTCTAGAGCAGCTTCAGTGGTTCTTAAACATGGAATGAAGAAGGGGGTAAAAAGGCCTGAAGATCCCACAGTAATGAATCCTCCAATCCCACTTCCCTTACCCTATACATCCCAGTCCCTGAGAGGTGCCATACAGGCAGTCCCCTAAAGTAGGGCTCTGCTCTGCAGGGGGGTACACAGTCCTTTCCTGACCTTGAAAAACTGTCCTTCACAGTGGGGTTGCACCAGGTCCATTACTTGCTGACTCTAGTGCTGTTGAAACAGTGGCAAGATTTAGCTCTTAGAGAGGGACATGGTGTGAGCACATGTGAAAGCAGTTAACTGTACAGCTATTTGGTTACAGGAATTTACATGCTCAGCTGCTGAAGCAGGAGATTGTATGGTTAATTGGAGATGTTTAGTGGATTTGAAGCAATGGGAGGTGGAGCTTGTAAATGCAACAAGCTGCTTAGCTCCAGACTAAGAAACATACAACAACCTTGCATCTCTAAGCCCATTAGCTCCAGTGCCAGGCCAGCAAGGTTAAATCCACCCCAGTGCAGAGAGCCAGTGCCAGGCTCTGTTCAACACAAGCATGCTTTAATTCTCAAACATGATCTAACTGGAATATGAGCAGTGTGCAGACTTTGGCCTGGCTCTCTGCAAAGGGGTGAATCCCCTTTCTTTGTTCAAGCTACACTGGCAAAGCCCAGAAGACGATGGACTCCAAATTGTACAAGTTCAATTCTGTGTTACAGGAAATTTTCCATGTTCTACTGGCAAAATATTTAGTGCCAAACTGCTGTCACTAGTACCTAAAAACCAAGGAAATAAAAATAGAAAATACTGTAGATGCAACACTACAGTTGCACAATTATAAACGCAAAAGTCAGGAATTTCCAAACTGCTTTGTTTGCTTGCAAAGTGTTTTCTGGGTGGGAGAACACGTTCAGTGGAATGAGATTCAGACATACTGAGTCCTATTCACAGCCCTGACATTGATCTGCTGCGTGCTTTTGGAAAGTAACTTTGTCTCTCTGCCTCAGTTTCTCCTTGCTGTAAAATGGGACTAAGACTGACTTTCTTTCTGAAAACAAGGAGTGAAAACTAACTGTCATCATCATCCTCCCACCATACTGACTCTAGATTATGTCACAGGTATGTTTTCTAACCCCATTTTCTTTTCACCTGCTGCTTATGATCCTAATCCTACAAAGGAATAATCTGCCACCCTGCCCAGTTCTCTTTGCAGAAATAAAGAACAAAAGGAATCTGTGTTAGCAAATTAATTTGCCTACATGGCCTTTTTGGAGAACAAGAGTCCATATTAGACTTATTATTATGAGGCCAATACATTACAGGGGACTAATATGATAATATGCATGTATTTGTGGTATTTCTCTCACAGAAGGCTGACACTGATAAAGAAATCCAGCATCATCTCAAACATACAAGTGCAGTCTTTGGACGCCTGAAGAAATGACTGTTGGAAGATTGAGACGTCAGATCTGAAACCAAGCTCACAGCATATCAAACAGTCATGATCCCCACCTTGCTGTACAGAGTTGAGAAATGGACAATGTACAGGAGACAGCTAAAGTTGTTTGAGTAGCACCATCAATGCTGCCTGCAGAAGATCCTCTAAATCTAGTAGGAAGATAGATGCACCAATTTTAGCATCCTCCGGGAGCAAATACGAGGAATACTGAGGTGGTGATCATCTACCATCAACTTGATTGTTCTGGCCATGTAATCTGCATGTCTGACTCCAGACTCCCAAAGCAAGTTTTATTCTCTCAGCTCAGCCAAGGAAGAGGAGTACAGAGAAAGTGCTTCAAGGATGTACTCAAAGCTAATTTGAAAAAAAAAAATACAACCTCAACATCAACTCATAGGAGACTATCACCCAAGACCACCCCAAATGGAGCAAGAGTCTTCTGCAAGGATGTCAGTACTTTGAAACCTTATGACAACAATAGGAGATGGCAAAGTAGGAGTCGAAGAAACTGTGTGTTGTGGACCAAATCAATAATCCAGCCCAATATGAAAACATACGTCCAAGCTGCAGTAGATTCTGTCAATCCCAGATAGGCCTCATCAGTCATCTTTGGACACACAGATAAGACTATCAGGAAGACAATCATCCCTGACTACAAGTGATTGCTGAAGAAGATTTGTGGTATGGACATTGCCACCTGCATTCAGGTAGATCCACTCTCAACAAAGATCCTAGATACAAGTAGCAACAATGATAGCTAATACCTGGTACTAATCTGTCAGCATAAATTTACCGATACAGGTAATCAGCAATCAAATCTTTGCATTACCACAGACTCTTCTGGATATGAATGTATCCCTGTGGTTCTAAAGTGACTTTGCTTTTGTTCTCAAATAAAAAAATTCAAAAACAAAATAGGCCTCATCTGAGCCTATGTCTCAATCTAGTCATAGGATTCATGCAAGAGGACCCATGTACCCATGCTGGATGCTAACTGAAGTCCACAAGTCTTTGCATCTGCACAGAAATCTGTCCACCTGCACCATGTCACAGAACTGAAGCCTATGTTTTAAAAAACTCTAGGAATTACCTAAATCAACTTTATAGTACATCAGGGTATCGTTAGTTTAATGCTTGATATCTCAGACCTCCAAAGACACATATACATGATTTATCTACTTAAGAGCCTGGAATCCTACCCAACCTACAGAACAGAAACTCTGACAGCCCACAGACCATTTTATTTTATCTTAAGATTTCTACAATACTCACCACCAAATTTTAAGTATTGAGCTTTAAAATGATCAGGGGCCCAAGACTGAATGTTACCCATTTAAAACTAAAGAAACATGTAATTTAAAAACCCTTTGTGGGTATCCCATAGTAGAAGAACATAATTAAACCTTAGTATAGGGGCATCTAGGAATTCACAAAGGGGAGGTGTGCAAGAGATGCCACATGTGCCACAGAAATGGTTGCATCCTCCCACCCCTACACCCTCCAGGCAGATGGATCACACCACAGAAGCAGTTGCAGGGAAAACTTTTCAATCTCTGAAGCAGATAAAACTTCTTTCCTACGCCACCACATTCAGCACCTCCCCTCTCCTCCCCTCCCACCCCACCTCCTCTCCACTAGAAGTTGTCCATGGTTTAACTTTGGGGGACCTGCCTGCCACTGTCCCTAGCTGACTTGAGAGCAGGGGGGAGCTCCAGAACTACTCCTGCCTCATTCTAGCTATTGTGAGCAGCAGCATGGGATGCTAGGCATGGCTGAGGAGACCACCAGAAGCAAGCAGGTCTCCACCTCCAGGCACTCCTGCTCCCTGCCCAGGTCCCCCAGGTGTCCTCCATTGGCCAAAAGCAGACACAAAGGGGGATCCACCTGCCACTGCTGCCATCCCGGACCAAGCCCAATACCCCAGGTAGCTGTTCTCCATAGCTGAAGCTGGGGGAAATACAGTGGAGGGGGAAGGGAAAGGGATCCGTCTGTTGCCACACCCAGCACTACCACTCCCTGCACCCCCCACCCCAGCTGGAGTGGGCTAGGAGGAGTCCTGGGGGTTTTGCCAGAGGAACAGCAGTGGCAGTGGATAGATCCCCTCTTCCTCACCTGCTTCCTGTCTGGTCCCCCTAGGTGTCCTACACAAGTCTGGGGCTTCCACTGCACCTTGGAATCCACAGGGGACCGGCAGCCGGCACATGACCTACACTGTGGAAGCAGGATTCGAACACACCAATACACCCCGTGTGGCTCCACCCCTAAATATTTGTGTGTCAGATCTCTTTTTACCTGTGGCTCTTCTCAAGTTTTTTTTCCAGGTCTACAGTGTTAGTAGTCCTCTGAGGTAAATCAAATGGACAAAATAGCAGCAAGGGGATCATATTGTTATACTTCGTATAATGTTTGATTAAGGCAGAGATGGGAGCAACCTTGGAATTCTTGTGTGAACAATGAGGAATCCAGAAACTAAGATCCCGCACACCCAGCAGAGGATCTGAGGCCAGTACCACCAAAGGTCACTGCTGTAATGTCTAAGGAACCGCTTGGCAGGTCCTATTACAAGGAAGAATACTAGGGGTTACTAAATAAAGTTCACTTAATACCAAATTGGACAAGGGGCTGCGTCAATCCTTGGGGGTCTCTGGTAAAGTAATCCTTAGGGCAACAATCATGATTAGTAAAAGGAGTCATTTATAAATAGTAGAATCATGAGCACATTAGATGGGTCATCCTGTGTATAAGTGCTTACAGTCTGTGTATGTTTATACTTGCAGAGTTCTAACATACGAGAAGGAAAACGGTGAGTTTGTGTTTTATACAAGGAGCTGTTTCAAGGTAAAATAAAATAAAACTTAGTTAAAGGGCCCACTCCTCAAAGGGGCTAAAAACGTTCATTGTTCAAAGTCAAAAAGAACTGTGGGTATTTAGTATCACAAGTGACCAGGCCCAAAACAGACACAAAATCCTTTAAGATGAGGATAAAGACCAGTGCTCAAGTCCAAGTCATCAAGTTTAACTCAAGTCAGCTATTAGCTGCCAAGATGAAGCAGGTCTATAGATGTGCCATGCTATGAATTAGGACTCAGTCTCGTAACCCTTTTTTATATGAAAAGTCCTACTGAAGCAATACCAATGTTTTCTGAGCATGCAAGGTACAGGGTACGTCGGGACAGTTGGCAGCAGCACTGGCCTTGTCCCCTATCCCTGCTGTCATGGTGGTGCCATCCCCACCATCCCCCTATGCCTCCAAGGAGCAGGGCTGCAGCAAGTGGGGTGAGCATAGCACCGGCAGCCTCACCCACCCGCTCTGGCCCTGAATCCCCACTGTCATGGCAGCGCTGTCCCCACCATCCCCCAGCAGGTTTGGAGCAGGGGAGCAAGGGCAGCAGTGTGGTCTCACCCCCCTCCCTAACCCTGCTCCTTGGAGGCAGAGCGGGATAGAGGGGGCGGAAACAGGCCCGGAACCGACCCAGCAGGAGGGCAGGGAGCAGGGGAGAATGGGGCTGGACAAGCAGGGGCGGGGCCAGACACGGGGCTCTGTCCTTCTGCCCCTGGCCCTTCCACCCCCCATGATGGTGGGGACATAGGGGCAGGAGTGGGTAGGTGAGGAGGGTGGCACACAGAGCTGGATGTGGGGAAGGGGGGCCCACGGCAGAGTGGCGACAATGTGGGGCATTGGGTGGCACCATTCTGTCCCTGGCCCCCTACCCCTCCCATCATTCTTGACGGGCAAGTAGCTAGTCTCAGTATAATGCCCTCAGTAATATGAGAGACCTCAGGGCTGAATAGGTACGACTTATAAAAACTTAGTAAACAATTTTGTCTAGGATGCAGAAAATGAAATGACTGCATATTAAACTCTGTCTCTAACTCATGCCCTTAACAGTAAAAATAGAACTAATGTGAAAACATCTTTGTCACTAATGTCAGGAAGCTCATAGACAAGCAATAGTTCCACTGGGCAGAGAGCATTGTTTTTTTATCATCATATTTCAAAGCGGAACCACAATTTACACCACTGGTTGCAATTCCTTATACCTAGTAACATGTAAGTACCACAGATTTTAGATGCCTAAAAGTGAGGTTTTCAAAGCTAACTTAGTCAGACATTTGAAGTAGTGGGAATTGTGGAGTTAAGCCCTCTATTTAACTTTGAAAATGAAATTATAATTTTTCTAAAAATCATCCAGTGAAGTGGCTTTGCAGATTAACTTCCAAGTTCATCCTACAAAAGGAAAATAACTTTGCAGATTGGAAAACTTGTCACAGAATTGGCACAATAAAAAGTAGTCTTTCTAAAAGAGAGTGCCAAGCCTCAGTCTTACAAACACCTTGGTTCAAATCTAGGGTATGTTTGCTGTTGAGGTCTGCAAAACTTTTCATACTAATTTTTCCCCTTCACTTGTGTGTGCCTCTGCACTTTCTAGTTCCAGCTGAACACAACTGAGATTTCTCAAGAGTGGCTTTCCCCATATATTTCTGGCCAAACCAGAAGCAGGAATTTTCATTACCAACAAGGTCAGATAAAGATTTTTTTAAAAAAGTAAGAACTTTAGTTATCCAACCCAAACTTTAACACCATGCTTAAAGCTCATTACATGGTCAGGGAGAAGAAGAAAGGAAATAATAATTAGCAATTTCTTTCTGAAGGTGTCCTGCTCATAACATGCAAATTACCTACAAAGAACAATAAATGGTAGATTTTAAAAGCTTGCACCTGACATAGCATGCGTGATGTCATATCTCACAGAATTTGGAGACTTCACTTGCTGCGACTGTTCTATAGAAAATCCCTTTGATACTAACAAATGTCTGGCAGCAAGGCATTAAAGCCAGGCAAGCCTTTTATAAATCTAAACATTTAATATCAGTGATGTATCTAATATACATCTTCGGCACATGACACAGAACACTTTAAACCTTCTCTCTTAAGTCACTATCATGCGATGGTTGTTTCAAGATGATCTGTCATTGCAGTTTCCTGGATTTCCTCAGCCTCCTTGGAATGCTTGTAAATTCCCATGGCTGAAAGTAAGCTAGAAAGGAAATAAAAAATAGTAAGTATCACTTCAGTGGTGTATTCTTTTTTTCTGGCTCAATGCATATTTAAGAGACTATTGTCGGCTTTTACACAAACTTCAAACTAGTTCCAGTTGCAAATAAACCTGCTTGTCCATTTTGTACCAACAATAAAACTTTCTACCTCTCAGTAATCTTTCACTAAAATAGAGGGATACTGACAAAGCAGAGTTTGGAGGTGATGAATGGATCTGAATTGATGGTTTGTTTTACATGAGCACTTGAAGACAACAATAAATAAATGCATGTGGTAGTAAGAATGGGAGGGGAAACAACACTCCTGAGCATCTTACTATTTCCTTTAATAATAGAGAGGAATGTGTGAAGGAGAATAAAAGGTAAATCTATGTCTTTGGGAAATGACTCAATATCATATCTGCTACCTTTTCTTCCCCATAGGCGCTTTAAAAAAATATTTTTCACAAATACATACAAATAAAAAGGATATAGTTACTTTGTAAGAGAATAATTAGTCATCAGAAATATCAGAGACATTAACTTGATTTCTCACACTGATTTTGCATCCACATAACATGATGAAGACAACAAAGTTGCTCCTGCTTTACATTCTATAAATGAGATCAAAGCTGAGTCTACGTGTTCGCATATTATTGACCTAGAGCAGAGTGGCCAACCTGCAGCACATGTGCCACAAGTGACATGAAGCCTCTGTGTGTGGCACATGGAAGATCAGGATGGGGTAGGCAGCATAGTAGCAGATAGAACAGGAAACAGAACAGCAGAGGAGGCAGAAAGCACAGGGCAGGGAGAAGCAAGCAGAACAGCAGATCATTCAGGGGAAGGGGCTTGCATTAACACTGGGAGAGGGGTTAATTTATGGTACATCTGCCAGAAAGTTTGACCCTCACTGTCCTAAAGAATGTTGGAATATTGGAAAATGATAAATGTTTACTGTGACCCCAAAGCTACTCCCCTAAATCATTATTAATTGTACTTTATTAACTAACTGGCCTCATTATTTTTGGAAAAAGATGCTGCTTAATGTGACTAAGGGTGGCAGAATCAGGTGTTCTTTGTATAGTAGTAATCCCTGGATTTTTTTTTTTATACACATTCCAAGAGAACATATGTTACAAGAAAATTCTGAATAATCTCTTACCATTATAGAAATGATGCCTTAGGACAGGTAATAATACTCCACTTTTATGAAAGGATTTGATTAAGTGTAGAAATTTAAGCTGCTTATTCTGGTGAAGGGTTCACAATTCAAAAGTCAAAACCAAAAATAATCAAAGGTAGACAGGAAAGTCAGAGCTATTTCATTCAAGGTCAAAGTAATGAACTTGGAATTAGTTGCCAAATAAGACTTTGGAAACAAGTACTGCGCTGTAAGTGGGTTGAAGAGACATCTTGGCACTTTTATGGAGAGAGAAGGAATTAAAGGATACAGTAACAAAGCAGAGAACTGAGGGTTAAGATAAACTTAAAGGGGGACAAGACCTTTAAGGTCAAGTGGCTTTTTCCTTTCCAGCAGTTCCTTTTAAGTCCTTATTCCATAAAGCACAATGTCAGTCTGCATAAACAATTACTAAAGCTTAGATGAGGAATGGATTTCTTTTCTACTGTAACAGGGCTGAATGGACAGTATCTGTTCCTTTGCTCTATAATGAAAGTGACTGCTAACAACTGGGAACAGCATTTTTTATCTTTATAACAATACTGTACATTTGACCTGCCTGGGCTGGGTTGGTATATAAGAGCATCTTATATCACCTCCTTCCTGTAACCTTATCCATTCCAGTCCTTTTCACTAGCGTCACTCTCAGCTATCAGAATACCTCAATTAATCCAAAAAAAATGAAAGTGCATAATGCTATAAAGCATAGCAGCTATCCTAACTTACACTTCACCAGTGATATTCATTTTCTACATCACCAACCCACTTCTGATATTATCACAAGCTTGTCATTTACCACACTGGGAAGAATATGGAGTTATCAAAAGTTTCCTTCAAGCAATGGAGAACTGAAAAAGAAACTCACATTGGTCAATAATACTACATTCTCTCATAATAAAACTGTTTTCTGTCAGTGGGTAGCACAAGATGTAAATGGATTTCAATTAGCACCTACAGCTGTATATTCAATAGATGTTTAAAGCAAGTATATTACAATAAGTATTCAAGCAAGTCTGTAGCAGAAGTTCCTGCTATTTAACTATGGCAGAAATTCCTCCTTGGAACAAAATTTACTCTTCCACAGTTGAAGATAGTTTCCTCGCCTCTTGTGCATCACCTGACACAGGCTGTTGACCATTTACACATGTAGGTATTTTTCCAGCCAGCTTTGTATTGCCCTATCCTCAGGATATGCAAAATACTCACATATACCCTTACACAAAATCAGTAGATTGTTGCATTGTGCACTTGATTGTCACATAGTATCTCAGGTCTCTGAAAGACTTTCCAGATCTGGGAGAGTCAAAATGGAATGTGTCCCAGAAATAAATCCTTATCAAGACCCACAAAAAGTATATTGGAATTCCCTCAGAACTCATACTCATGTATGAATAAAATACAAGTAAACAGATATCTTGATCCTGCTTTTTCTCAGACATCGAACCAACTCAAAGCTTTTACAGGTTTCAGATCAGTTTGGAGATGTATCCCTCTGCCCCATCCAATCAAATATCACTTCTGTTCCCAAAGGTGATTTTTATCTTTGCTGATATTCTGCAAACTCCATTTCTTGGCCTCAGCAGACCTGGTAATTCTCTGCTGGACTGCCTACTACCTTGAAATCTTGTGCTTCAGGCTTTTGCCATGATCAACTGCACCTAATACATTTTAGGTTTAATGCTGGGGAAAGTCCCTTGGCATACAAAGTATGCAGTTTGTAGCCAGTCAGACCAGATGTACCAAGACCCTTCAGGCAAGACAAGAGAATAGGAGACAATGGATTCAGTTCAGAGACTTAGCTGAAGTGGGAGAACAGTAGAGCTTATATTCAAGGTTAGGAATTTGTCTAGAGAACAAAAAGAAAAATCTTCATTAACAACTAAGCTCTGAAGGTCATGCAGTCTGAATCATGGAAATTTGAAGCACCACCCACCATAGTAACTGTGTCCTATTTTTTTTAAAACAAAAAAGAGTGTCTTGGGCTTCTACTTGCAGCAAACAGATGTGGTAGAAAGGGACATTCAGCTGAGGCTCTCCACTAAGAGTCTGGGATGCAATGATTTCCCAAACCCCCTGCAGATTCCAGTTCCATTCACAACTGATGTCATAACCTCACTATATTATCCCTATACAAATCCACTTACTTTTTTCTTCTCTCATCCTATTATAACCATAGAGCTCTCTCACACTCTTCCACCTTTTCTGAAATGGTCCTTTTTTTTCATGGAGATGTACCTTCTTCTACCTGGTCTGAATCAGACCCCTCTGTTTTCACTGCATCACCTGCAGAAACTACAATACCCCTCTAAAACTTCTACATGTAAATGTATATTACATGTGCATTACTATATGTTTTTCATTTTTCAAATAATGATAAATAATTTCTCCCCCAAACTGACCATCAGAATGTGGTGGAGATGATAAAAAACAATAATAATCCAAACTTTTTATCTCCACAGGATTTGCCTTATAGGCTACTGGTAAACTATAATCATGAATTCTCAGGGCAGCAAAATCTCTTCAATTAATTCCTGCTTTGTTTTTAATTAGGAGCCATGCATTTGTTTATACAAGCAAATTGAAATGATGAATGAATTTTTTACACAAATAAACTTATGATACAGGCTGTTTACCAGGAATACTATGATCCTGACTGTAAACGTTAACATATGTGCCACTTAGCTTTTACCGGACTACTTGCATGACAAGTTAAACCTGTGCATAGGACCCAGCGCCTAGGTTAGAAAATTAGTTTCTTGCAGTTTATCTGAACAAAAGACAGACCAGAAGGATTCAAAGGAAATTACTTTGCATCGAAGGATATGTAGGCTATTAGGGATCTGTTTACTGGATTTTAGCTGTTTCTTGGAATTATAAACATCATTGCTAAACAAGAAAGCAAGATTTCTACACCTCCCTGCCTTTCTGCCATCTGACACCACCAGGGAAGAGAAACTGCCTTATCTGCATATCAAAGTTCAACTCACACAAAAGGACTCTCATGGACCCAGGGGAACAAACATCCACCTTCAGCCTCCTCCGTGCAAAATGAAGCCCTGAAGAAGGGCACATGTCCCTAAAAGCTTGCAAAAAAAGATATTTTTGCTATTTTCTAGTTGGTCTAATAAAAGGTGTCACCTCTGAATCAAGTATTAGACTTTTTTATTCCTTCTTGCAGGCATTTAGAGTTAAGATCCTAGCTGGGTGTATTGTGTGTGCCAATAAAATTACTAATCAATTTTCTCAAGTTTGCTGCAGCCAAATATGATCCTACAATTGGTACTTCTGCTGAAACGTAATAGTGATAGGGCACAGGGCCGTCATTCTGAATTGATTTGAGTTGACACAGTTGAAATGAGAATCGAAACAACTGCTGGAAACATGACCAAGACCACATGACATGACAGAGAAAACCTCTGAAGCACTCCCATGTTCTCCTTAGAGATCCTGGGGCCATTTTGATAAGTTCAATGTGGTGTTTCTTGTGGCCAGAGACATGGATTCTGTAATTTCTTCAGACGAGTGGGGGAGCACAGAAGAAATTATTCTATCCTGACAAGGCAGCTCCCTAAATGTTCAACAGCAGTTTGGATTTAGCTTTACAGCAAGGGCCAGAGTCCAGAAGGGTTATATGCTCAGGTCTCAGTTAAGCTATTCAGTTATTGTGTGATTTTGTTCAAACCACTTGACCCCTGTAACACCCCCATTATGCAATTAGATACAAAAAAGGACCTCACTGACAAATTAACGAACTTTCCAGCTTTTTTTTTTTTGCCTGAAGATTTCATACAGCTTTCTATTCATCTCCTCATTTTGGAGGAATAGCTTACAAACAGCAACGACTCTACATGGGGTTGTTAACATTACTTTTAGTTTGCTCCCTCTTGCTATTTATAAGGCTACTCTTTCAAGGACTGATGTTGCTTCTGTTATCTCGCCTGTCCTCCCTGCTACACCAGGGCAAGAGATTAGGCAGAAAAACTTGAAAGTGAGCAAGAAAAATATCTTGTGGATCCTAGGTGGTGATGGATTAGTGGGCAGATATGAAAATTGTTTTGACTGCCCCCTTCCCCCATGCATCAGAAGAAACATCCCCATAGCTAAAAATCTCATCCAAAATTCTAGCACTCTCATTAAAGCATTAAAATAAAAACAGCAGAAAGTACTATGAGAAGACCATCCACCCATTATATTTACTTGTGCTTTACAGTCTCTGTTACCTGAAGACTACTCCTAACAAAAATGAATAGGAGCAAGGCAGGTAGCTATTCTTGAAGAGCAGGACAGAAGAGACAAGCCAACTGTGACCCATACAATATTCTAGCATGAAGAGGCTAAAAGCAGAAGATACTGTCAGGGAGACTGGGAGGAAGGAAAGGGGGAGTGAAGGAATGTTGAAGTTCAAGGGATGAGATGTGGCTTACTGGATAACCTTGGGCAAATCACTTTCTTCCTCAGCACCTCAGCTGCCCCATTTGTAAAATGGAGATAAGGCTCCTCCTTCCTTTATGAATTGCTTTAAGACCTATGAACTAAAAATACTAGAGAACAAGTCATTACTATTCCACGAGGGCATGAAGAAAGGAGCAGCCACAATGATAAAGGTACCTAATGCATCTTTTTAGTCTTCAGGGAGGGGGAACTTCCAGTCTCCACCTTTTCAGAAGAGGAGAAGCTCTCAGGTTATATAACGGAGTGAGTTTGGGGTTTTTTTTGTTTGTTTGGTTTTTTTGGCGAGGGGGAGGGCTGGGTTGGGATTACTTCCCTCTGCCTTATCTCCCTTGCTCTTAAGGGCTTTTCAGCAAGGAAGAACAATAAATACAGGAAAGACCCACAGAGCAGAAAAAGACCATTTTTATATCCTCATTCTCCCATAAAGTTAGTAACACAATGAGAGTTCAGAACAGTACTAGGTCTGCTACTCTCACCTGAGAGCTGTACATCTTGACCTTAGGAACTGGCAACCAAATATACTTGGGCTACATTTGTTCCACTGAATTCACACTCATATGCATGCTATTCAGCCATTTTATTATGACATTCACTCATACCTAATGCTCCTGTATACAGTCCAGCAGACCTTTAAGGGAGCAGCTCTGCAAATTACCACAAGGAATAACAGTAGAAGTACATTAAAACAAGTTAGGTAGTTTTCTGAAGGAAAGAACAATGTCCATGAGACACCTCCCCCACAACACAGCTAGAAGTGGGGAAGTCTCTTTAATCATTCAATAAATATCTCTTCTCTTTCATTTGACATTTTACTACTTCCTTTTTTTTTTCTCTCTCTTCCTTCCTCCTCAATCCTTTTCTTTTCCCCTCACCATTTACAAGCTCTCCTGACATACCATGAGGTGTTTATGTTCCGGTGGCCAGGCTGTCACACTCAGCTGGTTTTTCTGACAGCACTACCTCTAAGCTAATTCAGTGCAGAAGGAACACCAGCCTGGTAGAACAGCAGGGGAGGTCTTCTTCAGGCAGTACTGAAGACATGCTTCAGGTGTGACCTCTCTCCTGCTTCTCCAATAATACGTTACACCACAAGTAGAACTGATTTTTCTTAGAAATAAATGTAAAGCTGACACAGGAGACAGGGAAAAAGAGATCACTGAGGCACACTAACTGTGATCTCTATGATCAACTGCCCAGTAAAAGGAACATTTATCTATCTTACTGGTGGCTGTACGCCTGCTAAGAGGCATATCCAAGCTTCCAACCATTGTATCAACATGCTTCTGTTCACAAGCAAAAAACCACTTCCTTAATTTTAAGTGTATCCTGCATAGGCAAGAAATTAAATACAGTCATAAATAAAGAACCAATGTGTACTAGTTTTGGCTTCAACTCTACGTGAAAGGGCAAACATCCTCTTGAATATCTTCCAGTTATAAAATCTCTTCGTTATGTTTCTTGCCTTCAAAATGAGATCTTGGTTTGCTTAGCCTGGACAGGTATGCAGTCTCATAATCCCCATATCCTCCCCTTTCTCCTTCAACTCTTTTTTTCATTTGTGAATCCAAGCATAAATTGTGGAATTAAGTGAGTGGTGGCATAGAGGACTCAGGTAGCATTACTGTCATAACTGGAGGAAGCCTGGTATGGAACTCTTTGCATTTGTTTCAGCATACAGGATTTTTACCTAAATCCATTCGGGTCTTAATGAAACAATTGAGGTAACCTGAGAAGGCATGAATATAGCCAACAGTCAATCTACAAGCATGGCGTATCAACTTGGCCTGGAGTAACCACCAAATGACTGTTCACTTTGAGGCTACATGAGTTGGGTTAAGGGGCTGTGTTACCACTGGATTAAATTCCAGTCATTTTGGAGTGTCTATGGTGAGTCAGTGTGAAAACAGATGTTGTACCTTTCATCACTTCTGTGCTGCCATTAAAATGTTCATGGTGGCAAAAAGTGAAAGCAAATAGATGTCCATACCTTTTGTTGCACCAACTAATGCCCAAATCTACAGCTGTGATAAAAGTTAGTAATAATCAGTGCCACTTTAGTGCAGTGGACATATTGGCTTTATGGTGGGAGTGTGTGGGCAGCCTCAGTGTATGTGTATAGGCATCCTGAGACTTGACTACAGAGTTAATTAGGCAATTCTACAGTAAACATCTTATTTAGGTGCATAAACTGGCCATCCCCCCTGCCACACAGAATATCCAGGGACAAATCTGGGTAAGCAGGGAAAGTTGAGGTTTCCTGTTTACCCAGATGCATCCCTTCAAGATCTTGGGGACCCATTTGTATAAACAAGTCTAAATGCACCTGATCCTGCATGGGAATTCCCAGGGTACACAGGACAATGCCCTGCAAGTTCCAGAAGAACACATTTCCCACTCTCCCACAGCATCAACAGGCAAGACAACAGGAGATGTGTGCTTTGCCCAATGAAGCAAAGGAGCTGTGCTGAAATGTCTCCTGGCACAGTCAACTCAGTTAATTCTGCAACATCTATTTCTAACCTTAGACAAGTGATTATCAGGATGAGAACAGGACTCCCTGTTTAGACTCTTTTGGCTCTCAAAATAAGTTGCCAACCCCAATTTCTTTTCTGGCCATAATGTTTCTATTGAAGTGAATATTTAGCTATAATGGTTATCAGGGTTGCAAGCTACGTTCAGAGGCCTCCTGCATCCTTACAAGGTCTTACCTACAGAAAGGAGGCTAGATTATTTCTACCAGTGTATACATAGATTCTGCACTTCAATCTGTACACAGAGTCCTAAGAAAGTAATTTCAGAAGGAGAGGCATAGACTCTTTAAACAAACAGTATATACTGGAATATCCACTGCCAAGGACTAATACAATGCTTAAGTGATTTTTTCCAGGAACTCGACAATGTAGTATAAGTCTTTCATCCATCAGCCTTTCATCTGACATTTATATGTAAAAATGTTTACAGCAAATACTAACTCTTCCTTTTGTTCTTTGGGTTCCACATATTTCCATGAAATGCTAACATTCAGTACAACCAACAAGAAATCCTACGTTTAAAAGTTCTATCAATCAAAGTATCCTGTTCAAGTTCAAATAACAAATCCCAGCAGCTATGGAGATATTTCAAAACAGGCTTGGAAAAGTGGCTTCCAGTTGTACTATTGTGCAACCAACACATGTGCCATGATCCTGGCGCACTTCCCAGGATCTTGCATGATCCTGAGTGTACTCTTTCTATCTTTCAGACAATGACAAGGAATTGTCACAGGGAAGGCAGCTGATGAGACAAACAGCTGATTGGGATACATAGAGTTCTGTGGCTCCACAGAGTCAACATCCTGCTCTAAGGCCTGTATAGAAATTATGAGGAAACCTCTAGTGAAAGCCACAAAAAAGCAATTTTTTACAAAATATTACCCAAGTAATGAAAAGTTTTCCTTTTACTGGAGCACTGCAATGATTTTTAATGCCTTGTCACAATTAAAAAATGAAATTAAAATAATTGTTTCATATTGTTCCACTTTCAGATTCCCCTTCCCCCTCCATTTTTTGCTGTTTTTGGAGCCTTTTGAAATGGATTCTCCCTTTTCCAACAGAGGGAAAATCTTAAGAACCCTAAAAGAAGCTGCAACTGTATGGAGTACAGCTTCTATATAGAGTACAACAGTAACACACAAGCACCGACACAATTATCACTATACATCAAGGGTTATTTCAGGAGCTGGTGTTCTGTATCTCATAAGTTAAGGCCCAAAGTCTCTAAGCCAGAGACTTAGATTTCTGTAACTTCTTGGTGAAAGATGATGTGGTGGCTATGGCATGGGAGGTCCTTTCCATGTAGCTAATCATAAAGAAGCCAGTCCTTACAAAGAACTGAGTGTTTCCTGTTTTATTACTGGCTGAGAAGTCTACAGTTCTACATAGATGTTGCTTCTGCCCTCTCATGAATATGATGATACCTGTGATTTTATTTTGCTGCTTTTGGCTTTTCTCAAAGTAAAACTGCCATTTATCCAGTAACGTGTCAGGTTGATTTTATCTTACAAGGATTAGGGGACTTTACAACAGATAGCAAAAAATTTGCATGCACAAGTTTCAAATTCTTTTCATGCCTGAGGGTGAGTGAGGTAGGTGGAATGTAAGTGAACGGGCTTGCTGGATTTATCAGAATCATCATTTTGCTTCTCTCTCAGATCTTACTCCTGCCACTAGGGAGAAGTTGGCAGTCATAAAACAGTGCTCCCATTAACATGAGACTCTATCCTACTTTTCATTTTAATTACCCAACACACCTTATACACTCAGTTAGTGTGGTGCCATTAAACACTCAACAATAAATAGTAGTTCACATGCAATCTTGTAATTACAAGGACAGATATCAAGTTACTAGTATGAGGATGGCTGTGCAAATAAAATCATAGAAAAATAGGTTGGCGGGAACCTCAGGAGGTCATCTAGTCCAACACCTGGCTCAGAACAGGATCATCCCTGTCAGACCAACCTGGTCACCTTCTATGACCAGGTGACCAAATACATGGATGCGGGCACCCCTGTCAACGTAGTCTTTTTAGACTTCAGGAAAGCGTTTGACACGGTCTCTCACCCCATCCTCATTAAAAAGATGGGGAGCTGTGGCATGGACCCCTACACGGTTGAGTGAATCAGAAACTGGCTGATGGGGTGCTCCCAGAGAGTGGTGGTGGACGGGTCGTACTCGACCTGGAGAGATGTTAGTAGCGGGGTTCCCCAGGGCTCAGTC
>JAGPOW010001918.1:34751221-34805792 GCA_030014935.1 Caiman crocodilus | reverse complement strand
GTACTTGGCTGGGGTCCTGTGACCCTGGCACTCGTTCCTGCCATTGGCAGGGGGTCAGACTAGATGGCCTGCTTTAGGCCCCTTCTGACCCTAGGCACTGTGAAACTATCCCCAACTAGCTCATCCCAGCCAAAGCTTTGTCTATCCAGGTCTTAAAAACTTCCAAGTACAGAATCTCTACAACCTCTCTGGGTAGCCTGTTCTAGTACATTACTATCCTTCCAGTGAGAAGGTTTTTCCTAATAGATAACCTAAACTTCCCTTGCTGCAACTTGAGACCATTGCTACTTGTTCTGTCATCTGCCACCACTGAGAATAGTCTAGCTCCATCCTCTTTCAAACCCTGTTTCAGTTAGTTGAAGGCTGCTATTAAGTCCCAACAGTCTTCTCTTACCTAGACTAAATAAACCCCAGTTCCTTCAGCCTCTCTTCAGAAGTCATGTGCCCAGACCCCTAACCATTTTCACTGCACTCTCCAATTTGTCCACATCCTGACTGTAGTGGGGGGGAAAGGGAGAAGTGGGCAAAACTGGACACAAAAAACACTATGAAATATCTTGCTATTTTGCATTTGCTGCTTAATGGACATGATCACTCCAGTATCACTGTCTGCCAGAAGCCTTTCCCGACCAATGACTCTGCTCAAATGAACCTTCTTGCAATGCTACAGTGTACGAGTCCCAGCTGCAACACCAACATCTGTTTTCCTCTGACCCTTTTAATACCCTTCTATTCAGTACTTATGGCAAGAAGGTATATGCTGCTAACTAAACACAGATTTTCTCTCCCACCCTAATAATTACAAGAGTTACTGACTGTGGAAAAGCACTCTCCATAGACACACTGTACTTGACCTATGCCTAAACAGCTTCACATGATCATACAACTCCCTTCTTTTAATTTCAGAGAAGAAGCACTGCATATCATGACTGCATTGTACCACAAGCACTACAGCTCAAAGAGCCACCTGCAACTAATTGCATTTGTACCGCAGGAATTCTGATCACTGATATCTCATTCATGTGAGACAAAGGTCTCATGAACATACATTGGACTAGAATGGCCTGACTAAAGCAATATTCACTTGTGACAAATTGCTAAAGTTCTCCTGCACTTCGAGATTTACAAACACAGAAGAAGATCAAACACAGCAGCAAATGCCCCTTGACCAAGGGACACTGGCTTCTCAGAGGCAATTGACAGAACATAAATAACAATGTGATGGAGCACTGTCCTAGAAGACATCCAACTTGACCCTCTAGTAGGTCTCTGTCAGCCAGATGCTTTCCTACTTATTTGTACTGCCTCCCCACCTTCTTGGCACTTCATCTCCTCCTGTGAATGAGTTCCTAAATTTCCTGAAGTTGTATGGTATCAATGCCATATCAAAATAATGAATCAGACAATGACTGTGCTCATTAAAACAAGAAAGAAACTTGTGGAAACCTGTAGGGATTGGGTCTCATGCCAAAAACCACCATATACTTGAACAATGCAAATCAGGAGGTTTCAAAACAGTATTGCAAAGGAGAAGACAACAAGGCTCCTGACTATCAGGATTATATTATCCATGATCAGTAGCATCACAAAATATTCCTATATAACACAACACTATCTGTGCACCCAACACCACACAGTGGATGTAACATTCCAGTTATAGTCAATACTCCTAACAATATCAATGACCGCTCTGAAACAGTAACAGAAACATTAAAAGAGAATGCATACGTATTTGGTACCCAAAAAGCAAAGTTGATAAAAATTCTGCAACAGAAAGCCCAAATACTGGAGTGGGACCAGGGAGAAACAGCAATTTCTTTTAACTCTAGACCCAAAGACGTTAAAGTATTGATATACAAAAGAGTAACTGCTCAAAGTGCTGAGCAAAAGCCAGTCCACCATTTCCCCTCCTCCCCCCCTGCAGGTAGGTTTGGGACAGGGGAGATCAAATTCAGTGAAGGTATGTTAAACTTGGCATGTGTGGATATGGCAAAACATACAAATCTGAGTTTTTCCACAAATTCTTGCTGAGCTAATGGAAGACACCCAGTCCTCTGGGATGGGGGCAAGGGGAGAGAACTCAATTTTCATTCATCCCATATTAGACAAGTCCTTCTCAACACTGCCCTGATCCTTGAGCAACATTAGAACCAAAAGCAAGCAGACCTGCTCATTATAGCCCATGAACCACCTTATAGGACAGACTCTGCATATGCAAAGATGCATGTGTGTGTGCATTAGCAAGAGACATTGGTAAAGAACTCCTGTGTCTATACATAAACTGCCTTACTATAATGTTGCCTAAAATGAGAACAACCAGAAATCAAGACGCAGCCTTAGCTATGTCTTTTAATGCTAGAATTAATACTTTACATGGTCTGAGTTTATTCCCACTGATGTCAGTGAGGAGAGGGTTGATCATCAACTGCAAAGGCAGTAAGCTTGGGCCCACAATAAAGTCCTGTATCATCATAAACTTAGAGGAAAAATAAATCCAATAGATGGATCAAGGAGAGTAAATGCAAAATAATCTCACTTATCATAAAAGTATCTCACTTATCACAAAAATGACATTTACATAAGATAGCATTTGTATTCTGGAATAGAGAGAGCTATGATGATACCATAAAAATCAGGGGTTATGGTTCCACTGACTGGAGGAAAGAAAACACAAGCCAGAAATTAAAATACTTTTTTTCAGGATTCCTCCAAAGAAATGAGAAGCAATGAGGTCCTGAGCAATTAGCAATGAGTTCAAAACAGCCTATTTACCTTACCCTCTACTTTTGGACCAAATTTTTCCTATGGAAACTAGAATCAAAAATCCTTCTAGGATAATCTGCATCAGAATCAGGCTCCATAGTTAAGTGTGCATGAGTGTGATTCGTCTGCTTGAGCAGTCAGATATCTGCAGAATAATTTAGAACTTGTGGAAGGAGGTACCTGATATATCAGATGTTTCCTTTCCATGGTGCCTTTTTCCTACAGGAAGCATTGGCCTATATAAGTCATTCAAGAAGCTAACATCAAAGGGCTTTTTATCACTTAGCTATGGTAATAGGCTGCACTTGAACTCTACTCAGTAGAGTGCAACTTCTTAAGCTGCAAGTTGAAGTTAAAATTGTTATTCCTGGCAAGCTGCCCAAAAGGAAATGGCTCTAGGGCAGAAGTTTGTTTGTTAGTGAGATAGCAATGAGATACGGACACTTTTATAATAGGCCACAAAGCAGAAGGAACAGCAACAGTTTCAGAAAATTACCGGTTGTCTTGATTAACAGAGCTTTCTCCTGTTTGCATTAACCCCAACTCTTATTGGAAAAACACAATACAAGAAAAGAGATGTCAAGCAATGGTTCTTTTTTTGATGAACCTTACTCTTGATGAGCATCAGGACTTGGATCCTCATCTTTTCAATCCAAATTTTTCTGTACAAACAAAATGCTACCTAACAAAGTCAAGGATGCACCCAGCTAAGGACACAGAAAGGATTAATCTGACAGTTAGAAATGTTAACTGGATATTTAGGATCCTCCTGTGCCTGACCTTGCACTCCTGCACCAGTAAGAAAAGGTGGTGAATGAAGCTTTCAACTATTTGCACATGCCCTGGGATGCTGCCAGGAGTCTGGCCCTGAGCACAAAGACTGAGGAGTGCTATTACTGCTATCATTCTTGGACAGATCATAAAATGAAGCAACTGCCCCATCTAATGCAGGGGGAAATTCATGAGGCATCTCCAATATGGTGTAAGGTACCCATTGTTTACATGCCTTATCATAGCCCCAGGTGTCTTCTGTCTGCCTATATGCCCCTGAGATAGATCCCTCTCATCCATGAAGTGTCTCTTCCCTATGCCCTACCTTCACCAAACTTAAGCTGCAGAGTCAACAGAGAGCTCATAGCTTAATGAGCATCTGCTGAAAACTACAAGAAAGTGTATTCATTCTGCTGAACTACTCTGCTACACTTCTATCCATCAGGCACAAAAATTAAATAAACAAGTCAACTGCATCTACTCACCCACTTGTGAAATTAACATGCAAAAACATCAGATGAAGGTGTTTACCCAGTAATCTCCCAGGTGAAGTTAAATTAACAGATTATTGTTCTGACATTTTCTAACAAAGAAAAGTGGAGCTGAAATAAAGCTGCAGTGAATTTGGGACTAAAGCAATTTACCAAACAGCAGCAAAATTCTTTGCGAAAATGTGCTGCTTTTGATCAATTCTTTTGCCTGCATCTCATTAATCTGCATGAAGACAAAAGCATTTAAAATTAGGGTACAAACATGAGACAAAATTCTAGGCAGTGCATTTTCAAAGGGATGCCCAAGGAATTGGCTGCACTAAGCATTTCTTTAAGTTTGTTCTCATTTTGCTGTTCCCGAAATGCAGTTTAAAAAAATGTTTGAACACACATAGAAGCACTAATGCAGGTACTGTGTTTTGGTTTAGAATATGTGGGAGGTCTGTTTTTTGCTCTGTCCCTCCTCAATACTTTTCTCTGGTCAAACATTTTGTAGGGAAACAGCAGGATGCCTCAGAGCCATATTAAAGTGAAGGTGCACATTATATTCAGCCAGGTGAAAGCAGTCTCACAGACCTCTACAAAATGGATCTCATTTATCCAATGGCTATATCTGCTGCCCAGAATAGTGATTTTCAAACAGGGTGCTATGAGATCCTTCTAGGGATCTTTAAGGGATGCCCAGGGTACTATTTTGCAATAGCACTGAGGTATATAAACACCTATACATAATTCCCAAAATAAACCCAGAGATATGAAAAAGGAATCCATAGTGTCAAAAACATCTGGAGTGCTGTATTCTGAGTTCTTTGCAATACATATTTGCTCTATCATTTTTGTCAGTCAAAAATGAGTAAAAGCTAACACCTGTCATTTCTGGAGGGGTGCCCTGAATCTAAAACAGTTGAGAACCATTGCCCTAGGATCTATGGTTTACCATATTTTTACTAAGAAAAAGATATAGCTTGAAGACTAGTTTTGTTCTGGTCAAATTTCCTTAGCTCTTGCCTGGGTTTCAGAGTTGTCTCCCAAGAGAAAAGAGTTTCATCAGAAAGCATTTACCAATAAATATGATGAATGGGCAATAGAAGAGATTTGATACAGGTTTCTAAAAGACTTATATAGCCTTAAAAGGAAAAAAAAAACACATACAAGTACCTTAAAAGAGAAGGCAGGCAAGTGTGAAGTCATATTTTAGTATTCTGCACAAGAAATACAGAATAAATCATGTTGCTGATACAGTGCCTCAAGATGCTCACCCAATAGCTATTACGATAAAACCTACAGAAACTCTGAAAATAAACATGGAGGCATTGGGTTGGTAGAAGTTGTCTAACTTTGGAGGCATAGTTGTCTAACTATGCCTCCAAAGATGAGCTACAGCTGTAAAGAAGTAATACTTCTACCTTTTATTTAAACACTTTTTAACCAAGTATGCTGTTACTTTTCCAGTTGCAAATCACTATAGCATGCTCCTCTGAAACTCAGGGGAAAGGCCTCCAGAGACAGCAAGTCAGTAAATTAAAACTACTTTGGGTCCCATGCCAGACAGTGCTTGCATACAAAAATAGATCAATTTCTTGTGGGAAAAAGTAGCCCAATTCCTTCCTCTCCCATGGATGATAATGTTAGATTCCTCCCAGCCTTGATTCCCTTGGAATGCATAGGGATGTGCAGAATCCCCTTCTTTAGGATTTATCTTGTATCACACAGACAGCCCAGGCCCTGACTAAATGCTGATCAGCATACTGACAGCCACAGTACTGAGGAATTAGGCATGGGACATGAGGCTGATGGTGGGAGAGATACCCGGTTTAAAGCTGAGTTGCCACAGTTGGAGGAAGAGTCAGGGAAGAATCTACTAGTACTCAGGACACAGTAAAGAAAAGCTGCCAGATCAAAACTATAGCAAAGCCAGAGTACCTCAAAACTGGGGAAGGGCAACTGGTGGTTCTTAGTAAAGGGACCCGGACTCCTTGAAATGGGAAGAGAGAGCCATTTTGGGAAGGAAGAAAGGAATTGACCCTTAGATTAAATGGAGAAAACAGCTGCAAAGAGGCACACAAAATAAGTGGGCCTACTCACTCACTATGTTTAAAGTTGAGCATATATTTGCATGGTTGGATCCATCTGTAACTATATCATTGCAGAGCACCACAGAATCCAGATACCTGAAAGAATTATTTTTCCAACTCAGCAGCTGAAAGTGGCAAGTAGAATGGAAAACAATCTGGTGCTCAGTGCTTCCTTGCAATTCTTTTGCACAGCACCTAATTTAGGATTACTACAGTGATAACACTGCTGCTCTGCAGCATCACAGTAGTCACAGGGACAACCTGTGCTTTTGTCTCACTGCATCAAAGCAATGCTGCCACAGCAGGGAACAACACAACACAACTGGCTGTACTGGTATTTGAGAGTCTTGGAATGTTCTACGTTAGTGCTCAGACCTATCATCAGATCACATCTGCTAGCATGGATCTCTATACCCTATTCCTCCTCTGGCCCAAGATCTGAGGTGGTACCTTGTATGGTCAGGGACCCAAACTGCAGGATGTAAAACATTTCACAGAAGCTATTTTATTTCAAATGACTTCTTTAGCATTTCACTGGGCGATCCCTCCATCAAATATTTAAACAAAATCCCAAGGCAGTCAGACTAACAAAGAACCATGTGCTACCACAGCAGGCTTTGCAAAACCCTGGCAATCATGGAGGGGAAGGCTATATCACAAAAGATGGCTCTGCTTACTCACACATCATTGGCACAGACATACTTGTTTATATTAAACTGGTCCCATCTAAACTTTGCAGGAGATTGGTCACAATATTTATAGGCTAAAAGAACAATTATGTAGCTGAAAACAGCAAAATAGAGCAAAACAAAAGCAGAAAGGCAGAGATCATGTCATTTGCAAATTCAAAAAACAAGCTGATCCTTCAGACCACACATCTTTCCCACTTCATATAAATTAATACTGCTGCTCTGTGTTGCTCTGCTGGAATACGGATGTTCTCTTGAATTTATAAACATTATGTTTTAGGCCCTGATCTTAAAATACAAATGTATACGAAAGGAAATTTCCTATGTGTCGTCTGTTGCTTACAGTCTACCTTTAGAAGACCTATACTCTTTCCTTTGCGCCAGTTTACAATCTGCACCTGTGATGCCTCCTTCACTTTGAATCTCATGGGCTGTATTTATTACATAATTGTTTTCCTTCTTTTAAACATCATAAATCATCTCTCCACAAAGATCTTTTTTGCTCTAGGTTTTACTGTACATTCCTTGCATTTTCATAAAATTATGCCATTCCAGAAGCAGAACAAAGATAAGCATGGCTCAGTTTCATTTCAGAATGTTCTTTTTCTCCAAAGCCTACATATAGAATAAAAAAACCCAGCAACATTCACCATGGGATTAAAAGCAATACAGTCTCAATTTTTATGACTTTATCATCTACCAAATCCCTCCTTCCTTAAAAATATGTGCATGGACGTGTGGCACACACACAATTACTAAAAAATAATTGTGAAAATACAAAATCCAAACAAGCATAAGGATGTTTTGCAATTAAAGGTAAATCAAGCACAGAACCAAATAAATCATGTTCAAAACAACTTTGAAATGGCAAACATTTGGAAATGATGTATGAGTTCAATATGTTTTCAAGAAACAATAACTTTTACATTTCACAACATTCAAAGAGGGGTTTTTTTTCTACATTTTAAAATGCAAGGAAAAAAGTTAAAAGCCATCTTCCATTTCTTCACACAGACCAGGCATTCTAATAATCCTGAACTTTTATTTTTTGGTTTGCACTTCATAAAAGAAAACTTTAATAATGGTATAAAACTCTTTTCCAGGACACACAATCACCCATTCTCTTTCTAAAAATACTATTCATTCCTCAAGTTTACAACACTATAGAGGGAAAGATAACTTCCTATGGTTTTATTAAGATCAGCTATATATTTTATCCAGGCTCCAGAGTAGCTTTTAACTAATTACGGCTCTCTTGCTTATTTTGTTTTAATACTAAATGCAACTAAAAAGGTTACATTCGATGTTACATCATAGGCTCAAGCAAGCAGCATACTGCTGTAACATGTCTGTAAAATATCAGCCTAAAAAATTACCTGAACAGCTCTGTTGTTCTTACAGAGTAAATATCAGCACTGTTCAGGCAGAACAGTATTTATTTTATTGACAGATTTTAGTGTTATCTTTTATCCACCAATACACCCCATTTGCAGTTTTCAT
Source organism: Caiman crocodilus (assembly GCA_030014935.1). Lineage (NCBI taxonomy): Eukaryota > Metazoa > Chordata > Crocodylia > Alligatoridae > Caiman > Caiman crocodilus. The sequence continues at coordinate 34,797,503 of JAGPOW010001918.1, read as the reverse complement.
CACAGAGGAGCTGCTTATTAAAGACACTAGCAGGTTGTTTATTTGAAAACTACTATACTAATAAGAAGCGAACATGTTAGGAAGGCCTATTTGATATATATATATATTTTTTTATCCCAAAGAACAATACTTGGATGACATTTCTGAAGTCCCAGTCCTACTTCTGCTATTTACTGAAAGATTCAGAGAAAACCGTATGCTCTTTCTGTTTCATGTAAGAGAAATCTGTCCAATAATAAACATTAGCTATATTGCTTCCATAAATAACAGCAGCTGTCTGACAGAAAGCTATGCTTAGTGTAAAAGACCACTCCATACATAACCGTTACTCTCTAGACAACGTAGAAAAAAAATTAACTTTTGCTGTATTTACATATTTTCTTTCTCCACATGTTGCTGTAAGTATGGTGTCATTGCATCAGTATATTATAAAGTCCAGAGGGAGGAAAGAAACAAATTGTAATATAACTTGCATTGCTCCAGGAGAGCACCTGTTTTCCTTATTCTCTGAGCCCTTGGGCATTTCTGACCTTGGACTCGCTAATAAATTTACGTTAGGATGACCTATAAGGGATTAGTTCTATTTACATTTCACAAAATGTCTAACAGAAAGAGCAAGGCTTACAATATTGTGGCCCTGTTGCAAAGAAACTGGTACAATATAGGCCATTTAGGTGGCGTTTTTTTTAACGCACCATGCAACATGCATCTTCTTGGATATCAATTCAGGAACCAACCTTGCAAATAGTTGTACCCAAAAATAAAGTTCAACCCGTATGACATTGCACCGATTCTGACCAAAGCCAAATGCTCCTAGATATGGTATAAACATAAAGTAAACAAAAAAATATAATTTTATAATTTTACACACACACACACACACACACACACACACACACACACACACACACACACACACACACACACACACACACACACACACTGCAAGAATAACATTTTAAAACCAGTGGGTAAATAAGAAGAGACAAGCTAAAAGTAGTGGGGGAGACAAAGGCAGAGGTATCAACACCATACACACATTTCTGTGCAGATGAGCTGTGAACACATCTCAGCTTGCCTCCTCCCATCCCTGTTATAACTGACAGCAATTATGTGTAGGATGGGGACCCAGAATTAGTAATGTTTTGGAAACAGCAATAGAACTGACTATAATTTATGTTAATGTATACAAATAAAACAATACAACTATCCCAAACAAGTTTTTCTTTATCTGGCTGGCACTACACGCACTTATACAGAGAAGGCATATTATGATAAAGTAGGAAACTACTAAAATTGCCTGTAGCTTCTGGAGAAGAAACTCTTCAAAATAAAATGAAGAAAACACTGAAAAGGAGATCCCATTTAAGCAAATGAAGCAATAAAGCTGTATAAGAATGACATGTACCTGTGGAATGGAGACCAGATGGAGGCAAATGGTGCCGCTCAGTTCTGAAGCACTTTGGATTTGATTTGGTCAGATTCATCTCCAGATTTTGACATTACTCTGGTTGAAGAATGAGCAGCAGAAACTGATGAGCTCCTGACAGGAAAACAAAATTTCCTCTTAGAAGTAATTCTGCATGAAAATGTCCTTATAATTAATAATGGCTGAGGAAAAAGAAATGCATAAAGTCATGATATTTTATTTCTCATCTTCTACTGAGGCATCAGTAATCCATTCAGGAAGAGATCTACCATGGTACAAATCTACAAATTATATTTGCTTCAAAACTAAACCAGTTAGATTATTAACTAAAGAAAGTGCAAATATGTTGTTTGACCAATCAGGGTTCTGTCTTTCTGTCCAAGCTCTCCCTGATGGACTGAAAACACAATTAAGGATTAGTATGCTACAGTAGGATTCCAGCTGCTCCTCCTTTCAGGCATCTTCCCTTGCAGCAGCATCAAAGGTTCAGCTTTGCGCTAGAATGACTACTCTAGTGTATGTTGCGATACCATCAAGGCCCAGTTTATGTTAGTATCAAACAAGAAAGACCAATATGGCCTGATATATGTAAGGCTAATTTGATGCAACAACCTCTTCCCTGGAGTCTCTTTTCCTCTTTTAAATTGAGTGCATACAAACACACATATCAAACACACTCATTGTGACATGCCGTTTCAAAAACTCATGAAATGACCCATCGGGAATCAAAAGGATGAATCTCTCCTAAGGACTAACTTGGCTGCTCCATTCCCACCCTCCAACGCACATAAACCAAGGTGATAAGGCTATGAAGTTCTTAGAACTCTATTGTTAGGTTTAGATAATACAGTAGAAAATGTTCTTGAGGTGATGAAAGGAGGGCTATGCAATTGATCATATGTTTATTTCCCCATGAATGCCACTTGCAATGAACTGTGTGCTATCTTTGTTGAAAAACTCCAGGATCTGCAAACTCTTGAACTGGGTTGGTCTCTTCTGTCCCCTTGATCATTTATAAAATAATGGAGCACAGTGATATTTTATTGTGTGCTCTTACAAGCACAATCTTGTTTGTTAGCACTTAGTGGGAGCGTAGGATGGCTTTGTGTACAGCTATCTGTTCCAGCAGGTTTATATTTGAAGGTGACAGAAACAAATTGGATCAGCCTGTTCCACGCTATCAAGGGGGGAGTATTTCAGACAGAGATGCACTGTGGTAAGGCATATTTGTAGTCATTTGTGCTCCAGCATGATAGCTTTTCAGAGACTCCTGCACACTCATCCTCACTCTAGGTTGTTACTAAGGGAACTAGTTGCTTTTCCTGTAATGTAGTGACTGTAGTTTAAATTATAATCCATGTTAGAGAAATGAGCTGGCTTCATGTACAAATGACCATGAGAGAGAAAATTATCACTGATGCCATAATAGCCAGGAACAGATGAGTTGAGGCCTTGCATCATAAAACACCTAACTAGGGAACTAATGCCCAAGTAATGCAGTTCCAGAAGTGCAACAAACACCCACCAAGCACACACCCCAAAAAGTCAGTGTTACAAGTTCACTAGATAGGACTGGAAGGAGCCTCTGGCCACTGAGTCTAGTTTTACTCAAGGATGCCCTCATTATCCCCACTTCAAACGCTCAAACATGACTACCGGGGTATAGTGCCTTTGGTTAATGATATACAAAAAACTAGAACTCTTGGTTCCAAAATTATATCTTTTATTAGACCAACTGGAAAATGGCAAGAAAACTGTCCTTTTCTGCAAGCTTTCGGGATCTAAGTCCTTTCGTCAGGCTCTGGGAAAAGTGTAGATGGTACAAGATGGTAAAAAGTCCCCACAGGTAGGAAATAAACTTCATTTTTGCACAGAGGAAGCTGAAGATGAAAATCTGGTTAACAACTGCCTGCAAATGCAGGGGACCCAAACCCTTCTCCTGCTTCAAGTCTTAGGTGGTTCTATGGCAATGCCTCATAGCACACACGAGAAGAGGAGCAATCCCCCAAACAAAAATTCCCATGAGCCACTGAAGTGGCATTTCTGAATTAAAATTCTGTTTTCTGATTTTGCACCCAAAAATACCCATTTTCTACAGAAAAAAACTGATAAAAATTGAAGTGTCGTCATCTTTGTCAACATTTTCCACGGAAAATACATTTTCTCACCAGTTCTAGGGTTAATCAAGATTCATTGAAATATGTTCCAGAAAGATTATACTCTCACAGCAACAGGAATATTTGAAAGGGGGTGCAGAATCATACATCTCTCTCAATCATAAAGGGGAGGCAGGACCTGGTGCAGTAGGGGCAGATGTCCTTGAATGGTGGCATTGAGAGAAGTTTTGGAACCATACAGAGGTGAATGAGAATAGCGCGCAGCCAGAGGAACCCTGCTACATGGATTCTCTGATTCCTCATGTATGCAGAAGGTGTACCTGGGATGTGGAGATATTCTAGCAATTAAGAGGAAATTCTGTTAGACAGCTTCAGAGTTCTTCTCTGGCTTTTTTAAAAACCCTTCCTTACCTTTCTCCCTCAGATCTATCAAGATATTATACTAAGATTAAGGAGCAGGGCCAAGATTTGGCCGTTGTTCAGTCTGCCATTTTTGTAACTTTGCTGCACTGCCATAAAGCATTTGAAAGTAAAAACACAAGCACAGCAGATCTCCTAACTAGTTCATGGCCGAGGAGCCAATTGATTTCTTTTAAGTGAGAATAACTCAAAGCTGGTCACGTGTCTGAGCAACTGCAGTGGAAATATGTCTTTGAGTGTTTCCTCTGATCACTCATGGAGTGCAAGTACATTCACATCTCTCAGTGACAGCCCTGAAGAAGCTGCACTGAAAAGCCTCATTCCCATAAGCAAATCTGTGAAACTTTCTGCGAGACTGACATACAGGAAGATAAACATATGCATCATGTCAATTAATCCTTGCTACTCTGCGTCATAGCGGCAAAACATGGAATCATACAGGGAATATTTTACTATGATTTAACTTGTATCTGCTCAGAATGAATTCGTGATTTCTCTGAGCAAATGTCTGGAATTTGAGAACCACAGAGAAAGTGGCAAAGAAAGACTAAAAGTCAAACACTCAGTAGCATCCTCTTATTGTGGCTGCCTAGCCTGATTTTCTAAGGGACTGAGAACCTACAATTCCAGTGAATGATGTGTTCTGGTGCACAGCAACAGAGATTTCTACACACACTACCCTAGGTAGTTGATTGCAAACACTTAGAAACTACTTTGCAACAAGATGATCCATAGTGTATATCTGGATAAATATTTGGGTAAACAACTTATCCCAGGTTTATTAAAAAAAAAGTCTACCAGAGGGTGAGTGGGGAGCCAGTTTCAGTAACCTGCCAGAGACAATTCCTGTAACCTTTTTCTGTTAAATGTATAAACCCTCCTGCTGTAGAGATCAAGGTGAATCAAGAAACAGATTTTTTTTAACTTAAAATTACATACCTTTGGGATAATCAATAGCTCCTAATGTTTCTGAAAGGATCAAATATAGAGCTGAACATGAACCACAACATTCAGATCCAGAGTAGTGTTTTTCCAAAACACTGATGGTATTTAAGAAGGGTACGTAAAAGAAAGATGTCCAATGAGAGAAATGAGCAGACCTGACCAGAAGCCACAAGCAAGGTACTTAAGATACCTGATGAGGTGTGGCAAGGTTTTGAGGAAGATCTGGAGCGGTATCTAATGAGGGATCTCAACAAAGAACCCTTTTGTTGACTGCATCAAGAACAATGAACAGAGTGCATTTATACCAGTGGGTGAGGGCAGGCAACAAACATGAAGCTTGACTTCATTTCTACTTTCGTACTACTGCCTTCAAGGATTAAACTACCTTAAAAGACAAGGAGCTCACTAGTGTCATACTAAGGATGTAAGAAACAGCATTTCACATATTATTACATAGAAAATAATGCCTTTTACATGTACATTTACTATTGCTCTAACATTTCAGGAAGTAAGGGAGTTTCTATTTAGATGGGGCTTTACATAATTGTTTTCTTTCAGGTACATCTTAGACATGCTGTTAGTGGAGTGTTACACACTGATGCATTTAGAGACCGCTTGCTGCCAAAGGATGCCAAGAAGTCTGTCTTGGAACTTCCTGATAATTCTATTTGCAATTTTGTAAAGCAGAAACATAAGTTTAAAGCTCGTGGGAATCCTTTGGCTCTAGAAATCAAAGAATCAAAGAGAAGTAGAGTTGAAGGGACCTCCAGAGGTCATCTAGTCCAACCCCCTAACTGAGGCAGACTTATCCCTAACCAAACCATCCTATGCAAGCCATAACCTGAACTCTACATGACTACCATCAACCCTGAAACAACACAACACAACACATAACACCCTAACCTGCCACAGATAAAGCAGGGGAACCATGGCAGCCAATGTTCTGCTACTAAAGAAGATTGTTAATACATGCTAAAGAGATCCCACATAGAGGGCCACACCTCCCACTACAGAGGAAGACAAGACCCTCCATGATCTATACCAATCTGACCATAGACTAAAATTCCTTCCTGACCCCAAATATAGTAATCAGTCTGACCCCAAGCAGAGGCAAAGCCCTCTAGTCAGGACCCTCCATCTTTGGTCTCAACAGGAACATTGGCACAACCCAGTCAAAGTTCCCAGCCTTAACTGTAGCCAATACCTCTGAGGGAGGTTTAAAAACACCCTGACACATGCAGCAGAAAAGGGGTTGTGGACAACCAGCAAAGCCCAGAAGCAAGGGAAACACTCATAGGAGAACATAGACATATCTATACCAGCTGCGTCCAGATGAGCATGGATGTGCAGTATGTGGCTCCACAGACCTACCAGCAGGGCCACAGATGCAGGCATTCACACACTGCTACTTTGCAGTGTGTGTGGGGGGGTTCTTGACCCTGGGAGATCCCGGGGTCAAAATGAACCATACCCAAAAAAAAAAAAAAAAAAAAAAAGCAGGGTAGCAGTGCACACACGGCAGCAGTGCGCACCGCCCAAAACCAGAGCCTGGCTGGCCAGAGCCAAGCTTCAGCTGCCAGCCAGGCCCCCTGCTGCAGGCGCCGCAGCTGCATCTCCAGCTCCCCAAGGCCCCCAGGATCCTAGGTAAGGCTGTTGGAGCCAGCACAGTTGCTGGCCCCAGCCTCCCCTACCCCACCCTAGGTAATCTGCCATGCACCAGAGAATGCACCACAGGCATTCTGCAGGGATGAGCAGCAGTGGCACAAGGTAAACCACTGCTATTTGTCTCTGAGGAAGCACGTGTTCCTGCTTGTGAGGACATGGCCATCTAGAGTATTCTTGAGTAGTGGCTGTCCAACCTCTTCTTGAACACTTCTAGTGATGGAAATTATACAACGTCCCCAGGCAGTCTTTTCTACTACCAGTACTAACAGTGAAGAAGTTTTGCTGGATATCCAATCTAAACTTACTTTGCTGTAACCTGAAACTACTGGTCCGTGTCCTCCTCTGCAGCAAAAGAGAAAAGGTGCTTTCCCTACTCTTTAAGGCAGTCCTTCAAGTATTTGAAGATTGCTGTTATGTCCTCTCTAAGTGGCTTTTCCAGAAGCCAAACAAACCTAGCTCAGTTTTCCAAACAAACACATTGAACAGCACTAGGCCTAGGGATCCCTGTGGGACTACATTCAAAACCTTCTACCATTCTGACATGGATCCATTAATAATTACCCTTTCCTTGCAACTGTTGAGCTGGTTAGCTATCTACTGGGTAGATAAATACTAGCTTTGTCCAGCTCGCATTTTTCCAATGTATGAGAAGGTTGAGAAAGACCTTGTCAAAAGCTTTGCTGAAGCCTAGATACACTACAGTATATCCACAGCATTTTGTCCATCCACTTAAGTAGTTACTTTGACAAAGAATGAGATCAGGATTGTTTGGGGGTTTTTTTGATAATTTGTTTATCATAAATCCATGCTGGTTGCTTGTGATCAGATGCTTGCAAATGGCCTTCTTTAGGATATGCTCCTGCAACTTGCCAAGTGCTGAGGTGAGACTAACTAGTCTGTTCCTTCAGTTCTCCTTTTTGCCTTTTTTAAGGAAGGGCACTATTTTGGCCCTTTGCCAGTCCCCTGGTACCTGGCTCATCTCCCATGACTTCCTGAAGATCATTGCAAAGAGTTCCGAGATCTCCTCTGCCAGATCCTTCAGTATACTGGGATGAAGTCCAGCGTTGTTGACTTGAATTCATTCTAACCCATCAAAGGTTCTCTGACTGTCTCTTCTGTTATCTTCTCCCTCAGGTTGTCCCCTTCCTTATCCAGATAATCTTTATTATGCTTGCGGCTGCATCTTAATTTTTTTTGTGAAGACTGAGGCAAAGTAGCTGTTGAGTAGCTCTGTCTTCTTTGCATCATCTCGTTAGGCCCTGGCTAGTTAACAGTGGCTCCAGTTTCCTTGGTCCTTCTTTTCTGGCCAACATACTTATAGAACACCAGCCAATTGCCCACTGGGGGAGCTGGCAGGGACACAGCACCATGACCCATCACTGCACACTGCCACCACCTCTCAGGAGCAGGGGGGAGGGAAGAGGGAGGAGCTTGCCCGCCATCCCATCCATTCCACTCAGCCAGCACCGCATGCCGTGCCCCCCAACGCTGTCCCCTCCATCATGGCAGTGCTCCACCACACTGCCACCACTGCTTCCTGTCTGGAACACTCGTTGACCACTCTGATTGGTTGTATCAGTCAGCACTGTGATTGGCTGCCAAAACAACCAATCAGAGTGTGAATAAAGCATTATGGACAGACAGACAGACAAAGGCTTTCATTACATTAGAATTTTCTTGTCTTAACATCCTCTGCCAGGTGAAGCTCATTCTTTATCTTTGCCTTCCTGATTTTGTCCCAGCGGGTTCTTGCTACTTCCTGGTTCACTTCTTTGGACCCGTTCATTCTTCCATTGTCTGTATGCTTTCTTTTTGCATTCGAGGCATTTTAGAAACTCCTTGTGCAGCCCTGATGGTCTCCTACCATTCTTTTAATGCTTCCATCATGTCAAGACAATTTCTTCTTGGGCTTCCAATACTCTGCCCTTTAGAAGTTTCCAGGTACCTTTATTATTCAGTCCATCTTCCTATGGCATGTAGCTATGAAATTAGATTAAAGTGAAAGTATTTTCTGGATTAATATCATGACCAAAAAATAAAAATACACTTTTTTCATCAAAAAGGATAATTTCAACCACTGCACCAACAAACTACAAATTCATTAGGAACCAATATCTATGCTACAGCACTTCTGCATGCATTACAGCTTATTTAATTAAATGTAATTGCTTTTAACTGACTGTTAATGATTAGGGTATGTGGATTTTTTAGCTGTATTTAATCAGGTAGCCAAGTGGAGGTAGTGTTCAGCCTGCCATTGAGGACAAGGGTATGATCAAACACTGTCCAAGTGTGTTGAAGACAAGTCCTACATGACTTAAAGCAGTGGTTCTCAAACCCTTTTTGACTCAAGGCACACTGCATTGGGCTTGATCCACCCCTCTGTAATTTTTGTGAATTGTGTGGCACCAAATTTCAAAAAGATAGATACACAGATAGATAGATTTTTTTTTTTTAATTAATCCTCATACAGGGGCCCAGTAGTGTGGATGGGGGATTGGCCAGGCAGAGGCCAACCGGACCCTGCATTTCCTTGCTTATGTCCTCAAATGTCACAGCACCCCTCAAAGGATCCGATGAAAAAAGGAGGACCACAGCCTTCTAGTTGAGAATCACTGGCCTAAAGGAAAAAAGGGTGGAGTGCTTTGATAGTAGATAGTCAATGACTCTGCAAATCTTTAATTTGCTACCCTGAAGCAGTACAGACAACAAAGCAGAATAAAACAAAAAGCTATTTTGTAACTCTGAAAAAGAGTACTATTGGCTATTATTCCATCTTCACTCCATTCCTATCCCCCACAGGCTGCAGGAACACACACTTACCTTGTTCCTGTTCTGGTCCCTTGACACCTTTTGGTTTGAAGGAATGGTACTCCAATCAGAGTGTATACTATAGTTATCCCTTATCCTCTGATGAGGAAATAAAAGAAACCTATGGTATTTGAAAGTCTGCCTTGCGCATCAGTATTTAAGCAACTCGCATCCCTTGAGAAGAGTTAGGACGATAAGCTAACAGGCCAATTCAATTTGGGATCAATTTCCCATTCCCACTGTGAGCATATCACTTAGGCCAGTGATGCTCAACCCCTCTGGCTCTGCAAGCCAGATAAGTGGCAAGGGGATAGTCCGTGGGTCAGATCCCACATGTAGGGTCAGTGCATGGCATCAGTCCACAGGTGCAATCAAGTGTGCCAACCCAATCCCACACACCAGTACAATATGGCACATGGAACCAAATCATCTGGCCTAGGGGTTTCCCCATGGGTCTAGGAGTTTGGCAGCAAGGGCGTAGTGACCAGATAAATTGCCATAGCTCTGGGAGCAATTAATATTGCTACTGCTTCCCCACCACCAAATTTTTGGACCTGTGGGGAAACCCATGGGCTGGCTAACATGACTCAGTGGGTTGAATCCAGCCTATGGGCCAGAGATTGAGCACCACTCTTCAGGCCACTGGGACCAATCTTTTCAGCAGGTGTTCCACAAGGTAAGCTCTGCATCATCCCTGAGTGTTATTCTGATACCTTATCCCTGCCCAAACTGTTGTTCTGCTTTCTGCTCCCTGCCTTATGCTTCCTTGTCTGATTGTTCTGCTCTCTGCCCTATCTGTCACTACTTCCTTCCTGATCTGCCACGTACTACACAGAGAGGCTACCCATACTACTTGTGGAAGGCATACCACAGGCTGGCCACCCCTTGCCTTAGGCCAAGATCCTTAAATGAGATTTAAGTGCCTGAAAGTCTTTTGTTGATCTGCTCCTTGAGATTCCTTCTACCAGGGCACCCCATCTACAAAATGAGGATTTCCCTTTCCTTCCTGTTGGGGTGTTGTGAGAATACATTATACTGGCTCTGATGTCAGTGTGATGAAGTCCAGATAATTACAGTAGATGTTAAATCAAAGTACAGTACACCTGTATAACTTGTTGGCATTTCTGGGTCATTTCCTTTTTCTTCATAATAGATGCTGAATATTCAAAGTACTCAAGTTTGTATAAGGTACTTTATAAGCAAGCATGGGAACCCTATGCATATGGTGTCTTATGACCTGTTGCTGTTAAATGATTACAAACATGCCTTTGACATTAGAACCATCAGCTAATTGTTGAGTTGTATGCAATGGATTGTGTTCCTGCACATGTAACTGTACAGTCTCTTGCAGAGTTTGACCATTTAACATATCCTGCCACACTATGTGTCCATTGGGCCACAAAACAACTGCTCCTTTTTTCACGTGGTCTAAGTCTCTAATATAATCTGATTCCTACATAAAGTGTACCTTATTTACCAGCATTCTTTGCTCTTAAATAGCACTTGTGTTGTGGAATCTCTGGGGTGTCCCTATGAAACCTGGTGCTCATGGCAAAAACACCTGTGGCTGCATCACTTCGTAGATTTGTCCCATATGGTAGTGCATTTCTGGCTATTTATCCCACCATCATGTCTTTCAAAGTTTTGGTCATTGTCCTATCTATCAACTTTAGCTGACTATATGAAGCTTTGGATCACTATTATCTCTTTCCCACAGAGATAGGGAAGGCCTATTCAGGACTTCAGAATGAGAGAATGCAGAATGGAAACAGCTCATAGCAGGCCATGCACGAGATAAAAGGCATTTTCAGGCAATTCCAGTTCTTATTTATTAGCATTATGCACCTTTTTAGACCATATCACATCTTTACCTACTGGCTCATGGAAAGAGAGCTTATTCCAGAGAAGTGCCACTTTCATCTCTTCCATACAGAAATTCTCCTACCTATTATGCTAGATTTTGAAACTGACATCTCCTTTGGAGATGTAGCAAGATGCTCCTTCATCAGACTCAGTGTGACTAGGGCTTCAACTGTATGACAGCTGTGGTCTCACATTATTGTTCTAGAATAGGTCTGTAATCCTAGCTGGCTCACACCCCACCTGACCGCCTACACTTTCAAGAAATGACATCAACACTACAAGTGGCATAAAGTATCAGGCAGTTCTACAGAGCTCTGGACATGTCCTTGTGCACAGCGTGTTCCCAACGTGATGCCACCTACACTTTCTGACACCAGTAATTGATGATTTAAAAAATAAGTCTCCCCATTTTGCCCCTGAAAATGGAGTTCATGCTTCCTTGTCCTCATGTAACTTCAGCCACCCACAGGAAAAGATAACCTAGAGATCCAGGCCTTGCAAGAGCATGTACAGGCAGTGTCTATTAAACAGACAGGGCCTGCCAGTGAGTTCATTTTAAGCAGTAAACAGACATCAAAATGTTCCCTTCTAGTCAGAGTAACCTTGTCCTGAAGTGATTTAATTTCCCTGCTAAATTGTATGGTTTGTATACGAAGACCACATGACTGGGACTGCAAGGAAGAAGTCTCTCTCTGAAAGCTTATATTTGCCCTTTATCACACTGTTTTGCTTAGTATTCTATAAATAGATTGTGTGCCGTGTTTTTCCTTTTGGCCTCATACTATAAACTGGTTTCTAATTGGCTTTTGGGAGTCTGAAGAAAATCTCTAGAGAATGCTGTAAGCGTATTTGTTAGAGGTTCACAAGTGGATTAATTTCATAACTGGGCTCAGTTGACACATTTTAAAATATAAATTAATTAGAGCTGTTTGCAATAGATTTGTCTCTGCATTAGAAATCAGGAATCTAAATAGCTTGGTTTGTGTAGTCTGAGTTTAGTTACAGTTAGGCTGGGATCCATTTTTAGCAACAAACTGTTTCTCCAAGATAGTTTTGGCTGCATATTAATGCTGGAAGTGTCTCTACAAAAAATGCATTATAAGACTCCCATTTAATTCTGACTAAACCTATCTATTAAAATATACACGAAGTTCACAGACAAAAAGGCAGAGAGAGATTTTATTGCTGATCTTGTCATTTCTTAGAGATAAAAGCTATAATAACTGCATCACAAATAAACTGTTCTTCCTCCGTAAGTGTTTTAGTTACCACCACTACACAACAACATATTAGAGAAACAGGAAGACCTGTTAATTTGATCCATGAACTTAGGGACTAAACAACAGAAGCAGGAAGGAAAAAAGAACTTGCCTAAATTAAATTCCAATAGAGCACTGATTCTAAGGCATGTAAAAAGGTCTCTTTTAGCACCATCTGCCTATCTCCTCCATACCTAAGCAGTGGCTCCTTTAGGTGAGGCAGGTTAAAGTGTTGACACCAAACTGTCTCATCCACCAAGTGACCTCTCTAATAGGAATTTAATACACTTTGCCTCTCCCTTCATCTTTTGTGCAAGTCTGTTACTATAATATAGCTGTCTAGGCTTTCTGGCTAGGGACAGACATCAAAAAGCCTGAGCCTGGATTGATTCAATCTTTGCAAGTTTGTCTAACCTGGCTAGGCTGAATCAGTTTGTAACTATGCAGACATCCCCTCTGCACTGAAGAAATGCAAGCACATGCCTGCAATGGTGCAGGCTGGAAGCCAGGGGGCACTAGAGCAGTCTGTCCTACCTTTCCACAATGCTGAGAGGAACGGGAAGGGGTAGCCACCCACTCACTGTTGATAAAAGAGCATTATCACCCCATTAGCAAAATAACAGCCTCTCTCATAAGTTCAAGCTCTTCTCAAACAACTTTTTCCAAGGAAGGAATGGAGGGACATTACCAGCTGACCTGTTCATTAGCTCCAAAAACCCCTAAGCTGACACTGTCTTGTCTGCCCTGCAGTGACGGATTTACAATTAAGGGGCCCTATGCTCAGCTTCATGTTCAGGCAGTGGCTTACCGCTGACTCCCAGCACCCAGGGGCCAATGCCTACATACATTTGCACACCCCTCCCCAGTATGATCCACATAGAGTGCAGGGCCCCACCTCCTGCAACATTCACGAGGGAATTAGCACGACACACTGGCCGTGGGGGAGAGGTGGTGGCTAGAATTACTGGCCGGAACAGCTGAAGCAGCCCACAACCTGCTGGGTGGGAGGGAGGGCCACAAACAAAATGCAAAAGGCACCCTGGCCTCTCTAGCCAAGGTCTGGGCCCCTACCTCAGGCAGCAGCAGCAGCGGGGGCCCCTGTTGTTAGGAGCCTTGTGCCACTGCATGTTTTGTTTCATGGTAAATCTACCACTGCTGTCCTGTTTCCCACAGCACAGACCATAGCCAGCATGTGGGATGCTAGCTAATGGTGAGAGGTGTCTGTCTAAGGCAGAGGGGTGGGGGAATCCCTGCCTGAGCAGGGAGTGGTGAGGGGGATGTGGGAAAGCAGGAGGAAGCAAGGCAGATGCTGCTGTACCTGCAGTCTCTGCCAGAGCTCCAGCCAGGGAACAGAGAGCAGAGCCCCACCCAGAGTTGCAAAGCAACTGAGATACTGGAAGATTCTGATTCAATTTAAACTATGAAGGGTTCTGGGGCAGACATTGCATAAACCAGTTTGACCCAAATCAGTTGAGTCAGATACTACATTCAACCAACTTTATCTGTGTGCCCGCCTCCTATCTAAGAGGTGCTCCCTAGCAGCCCTGGCCCGACTCAAAGATCATCTGGGGCCAAGGTCTGGGGTGGGACCTCCTTTTCTCTCCTGCCACGACTTTGATGTTAACTTCAGTGAAGGGGTTTTCCCTAAGGGTAGCCTTCAGGGCAGCCACGCCGTGGGGCAGGCACTCATGGGGCTCCGACACCCTGGCCATTCGCCACCTTTCCGTTGTGGGTCTTTGAGCCCTCAAGCACCTCAGGGTTTCTTCATTCCCTATCCCGATTTCTTCTGGCCCACCAGCCACTCCACCAGTAACTCTGGGTCTTTGTCTAAGCTACCCAGGCCCAAGGCCCTCTGCCTTAGCCTCAACTATCCACACGCTCAGGTCTTTATCCTACCTGCACCACGAGTGGTGTGTAATCCCCCTCACCATGACTGCTAGCAACAAGTGGGTCCCTGTTAGTCCAGAGTTCCCCTTCAATCTAGCAGCTTTTCCCCTCCTAGGGGTCTCATCCAATAGTAGTCCTTCAATAGCCTTCCGTGTCAGGAGGCCAGCTGGCTAGCAAGTCTACCTCCCTGCCAACCTCTCTATCAGAATCCTCACCGACTCCGCCACCGGTTCACCTTACTGAGCCTACGTCGGTTCTGCTGCTGGCTCTCCTGCTTGAATCGCTGTCAACTCCCCAGCTGGCTCTGCTTCCTGAGCCTTCGCTGGTTCCTCTGCTGCTGGCTTACCCGCTTGAGCAGGCTCTGCCCCCACCTTCTCAGCCAAGACGGTGCTGCCCTTGCTGCTGCCGCAGCCACAGCACTCAAGTCTCAGGCTTTCCTCCCAAGTCTGTCTCCTTTCCCATCTCTGTCTGCCTTCCCGGGGCCATCTTTTATCCCCTCCGGGTGGCGTCTCTTACGGACATCACCTTGCTTCAGCCAGATATAGGTACAGCTGACAAATCATTCCGGCGGTTTGGCCATGCGTCCTTCAGTCCCTGCTGGAGGTAAGTGAGGTTTTCATTTGTTTTTTTCGTGGGATCCTTCGACAATCCCTGTTCCCCTGGGACAATCTGAAACCAGTTTCAACCATTTTCAAACTGGTTTATATACAGTGAACATCTGTTCTGTTACAGATTTAAACCCGTTTCTGATCACTTAAACCGGTTTGTGTGTAAAGTTTGTCCCGAGCCTCTGAGTCCTTATAAACTTTTCCCTTCAATTGCTATCAGTGTAAAGTGCCAAGCTGTTTTTTTTTTTCTGTATGTCTCTAAGTAGTTCTGTATAACTTCCATGAGAAGCTACAGTTGCCCCTTTTAATTCTGGGGACCTCAGTTGTGTGTTGCTCTCCTGAAGAAGTCTGCAGCAGCAGCAGCAAAGCTTTACTTCTACTCAGCTCACAAAGTTCAGAAACAAGCAACACCTGTGAAATTCCTCCACTGAACCTTAGAAAGCAACTACACCTCTACATGCCAACCTCTTTGGAACCCAACTCTGTAAGTTATATATAGAGAAATACCCAAATCATGACTGCGCAGATTTCATGGAAATTGGGCAATCTCCACAAAATCTGCTGGAGAAAAGAACAAACTTGTTGAAAATAAAATGCTGGCTCCCCAGTGGGAGCCAGCAGTCCTCGTGGCCACTGAAGCCTGCCAAGTGGAAGAGGAAAGGGGGCCTGCCAGCATGAAGGGCTGTAGCCAGAATGGATGCTCCTCCACCCTTGACCACTGACTGGCTGTTGTGGGACCCCAGCCTTCTCTACCAATCAACAGAAAAGGGTAGGGGGCTGCATGACAGAAAGTCCTCTTAGCTAAGTGGCAAGCAGCAGGGCCACATGATGGACAGCTCTCTCTACCAATCAGCTGTGGGAGCAAGGCCACGGGGGCCCTTGGCCCCCAGAAGCACAGGAGGGGCACCATGATAAGCCCTTGAAAATGGCGACCGGCCTCATGATCTGCCTGCAAAATCAGCTGACCCTCTTCTCAAGGTGGGCCGACCCCGATTTATATACTGTCTTGGCTGGACACGTCCCGTCGCTCAAAAGAGCTAACATTTCAAATGTTAAAAGCCTGAGTTTTTATGTGCACTGGATACAACTTTTTCTTTCTCTTGTTTAGCTACTGTGGGATAAACAGAAACATTAAAATTACATGCTATTGTATAAATTGTAAATTGTGTAAATTTTTTTTAGAATAACTTGGATTGTTTCAATGTACATCTATTCAAAGTTTCATTAAAGTCTTCTCATGACAAAAGTGATGGATTGCTGTTTTAAAAATAAAAGTTACATTGAACTCCTTTGAATGCCTAAAGTACTAAACTAAATTAGATATTATTTTCCAAAAAGATAAAATTTGTGACCTGAAAGCAGTGCAATTTTTGTTACATTCAACAACTATTTTCATGTTTAACAAGAACAAGAATCCACTTTACTTGAAAATATGAATGTAGCCTCACCTCTAAATTATGAAGTTGCTATAAAAAAGGCCATTAACACGTGTAAGACAACTGCTACAGGAGTTAGTAGCAACACAAAATGTATAATCACACACACTACTACCAATTACTCCAGTAATTGTATGTACATAGATGCACACTTTTTTTTCATTTTTGTATTCCATTTCATGTAAATGTATATGCTTGCATGTGCATACATATGTGTGTATACGTGTTTTTCAATTTGATATTTTTTTTAATTCAAACAGTTATATAGAGAGACAGAGAGCGAGCGCGAGCAAGAGAAACACAGTATA
Source organism: Caiman crocodilus (assembly GCA_030014935.1). NCBI lineage: Eukaryota > Metazoa > Chordata > Crocodylia > Alligatoridae > Caiman > Caiman crocodilus. The sequence goes on along the minus strand of JAGPOW010001918.1, from coordinate 34,780,755 downwards.
TATGATTATGTTTGAATTACAAAACCATATCAAATGGAAAAACATTATTCCTGGATATGAAGGGAACAGTTTCATAGCTCACTCTCATAGAAATCACACTGATCGATTCAAAATTCTAAAGCTTCTGTTGTAATTCTAACCCTGACCCTGTGATGTGGAGAGGTTTAAAAGCTAGTTCTGAGCTACTGCACTTCACAGGGAAAGGTCTCTAATTGACAGATTTGAGAGTAAAATGGAAATAATAATTTTTTTTTTAACTTCAGTATACTGGCAGTGGCAACCTCCACTTGAGAGCTGCTTTTGCTTTGTTGATTTTGTCTCAGCAGTAATGTTATTTTAACATGGATTTGGGTGTTTAGTTTCATTATGGTGGTATCTATAGTACTGCATCACAAATGGCACTACATTCCTTGCATATTTTATAGAATGCATCAGCTCAATTTGGAACAAAAGCAGTTGTTTTGGATGCATCACTGCAGACTGTTGTCTAATCCAAAATATCTGCTTTGTAGTGCCATTCCTACACAAAAAATGGCAGGGGTTTGTTGTTTACCAGAGCTAGAAGCAAAAAAACTCCTCATCTACCTCAGACAAACATGGAAGTTACTCTGTGGGCCAAGTTCTGCCCAGTTATACCAGTTTATGTATCCCACAAGGTGAAGTATTTCAGTGTTCATTAATTAAAATCTTAGTAAATATAAAATAACAGTCTCCATGTGTCTAGAGTTTCATTCAACCAGGGGATCTGAACGCATAATGAAAACATAAACCAACACATCAGCTGTATTTAGGAATGATTATACTCACTGCTGAATCTGAATACGTGAAGATACCAACCCTAGGAGCCAATGAGGTAGTTGTAAATGATAATTAGGATAAGCAAACATGTAGAGCTTGCATGTGTAAAACTGCATGGATACAGCTCTAAAACACTGTGTCACACTATTTGACTGTGTGGGTACTCGGTCTGAACGACACCTTCACAGCCCTTGCAGGGGAGTAATATCTACCTTGACTTGTCCCTCCTACCCCTCCTTTCCTTTCTTTATTGCCCACATTATAATTCTGGTTATGCTGCAAGGCTGCTTCCAAGATATTCCCTGCTGTAGTCAAGTGGGTAGGAGTGGAAACAGGAAAGAAGCTGAAAGGAAAATGGGAGCAGTCCTGGCGCTACAATCCTATTTCCTGATTTTTACTACTCGTATGATTCCTTTTTAATTATCAGTTCATTTAAGAACTCTTGCTCCAGCCAGACAGGTCTCTTATCGTATATCCTCTCCTTTCTCTGCATTTGAATAGTTTGACTGAGAGCAGCCACACTGCAAAATAACACACACAGCACAAAGCGATTGAATTACTGCTTAGAGTAATTGTATTAACTGAGGAGCGGTGTTCATTCAAGTTGAAGCATACGTTCCTGGATAGGCAAGCCAATTCCCTTTGAAAACACCAACGCCCTTGAGTAAAGGGTATGTGTATGGATGGGACTTGAGCTACAGACAAAACTGGAGTTTCAACTTAAATGAACTCCATGATGAAGATAAGCCCTAAAGAAAAATTAAGTAGTTAAGTAGCAGTATTCCACCACGTATCTTTCCCAAACTATGCTAACATAGACCAAAACCAATAGATCAGGGGTGGGCAAAATATGACCCAGGCTGGATGTGGCCTGCCAGGACATTCTATCCAGCCCTCGGGGCCCCTAAAAAGTTTAGAAAATTAATATTCACCTTCCCTGGGCTGCCTGTCTTGCAGCCCTCGATGGCTTGCCAAAACTCAGTAAGCAGCCCTCCACCCAAAATAATTGCCCACCCCTGCAATAGATCATGCAAGATGAACAAAAAGTTCACCAACATCTAGGAGGCTGGCTGTATTAACAAAAAGTTTAAAATAAGGAAGTTAGGTTCTCCTAAAGCTGGAGATCTCAGAGTTCCTCCCTGCATGTTCTTAAGATGGAAGATCTAATAAACAGGCTCAATCACTTGTCCTTTCCTTATATCCACTAGGTTTAGCAACAGACATTGCATTTGTCCTGGGATAAGTTGTGCCTGTGTTTGTCCCAGAACAGAAAAGTCCTGGGATTAGCATGTACACATATCACCCTTCCAATCAAGATTCAGTGAGTGGCTGAATGCACTGCTGCCTTTCTGTCTTTGATTCAATGTTGAAATCCCAGGATAACCATTCAGACATATTTCTCAATGTCTGGGGCAAACTGTTTTCCCTCTTTAACCCAGAAACCTTTTTAGGTTTTGTCCCAGGACAAATGTAACCTCTGCTTGTAGCCTGAGTCCAAGGAAGCCATTTAACCTTTTTTGTTTAGAATTAACATAGTAGTTGATTCAATGAGATTTTTTCAGGCAAGCAAAGACTGTCACACAGTCTGGTAATTTGTTTTGTGCAGATAACGAATCATTAATGCTCTGGCGTACGTGAAGAACATTACATAAACAGTCTTGCAAATTACAAAAAGATTTAACATCTAAGTGTTTTAGAAAGCACATTTTAGTTGTTCTGTATTTCACTTAACTTCACAGTCATCAATTCTAAAAGTTGCAATGGAAAACAAAATATAATCCTTCAAACCTTAGGGGAAGGTCGCAGTTTATATCTAGAAAGTATGATGCTGACAGTCTGAAAAGATGCCAAAGTTGACAGTTAACTGTCACATAATAAGAAGGCTCTTAAGACTCTTTCTTCCCATTCCCAGGCCAGACTTGAGTTTGGAAGTCACTGAATGAATTCCACAAGTACTACAGTTTGTACTTTCACAGACTACTTAAAAGCTGAAGTATCAGATTTCACAGCACTGTGAAAAGGCTGGAACAACTTCAAAGCATTTCTAAAACATCTATTACTTTATTATGGAGAGACAATAGTCTCTCCATAGCTAAGGTTGAAACAATCCTTCCATTCGAAGGCTGATTTTGACACGCACAGCCTTACCAAAATGAAACCAATCCATCTGAAATTTCACAGGCAGGAGTTTATGCCAAGGTAGAATGCAGAAAGCTTGAAGCAAATCAGAAAAAGTGTTTGTGAGATATCAAAGTTTTTTAAGAGATTGTGTGAATTTTGGTTTGTCATAACTCAAAAATGGCTTGGATTAGCAATTCCAAATTTGATTTAACATGTTGGTCCTGGCAAGAATTTAGTGCCTGTGACTAGTTTTATTTAGCTATTAGAAGCAGTATCCAATTACATTAGCAACTCCAAAGAGCTTTTACCCCATCTTGGGCCTCAGTTGAATTTTAAAAGTTACAAATGGCACCAATGTCTAATGCCAGAACTTACAAAATCTGACTTCATTCAAGTTTCATAAAGTCTGCACAATTTGAATTAATACAGATGAGTAATTTGAAAAGATGTCATTTCCTCATCCCATCCTCTTTGGGCATTACACAATGGACAATCATCTGCAATTTTCTATATTCAGCAATTGGCACCAGTAATTTCTGCACGTACTACAAACAGATAGGACTCAATACATTATACTTTTGCTTATTTGCTTCACAAAAAGAGCTCTGCTCCTATAGGCTCTGCTCCTCAAGACTTCCTAGTGTGAACTTTACCACCTATAAGGAAAAGGACCAGCAAACCTAGAAATGAGGAACTGACATCAAAACTAAATGCAGGTAAACTAAGGTTGGCAAAGCTGATTGTTCTCAGTTCAGCGTTTAGCCAATCTTTAAACTGCACATCAGTGAAACATTTTAATTTACAACTGAACCTTGAGTAATAGGAGCAGAGCTTTGTTTGTGAAGCAAAAGTACAATGTATTGAGTCCTATCTGTTTGTAGTCCGTGCAGAAATTATTGGTGACAATTACTGAATATAGAAAATTGCAGATGATTGTCCCTTGTGTAATGCCCAAAGAGGATGGGATGAGGAAATGGCATCTTTACATGTGATAGTACTAAATATGATAACAGATTACTTCCCATGTTCTTATGTTTCTTAGTACATTTGATGTTACATGACAAAATGAGAAACAGCAATACCCAGAGCATTGAAAATCGCATTGGTGAAAGGATACATAAAATTTGTTAATGTGATGAAAACTACAAGGAAATCAAGCTACAACAATTTTTCCCAAATGCTTCCTCAGTGTGACCCCATTTCCTCAGCATGTCCCCTCACTCCCAACCTGCAGCCCCCCACAACCCCATGTGCACCTTACTTCTCACCCATATCCTCCTCACCCTGCCAGCACCCCTCTGGCCAGAGCAGAGTGCAGAGCCCGGGTCCTCCATGGGAAGCACTGCCAGAGCAGAGCCCATGGTGGTGGGAGGATGCAGGCTGCCTGCTGCAGGCTTGGAGCTACCCATCCTACTGCCCGCCTCGCAGGGGCTCCACAGCTTAGTGGGCAGGACCTGGTGCAGGAGGGAGGAAGCGCTGTACCACACCACTAGGGCTGCCAAGCTGAAGCACCCCCTGCTCGACCGGCAGCAGCATGGGCACAACTCTGTGCTGCCACCACTGCCGTGCCTCACCTTGGGACCCACAGTTTGGGAACCACTGAAATACAGACTTCACTGAGAATTAGAATAAAAGAAACTGCAAAATTCATTCTGACAAAGTGAAACAGCAGGTGCATTCATAAGAGAGTCAAAACAAATCTGAGGGATCCTTGGTATAAGTCAGTGGCCAAACTTCCCTTGAGCTTATGTTGCAGCACTATTTCATCCAGGCTCCAGCCTCTTGTATTAACTTCTGCCATCTCCTCCAAGAAGCTAGGAAATGGAAGGGCTGGTAGAGTCTAGCCTGCTGTCATCCAACCCCCTAAAAATTAATCAAACCGAAAACCTATTAGCTAGCTTCAAAAGAACTTCTGGGAAGTCATGGGTAAAAAGGAGAACACCATAGAGGAGAATCATTCCTCTTAGGATCAGGATTGCTTACAGACTGATGTGAAGATGAGCAATTTTTGGATTTTGCAGTTATATTTTGGTACCTGTCTACAAGAATACCAAGGCTCAAAGTTCAGCCTGCCAACTTACTTTTGTTCCTCTTGTAAAAGCCCCCTCTTCCTGCAGTGCTTTCCATATGTGTTTTTTCTTTCTAACACTTCAAAAGATTCTTCAGTGGTCCTCAGAAAGAAAACCCTAGAACATCACAGTGCCAACAGGCAACTCAAAAATCAGCATAGATCTTACAATAATAAACCATCATGCAGGACAAAGGGGAAGTTCACTACTAAAAAAATGATTTCACTATCAAGCTGATATTAAGCTTAAGAGCAAGCATATGATAATTACTCCTTTTAAACAATCAAGGATGGATAAACAGGGAGGAGCACACAATACTGAAATTCATCCGCAGATAATGGTGGCAAAAATTCTCAATTTGCAATACTGGAAGGCTACTTTCTAGTCTGCCTGAATGGGTTCTTAGCACCTGGGTCTTCTTGATAAGATTGTTTCCATGAAATGAGTCCCAATCCAGTCCAGACAGACTTCAAGGCTGAGTCAAACTTGTAACGATTATGCTAAGTTTGGCAGACTTAACCGTGGTTAGCTTGGCATGCTGGTATTTCAACACAAACCATTTCTTTAATACAAGTACATTCCAAATTCTTTCAATGAAGCACCAAATGTGTTACTGAGGGAAAAGTCGAAGCTGATGTCACTCAGACAGTCAAAATCAGGCTGCTGTTCTGCTACATATTCACAAGAGAACACAGGAGTTCCAGTGAAATGTATTTATATAAAGCACAATGAGTACTTACTTGACCCTGAAGCTATGATCTGTATGGAACAGAAACAACAAAACTTCAGACAGTCATCCCTTCAATTCATGAAGTTACTGGTTCAGTCTTCACTGTATTCTACAAATAAACATTTTAAATCATCTGTACCTGTTGAATGGGGAGGACCACTTGATCATCAGCCAGCATCATCTTCTTTACACAAATAGAGAGGCAGTACTTTTTACCATGTACCTGCAGATAAAAAAAAAAAAATCCTAAAATGAATCATCATCTCTCATTCAAACATTATGATATCTGACTTGCATGGTTTATATAGTGTTATTACCATAACGGTAAGTAATTGAACACCCACAATTTTTCTAAATACCTCAACAAATAGAGAAAAAATAAAAAACTCACAGTTTTCAACCTGAATACCTTAAGTTACAGGTTCCTACAACCATACTTAAGCAGCAAAGTACAAGTAGTCTGGCATTCAGAGGTGCTGTCCAAACCCAGGCCTCAATGATGACAATGAGTGCACACTGCCTGGTGTCTCAGAAAAGTCAGACTATTTGTAAGCATATTAAATCAATATTTAACATACTGTATTTGCTTGTATGCAGCATGCCCCAGAATAAGACATGTGTCTTGTTTCTAAAAGGCAGAACAAATTAAAAACAATCTTTCCTTGAAAATCCTGGTAAATAGCAGTAAGTAACCAAGTAGCGACAAGTAGGGAGACCAGCATGCTCATGGTGTTGCTCTCTGTGGAACACATGCAGTATTAAGCCTAATGGGACATCCAACCAGGTTTATCTTAAACCAGTTTCAGCCATTTTGAAAGCTGCTAAAGTGTACTGAACTTCTGTTCTGTTACAGGTCATCACATTCTGTGGAGTGCAGATGTAACTGGAAACGTTTCAAAACGCTGTTTCATTCAAGATTATTTTTGGAGCGCTTTCGGCCATTTTTGGAGCACTTCATACAGCACTGATGTCTCTCTATTTGCCATTTGAAGTGTTTCCAATGTTACATCTGGCCAGGCCTTTGCTTATCTTATTTGTGTTGTTATACCCTTTCTTGGGGGGGAGGGGGGTGCACACATGTACACATGCACGCATACATGTACAAGCACACATGTAAATTTATATTTATTTTAAAAGCTTCTAAGCTCCTAAAAGCACCCAAAAGTACTTTTTGAGTGGACCAGAAAACATGATAAATAAAAATAATAGGTAATAACATTTCAGTGTATAAGCTATAACCTTTCAAGCAAGTCAGTTTCTTTAAATAAGTAGTGTTTTACCAAAGGACTGAAGGGATTTGTCCCAGAAATGAATGAGTGAATTCTCTAATTAATTTAATTTTGTTTGCTTGTAGGTAGATTGTTGTTATAGCTTTCTTTGTACTCTTTTCCTCTATTTTAGCAGTGCCACTAATCAAATTCAAGCAATGGTTTTGTGAGCACTAATTTATCAAAGCATTTGACATAACCCACTCAGAAGTTATTAGCTGGCATAGTAAGTTACAGCAGCATAACTTTAGATCATGGACTTCGATCATTAGCTGAAATACACCTATGCAAGATTCTGTATTGTCAGATTGCTCAATATTTATAGTTAAGCTTTTGGGTACCTTGCTAGTCCACGTGGATCTGCTCTGGTGTTTATGAAATCTTCAAAACTTTTTAGACAAGGCACAGTTTTAATACGTGCACAGAAATTACTATATACCAACCACAGAAATGGTCACTGGGAGTAGTTCAAAATGTCTTACAAGAATGCTTTGATGATATCCAGAGCAGTACTACTGGCCAGTAGCAAAACTATAATTATGTTAGCTGGATCTAAAACGGAGGTTTGAATTGCAAGAAATCCTTTCAACTTAACCCCATCCAGAACTTTAACAAGACCAACAGACTTTCAAGAAAGTTGCAATCCAATGAAAATGTAAGCATACTATTATAAACTTAAGGGGTTTTTTTAGTGTAGGTCATCTCATTTAGTTTAGGTCATGACAAAAGGAGGGTTTTCAATGCAGGTGCAGAGGAATTTGGGGCTGTTCATGGGAGAAACTGCACAGAAATGAGGAAATTAGTGAGAACATTAACAGATGTGCAATTATATCTGAAGAACATTCAATCTTGATTCATTATGGGCCTTATTGCTGGATTCACTACTGAACACAAACAGGAATTTTTTCACTTACTACAGTGGAAGCAGGATCTGACTCCAAATACCAGCTGGCGTGCAGAAGCTCCAAGGCTATACTTTTCGAATGCATCAACATAAGTCAGAAGGTACCACCACGATCACCTGGCATGACCTCCTATGTGATGTTACTTGGTGAACTGTAAGGTTTGCCAAATGACATATGGCGTTATAATTCATAAAGAACAGATCTGAAGTTTGATAAAGTAGACACCACTCCATTTTGAAAGAATCTTAATTTGACCCTTAAGTTCACATATCAAAGTGGCCACTTTATTAGTATAAGTCAAGTTTGCCTTACAAAGACAAAAGCCTTGCTTCTGAGTGGAAGATCACTCAGAATCTTGGCCTCATGTCTAATCATGTCTTTTCCTTGGATAAAATGTGTAAGAATTTTTGTCTATTTATTAGCTATGCCAATAAATGCATTTTTTATCCTTACCTCATCATAACAGGTGTCCAGTTTAGTGATAGTCGCTCCATTTTTGCCAGCTCGTTCAGCCAGCGTAACAGCTCCTTTTCACTTTGAATGATAATTACATCTCCTTTTCTTTCTTTAAAGCAACTGTAAAATAGCAGATCAACTTCATATCATAACTATTGCTTAAACCCTTTAGTATTTTTGGACCTGATGATATTATGCACCAATGTATTTATGCGCCTCCACAAAACCTAATTTAAGACTCCAATCCTCACATCAAAAACTGGAAGGTGACTGCATTTTTGACATGAACAGCTATATAACATGAACATATTCTCCTTTGAAGTCAACCTCACTTAAAAAGACTAAATGCCTTTAAAGCATATGCTTTCTGTGTTAGTGTGTTCAAAATAATCTGCTGCTCCTTCAAACATTACCCTCCATTTACATATTTTTTTTAAACTGAACCTGTCCATAGGTATTTAAAGAGTTTGGATAATTTATTATGCTGCTGTGCTTTGTTTTATTCTGTCATACATAGCCCAGACCTCCTTAGGCAGTAACAAAATTGAAATAAGTTAATATTTTAATTAGCTAGTAATATTGTCTTTGCCTGCATCAAAAGTCTTCATATTTTTAACTCTTCTGACACTATTTTTACACAGATGTTTAATAGATATTAAAATCTATTTTACAAAGATTTCCTACAATTTTGTTTTTGACTGTTTGCCATCAAACTCTATTACACACAAAGCTATACGACTAAAGAAACATCATATAGCTGAAAAGGCTGTCATTCTTGCCCCATCCCTGTTTCCATCATACATATTACAGGTAAAATTAAGGTACTATGCCAGTGGTTTCAGATCAAGAAAAGTAAGTCTGCAACTCTAACTCTACTGTCCCTGGAATACAAGAAGAAACCAAAGGGCAGAATTATTGTAATTCCTGGTGCTCATTTTAGACTTGAGACAATCTACATGAGATGCTAACTATGCAATAAGTAGCCTACTCATCAGGGATTCTGGATTTCCCTGACAAAAAACTGCAGAATCTTTGACACAACCCAGAAAATCTGTGATTAAAATGAAAGGCCCCCCACAGCCCACCCAGTCCTGATGGTGCCCAATCACCCCTCATCTGCAGCTCCTGCTCCCCCAGCCCTGCCAGAGGGGTTTCCCAGCTGCCAGGGCTATGGAGCCAGAGACCCAAATCTGCAGGTTGACAGCCCTCTGCTCCTACCAGGAGCAGAGTGGAGCCAAACTCCCCCACTGCTGCCTGCCTCCTGGTCTTGTTTCCAAAGATCCTGATATTATAAAATTATGAATATTATCTGCTTTCATTACAGTCAATTAAAGTTTTAATGAGCTCTATAGTACATGGAATGGGATCCAACCATCCAGTACAAAACATGGGAAAATAGCTCTAGGAAGGGAGGCTATTGTGCAGAGATTAATAATTCTAGTACAATAAGGTCCCCTGAAAAGAGTGAGTTTTTAAGATGAGACAACATGCTAGTTCATAATCAGTGGAACCGTCTTCTGAACATGTACAAAGTAGACATGAACAGTACCAATCTTATAGGAACTTTTGATGCTTCTTAATTGAGGGAGTGCCCAGCTCACTAACTCTCTTAGTGATATAACTATCCAAAAGAAAAGAACAGAACCAGAGAACCAAGCTCAGGATAGCACTTAATTAGTGTTTAAAGTCCAGTCTTAATTCAAGACAATAAGCCTTTAAGCAGCTGCTTAAGCTTTATGGACCAAGGTAAAGACCCACTCAGTGGAACATGAGCAGGTACTTAACAGTCTTCATAAACCAGGATGCTTTCCTACATCAAGGCCAGAGTAAGGCTTCCACTAGCAAACGAAAAAGAAGTTCCCCAAGAAAGCCCACAGACCTGGTTCTATTGCTCAATTGAGCAACATTTGTAAAGAACCTGAACAGGTGATGAGAAGGTAAGTACCAACAATCTGGAACTAGTCACCACAGCAAAGGACTATTGGCCTAATGCAAATGCACATTCAAAGGGGCAGAGGGAGATGAAAATAAGGCAAACTAGACGAGCTGGATAACAGAACTGCCGTTTAAGAATCAAGTGTGCATTGCTTATAAGCTATTTTATGGTACTCATCATGGCAGTATCCAAGCTCCTCACATACTTGAACCAATCCTCATAATATTTCCCTGCTTCCCAGGGTATCATACTCATTTCAGACAAGCTACTAAGGCTGAGAAATCAAGGACTTGAGCAAGTTCACATAGGGTAGTTTATGTAAGGGCCAGGAGTAAAAGAGCTCTCAAGTTCCAATATAGTGCTGTAACTTTTACAATACACTGCTTGCAGACAGCTGTAAAGGCATTGTCTCTGGGCCCGTGTCATATGCTCCCTCACACTGATACTTTACTGCAGTCATCAGCTTTGCTCACATGGACTCGAAGGCTGGGGGTATGCACTAGCAGGTCATTCTTCTTTACTTGAAGACCTGCTGGCAAGTCCAACAAAGTCTTCCCTAGTACTTCTAGCAGAAGTCAGGAGGAGAGAAACTTCAACTTGCCTTTTCCTGTGAAATCAGGCTATTTGGGGACAGACAATGATGCTGCATTACTAAGGCCAGCAAAGAGAAAGTGAATGCAAAAGCAGGTGGAGATAGGCTGTACCCAGTCAGCTAGAAGGACTTTTGTTTAGCACACCTTAAAAAGGAAAATCAATAGGTTCCAGTTACTGAAAATGCAATGCATCTAAGAATCCTTTATACTCCAAAACTCTGACTTGCAAAGAACTGCTAAACACCCCCATTCACCACTGACTGGCTAGGCATAACAAAACCTGTTGGCAATGGTACAAATTGCTAACATAATTACTACCTGGTTTAACAAATGTAAAATAAATATTAAACATTAAAACAAGAAACCAGCCAGAAACAGTGGCAATACAGTACATTTAAATTGCATCTTTACTACTAGTTCTTTATTACACTTATTCTCGTATGTATTCCAGGGCTTACAATTTAAAATACAAATACAAATATGTATACAAAGACTGTGTTTAGGCACAGTCAGGACACAGGTGACAACCACATGACCCTAAGCAACAAATCTCTTGTTAGGTGGTAGAAATAGGGACTACTCATAAAAGAAGTGTCCATTGTGCTGTGAAAGTCCATCACCACCCTTCTCTGGGAAAAGTTGTGCTTCCTCCTTCCAGCCTGCAGTGGCGATCAATCCAAAGGTTGGAAGACCTCACCACTCACCTGCATAGCAAATAGTAAGCTTGAGCAAGAGATTCTTCTTTCAGCAGGCCCTTTTGACGTGGAAGGCAAAGATGTAGCAAGCCAGCTCTGCACCCAGACAACTGCAACACAGGGCAGCACCAGCTGCTCCCATGTGAAATGTGATGGTGCAGCCACTTAACGCTGCAGCAGCAGCTGCTTCTGAATCCCCAAAAAAAGACAGCATCAAGTCACCACCCTGTTGTGCCAGACGGGTTTATGGCGGTGGTGGGGCAGTATCCCCCAACTGCTTGAGCTAGGGACCATAAACAGAATATCCTGAGAACCGCAAGTTTCAGAGTTAACAACCAATAAAGATAAAAGGAGAAGCATTTGCCTCTTTGAGCCACTGCTTCAGGTTGTCTTTGGATTCAGGTTGATGTAAGTGTTTTACTTATGGTCAGGCCCTCTTTTTTCCAGGAAGGGGCAGGGTGTTACATACGACAATGGTAAGTATAGAGAGGATTATTTTGCAGCTACAAGAGCTAGAGTTGTGTAACTTATTTTGGGGAGCTTTTTCAAATGAAAGCTGAAATTGTGTCATTATCATGGAACTCCAAAAGCTAAGGCCTCAGGCACAGGTTTAGAGGTCTGGCCCACCAAGTATTTGCATATGGCCTGCGGAACTAGGGCATCAGTGGTTATTCTGCAACAGGGAGAAGTGCAGTAGCAGACCTTAGGCTCTAAACAGATTTTCTGCAATGCTGGCTGCTGCCCAAGCCATCCTTTCTCTCTCATTTTGTCGCTGGTGGGAGTTGGTACCAACAGGTTTCAGTGGTGAGGACTCAGCAGCAGCAATGGTTTCAGTGGCGGGGGCAGGGGGAGGTGCACAGAAGTGAGATAGCAGTCCTTAGAGGGCTGGGGCAGCAGCAGGTGGCTTGAGCAGCAGCAGCGGTGGCAGCCAGCTGGACTGCAAGTGGCAACATACCTCTGGGATAGGTTTACGGTCTGTCCCTTAATCTTACCCTGCACTGATTTCAAAATGGAAAAGACAGGATGCAAGGGAAATCCTTTCCCCGAATTGCCAGACAGACAGACATCACTTCAAACTGGTAGCTGAAATTCAGCCACACATACAGCAATGTACTGTTATTTGTTTATACCTATTGTGCCTTCTTACTCCACTCATACTGTTCAAAACAAGTTTGGAAACAGAACAAAATAGTTTTATTAAAGAAAAAAAGAGGGATAACCACTAACCACCCTTAAAGATAAAGATGGAAATACTTACCTCTCTGAACCACTGCTTCATGTTCTCTATGGATTCAGGCTGGTATCGCTGTTTTGGCCATGGCTGGTAAAAATTGGGAAACAGAAGTCCTTGATGTAGACCTTTAAATTCTATATATTTTAAGTAATATCACATTAAATCAGTCTGGGTTTTATTGATATTTCATGTAAATATATCAGTAATTAAAGAATTTCCTGAAAAGAATAGAAAATTGAAGCCGAACAGAATAACTCCTATGGAGGAACTGTCACATATGACGCTAGCATTTCATAATAATGTACTGCATATATTCACCTTGTCAGTTTCTTTACCAGCCATGCTTCAGGTATGACATTCAACCATGCAATCCCTACAATGAAGTCAAAGCAATGAATTTGTGGTTTTGGGTTATAACAATAAATTGTGATATCACAAAATCAAAAAGTTGCCTTTCAAGCAGAAGTTGTGTTGTGGGGGAGAAATTTCATGTTCACAAGGCCAAAAAAGGCAAAGACAACGTAACAGATATTTATAGTTTTTAATAGAAATGGTTGGTTCCTTAATTTTTTCTTCTTGCAAAAGCCCTTTCTTTCCGAACATGATTCATAAACTATAAAATCAGTTCTATGTAAGTTATAAAACTAGATTAAAAAAAAGCCTTTAAAAGCATGTTATTAACAAACCAGTGGAAAAAATACATTTTCTTCAAGTCAAGACTCTGATCTGCTCCTCTTTCTTTAGTTTTGATGCAATACTTTTTATGCCTATGCAGATAACTTAGTGTCCCTCAGGCGACTGATTCCATCTCATTTCCAGAGGATATAAAACGTTGTGCTGTCAGTTTCAGTGATCCTAATATAACAGGGATGACAGGTGCTAGAACAGTCAAGGTTTTGAAATGTATCTTCAGAGAAAGTTCTTTATGAGGTTTATATAATATTATGGGAATTTTCTCAAGGAAGCTATGGAAAAGCCTAAAGGCGTGTTTGCTTCAGGTACCATTTTTCAAACCATGTAAGAGCAATTCAAATCAAGATTTCAGAACAGGTCAGGTCCTCTCACATAATGCTTTTTGCAGCCTACACCATGAAGTAAAACGTGTGTGTGTGTGCACGCACTCACACATGCTTGTGCGCGTGCGCGCGCACACACACACACACACACACACACACACACACACACACACACACACCCCCCTACAGAAGCCAAGCTAGGTTACTTTAATCATTCTTAAAAACAGAAAGATTGGTACTCAGAGCAACAGGGACCAACGTTTTTGGCAGGCAGGCCACAAATTAGCCTTGAACCCTCTCCAAGAGCCACTCTGATCCTCTTCCCCTGCCCAATCTGTTGCTCTTTCATGTTCCTTCCCTGTGCTCCTTGCCCAATCTGCCACTTTTCTTTCTCCTCCATCCCCTCTCTGATCTGTTGCTTACCACACAGATGCTGCCCATAGCACACATGCCAAAAGCTGGCCACTAGGGGTGTGCAAAATGGATCCTATTTGATTCCGATTCAGCCTGAATCAGGGAAAGTGATTCGATTCGTTGATTCGGATCACTGTCCCCAATTCAATCCCACCGAATCCAAACGTGAAGATTCAATGCCAATTCGGAGAATCGGCAATTCAGACATAGACACATCTTTAAATGTTTTTTTTAAGTACTTCAAGTTACCAGGCACAGCTTGTGAACCCTGTGATGCTGGGGCGGATGAGGCATCCCACAGGAAGCCTCCCAGCATGATCAGTGGCAATCCTGGAAGCAGACCAGAAGTACTTCTAGTCCACTTCTGGGTCTGCAAGGGAACATGTGGGGGAGGAAGGGGGGGCCATGCCCTCTCAGCTTGGGAAATCGGCTGTGGGGGGGGGCCCCCAGACCCAGGAGGCACCAGTCTGTGAGCTGGGGGGCCTGCAGGCCCCCCCCACCCCAACACACTCTCCCAGCAGATCCAGTCCACTTTTGGTCTGCTCCCAAGCATGCTGGGGAGCCTCCCCACGGTCCTGTGGGACATTCCACCTGACTCAGCATCACAGCCCTCATGAGCTGCCTGCTATCTAGAGATATGTAGAAAAAATATTTCAAAAAGTGTCTATGTCTGAATTGCCGAATCTTTCCAAATTGATTCGGAAGCTTCCGATTCGACTCAAAAAGATTAAAGAGTCCTCTGATTCTATTTGGATTCAGAGTTTCAGCCACCAAATTGGGCCAAATCTTCACCAAATATAATCAGGGATGAAAGCTTCACACCACCCTATTGGCCACCCCTGTTCTACAGCAATGATTCCCCACCCAGGTGCTGAGTTTATTTCAAGGGTGTTGCAGGGTACCACACAACATTAACACTGTCAGGTGTGTAGACATGATGCACAAGATAAACAGAGGGACAGCATCCAGACAAGTGTGGCTGTGAGGTATGGGGACCAGATACATCTGCCGCACCACATACCACACATTCAGTTGTTCTCCACACTGAAAGGTAGCAGCACAGAAGGGGATTTTTTTTGACTCCTGGATATCCAAAAAACCTGCAGCAAAAAAAAAAGCAGATCAGTGCATGCATGGGCACCATGCACCACTCAAAAGTGGAGCCAGGCTGCCCAGAGCCACACTGCAGTTGCTAGCCAGGCTCCGCATGGCAAAAATCACCACTACTGCAGCCCTGGAAGGCCCCCAGATAAGGCTGACCCCAGCCTGATCTGGGGTAACTTGCTGCACACTGGAGGACACATGGCATGGGCACTCCCCAGTGACAACTAACAGCAACGCAAGGTGTGCTGCTGCTAGTCATCTCCAGAGAACCAAACATCCATGCATATGTAGACACGGCCACAGATTTCAAATAAAATGTCATAGTGTTAAAACCATTCTGACCTGGTGTGGTTTGTCTGAGCTCTTTGCAATAGAAGAATTGCATTATTATTTTTCTGTATTCAAAAAATGAGTGAAAAGTTAAGAGCTGGCATTTTCCAAGGAGTGGCTTGAGTCTAAAGAGAACCACTGCTCTAGAGAGATTCTGCTTCATTTAAATCAAAGAGAATTTGTCTTAATCTTCCATGAGGGTAGGTGTTTGTATTTAGCAAGCAATTATTTGGGTTTAACACTTATTTCCAAATACGTCCAGATGACACGGGAGCAGGTAAGTTTGGGGTTCTCCTATTTTTGACGCATCAAAAGTGTGGCCATATTCATCTCTGTGCACACATTTTTTTAAATGGATAGCAGAGGGAAGGAAATATAAACTAGGAAAGCTCTATGAATAAAACCACAGAATAGTCTGCTAAACCAAAAAAGTCTTTAAACTGAGCCCCAAACTATTCCAACCTACAGGTTTTGTGCATGGAATGTTGCTACTTACCTCTGAACTGATCAAAGAAAATGACTTGAATGAAAACCCATATTTTAACATCTTATCTATCAAATACATTTTCTTTACCTCAAATTTAAATCTGTATCAAAACCTCTAACCTATAAATATTTAAATAAGAACACACTATAGGAATGTATTTTCTGCTTCCTGGAACATGCTTGTTTTACTGATTTCTAACACTTTCCATCCTATCATTCACCTACTTAAGGATAATATCACATCAAGAAGAGACAAAGACAGGAAGGGAAAGAACTTTTTTACTAATGACCTTTGAAAGATTGGTAAGGTGGCCTTAATTTCTTTTATGTCTGTAGGCCTATGGTCCAGAGAATCTAGTGTAAATGCAATTTAACAAACATTTTTCTGGCATCCTTATGGTAGCTGCTATGAAAAAATGTGTTCTGTGCTGACATGTAGGTGAACACTACCCGAGCTGAGGAAATGCAAGGTTTATTCCTCTGTGCCAGCAAACCTAACTTTAGAGGGCTCTGCTTGCACTGGGGAAAATAATTTCAGTTTGGTGCCAAGAAGTGACAGGTGCTATACAGTAAGTTATCTCAGAATGGGACAGATTCAGTAAATTAGGTGGGTGGGCTGGGTGGCTGTGGCATCAAACTTCAAAGGTGCCCGAGCTGCTTTGTCAACTAACTGAGTTGCAAAGGGGGTCAACATCTCCATTGCCAAAATGAGTCCCCAGGGAGCCATACCCAGAACTTCAGCAGTGGGACAAGCAATGGGGCCTTTAAGCCCTTAGGCTCAGGGGCTGCTAGGTCTGCACAGGGAAGCATGGGAATCAATGCTGCTGCCATTCACCCTACTGGCAAATTCCTGGACCCTTCAGGAGCCCCGCAAGCTAGATTGGCATTTCTCAATCCGATGGTTGCGACCTAGATGTGGGGTGCAAGAATATAAAAGGGTCATAAACAAAACTTGAAAATGAATTCTCCTTTAAAGGAGAAAAATGTGGGAAACGGTGGCTTTTCACTTGCAGGCTGCCAGAATTCCAACTTGCAAGGAGCTACCTGGGGCCCAAGATGCCCCACACTCCACCCCCACACGCTGCTGGGGGAGGGGGCAGTGGGTTGGGACTGGCCATCGATGTTTACAAAATGGGTCCTGATCCAAAGACTGAGATAGATGACACTGCTCTGCAAGACAAATCTGACCTATAGACCATAGGTTTGACACCCTTGCACTAAATGCCCACTTATATTTTGAACAAGGGATTGCTACTGTAATAAGGGAGAAAAAATTATTGTTATGACACTACTGTCTGGTTATTTCCCCCCCATCCCCCTTGAAATTTTCCCACAAGATCTTTTGTGAAAGATCTGACTTCAATGCCTGGTGAAACTATGCTTACTCAAGCTTTTTAACTCATCTGCAAAAGGCAAGAGAAAACAATAGAGGTATACCAGCATATCAGTCTATATCACATTGGCACCAATAAAAGGAAAATTGACGTTATTGGCAATCGGCTTTTTTTGGCCGATGTGGCACAATGTCACCAATAAATGGTATGTGCGCATGCACAGCCACAGCATGCACATGGCCAGGAATGCAGCCTGACAGCTTGAAGAGCAGCATCTGACCAGTAAGTCTGTGGGGGGGGAGAGGACGGGGGGGGCAGATTGAGGCCCCAGCAATGAGGAGGAAGTGGGGCTGGGGCTGCCCAGCCAGTGCAGGGCACGGGGCAGAGCCAAAGGCAGCTTGTTTTGGGGGAGGGGGGAGCAGCTATCTACCCTGCATGCATCCCAGAAGTATGGAGGCAAGTACCACCCATAGCTCCATCCTATGCCCTGCCCCAGCCCAGCTGCCCCAATTCCAGTCTCTCCCTCACTGTGGGTGGCTTGATCTGCCCCACCCCCATGTTCCTTCCCGCTACAGACTTACCAGCCAGACACTGCTCTCCAAGCTGCTGGGCCACATATTGGCAATAAGAGCAGTATTAGCAGATATGGCTGGTTAATAATCGGCCATTGATATCAGCCAAAAAAATCTTCATCAGTGCAACCCTAGAAAACAAATTTGATGAACCTTACGTCACCTGTATAAATGATGCCCCTAATTGTGAAGGGGGACCGAATCACACAAAAAAGAAAATTCTAATCTCAACGAGCAAAAATAAGTAAGATGTGCCTCAGAGAAAAAGTTAAACTAAACTAGAATTGCAAAAAAAAAGCGATATTCAACTTCAAAGGAAGCAGGTATGAGAGAATGAATCCTGTAAAATTACTAATGGCACGTCATCACTGCAAATGTTGCCTCAAGTTACTACACTGGGGGCACATCTACACATTCATTAATGCACCGTAATCAGCGCTATTACACATTAGCGCAAATGTTTTTTGTGACACTAATGCACAGTAGCACATTGGCATGGTTTTTGCCAGATGTGCTAATGCACAGTATAATTAGTCTACTGCAATGTTAGCGTCTTGTGTAGATGTGCCCTGGGTTATTCCCCATGATCCAACCCAGCTCAAATGAGAAAAGCCACATACAAAGCACTCTGTAGCTTCACAGTGTGATACCGTTAAAAGCTGATGAGCTGTATCTCAGGCTGTTGCATCGCGTGTCCGTCTGTCTGTCTAAGTTAGAGACAGAACTCTACACAGCAGAAAAAGAATAATAAATTATATCTTTTCTACTCCAAAATATTATTGGTGAAGGACTAACTCCTGGAGAGTAGGTTGCAGCAATAACAAGGCCAACGCCAGCAGTATGTAACAATTATCTTAGGAAACTAGTAATTCTCAGAATGTAACATCAAACAAAAAGTACAAACAAACCTGTTGAATGAGCCCAACTAGAAATGCAAGCCTTATGGGGGGAGAGGGGAAAAAGTTAGTCACCTGAAAACATGAGATGTATCAAAATAACTCTTCCCAGGGGGCATAGGGGCAGGGGGGAAAGGGTTTGGTTTCCTCAAACTCTAGGACTAAATTTCAGACTGGGAAAAATCTGAAATATAACTATCTCCTGGAAGCCGAAACCAAGCAAAAATGTAGCTAAAATATAGCAACTTGGTAGAGAGCTACTATAAAAATAAAATAGCATGATTATGAAAAGGAGTGGGATAAGCAGTTGGGTATGAAAAGAACCTGACCTGGTTGACAGGCAAGGTAAAGTGGAACTCCAGTTCCACTCAAATGGTGTTGAAGTCACTACCAACAGAAAAACAATTTTTGTTTGCATAAAGCTAAGCTGATAAAAGCCAAGTGGTTCATAGTAGTTTTCATCATTCTTATTGCAATGTTAATTATCCAAGGACACATGGGATTCCTTAAATAGGGATGGAGCCAGCTGTGAGAGGTATGGTGTAACCCTTGATAACAAAATAAATACTGGATAATAAACTTTCCATGAGCCCATAAGTCAAAGAAATTTCCAAATGTGCCTGAGTGAAATATGAGACAGTCACACAGCTGCTGTATGGGGCATTCTAATTGAAGGCAGGGTAGATATACCCTTATAGACTAAACTGAAGTAGATCCATCTACCTACAACTCAAGCTTTCATGAGTTAAAGCTCACTTCATTAGATGTTGCACTTCATCACTGCTGAATTTGAAGGTACCGCATCTCATTTGGGGATTATGTATAGCCCAAGCTTTTGTGAGCTGAAGCTCACTTTATTAGATGCTGCGATGAAGTACAGTACATACACACACACACACACACACACACACACACACACACACACACACACACACACACACACACACACACTTTGGTTGTTCTATAACAAGTGCATCGAATATGGCCTGCATGAAGCACTGGATGCAGTTCACAAATTGCAGGCAGCATCTGCCTTGTGCCAGCGTCGGGCGTGCACGCAGGGCCAGATACTATGGACATTCTGCAAGGCATTAGTCCCTGTCCAACCCACACACCAGTTCAGGTATGCTGTGAAGCCAGGTAAGCTTGACCCCCCTGATTTATAAGGTGAAAATCTATTCTGCCTTCTACACAACAAATTACATCCCTCTGCATTCTAATGGACTTGACTGCTCCATTCTGCATGCCTTTCCACATAGGATTGTAGGCCTTACTAGCAAGTGGCTTGCAACATGACATGGAGGTAAAAGTCATGCATTTAAAAGGCACCATGTCTGCAAATCACTACCCTCTTAGGAGTCACCTGCAGGTTAAGATTGAGCAAAGCGCTATGATTTCAAGTGATGATGGCCTAAGGCTAAATTTTCAGCATGGTGATGGCATCACCTTTGGTTACTGCAGCTCAGTTGACAATCATGGCTACGTGAGTCAGTGTGCAGGTGTTCAGCTCACTGAACTTTTACTCCCCAACTTCCTCAGGGGCTCTGCTACCAAAAGAGATTATGGGAAAACATGCAGAGCCTCCTTTCACCTTTGGATAGAGAAAGTGATCCTGGCTAACAAAGCATCTTCTTGGTACCATAGAGACATGAAGAGAATAATCCTCTATTAAAGTGAGACAGAAACAGTGCTTCCCACATTCTCCCTCAAAGGAAAATCTAGTCCAACCACTATCCAATTCAAAAAGTGCTTGTAAGTATGTTACAGACCAACTCTCTACAATTGGATTCTTCCCCTTTAGATACATTTATGGCTCCAGAATCTTTTCTGAGTGCTATAAGGGTAAGACGGTATCAACATATTCTTTTACCCAAGCATGACATTCTTACAGAGCCTCTGTATTATTTGTTTTCATGATCTCAATCCACAAGCTCTCTCACATGAAAACATCCCACATGAATGACAAAGTGCAGCAAATACGATGGCCGAACAGACCAAAAAAAGAGAGAGAGACAACTAACTCATGGGCTAGGGAAAGAAGTTATACTTAAGTTACACTTAAACCAGTTTAAGTGATCAGAAAGTTTTAAACCTGTAACAGAACAAAAATTGAGTGCACATACACTGCTTTCAAAATACCTGAAACTGGTTTAAGATAAACCTGGCTGAATGTAGTAACAGACTTAAGTGATTTGGGTCACACAAGTTTATGAAACTTCTGTTCCAGACCCCTTCCTGGTTCAAGTTAAATCACAGTCCCCCATCATCCCAACATGTTTTCCAGCCCTGGGTTGGGCTATGCAGTCTGCTCCAGCAAAGAAGTGTTGGTGGGAGGGAGGCAGGCAGGGGGAAGCAGGGACTGCCCCCTAGTAAACCCAGGCTGGGGGCTGGGGTCAGGGAGGGGGGTTAAACTTCCCTTACCTGAAAACAGAGCTGCCCTGCCCTGCTAAAAACTTACTGCTGGCTGCAACTGTGGACTACAAATCACAGAGGCACCTGGAAGGAGGAAGAGGAAATAAATGAAAGCAGAGTCCTGCTACAGTGATTCTAGACTGCAAATCCCAGAGACCTCAGGAGCAGCAGGAAGAGGAAGCTCACACAGCCCATGCTGGCTATGTGCCAGAGAGCTGTGCTCTTGCATCCCCTGGCTTCTGGCCTGAGCCACTGCAGGTACATGGATACATTTCCTGAATCAAAAGTGAATGTCTGTCCAGTTGCTTCTCAGTTTAATCTTTGCAACTTAAAACTAATCTTCAAAGACTGAAGCAATTCAACCTCAGGCTTTTTTACTATCTGTACCTAGCCACGAAGGCACTAAAAAGTACTGACAAAGGGAGCGCTGAAACCAAGAAAAAATACTCAATGAGAGCATCTACACATAGCTGTATGGCGACGTGCAGTTACTGTGCCATGCCCACAGTGCATGGGTAGATTTTGTCACTACATTGCCATAGTAATGCACTATACCCAGGGAATATGCTGCTACAGCAATATAGAAGGCAATCACGTGTAGACACACACAGGGCAATGTATAGACAGACACACCCAATGTGCTATAATGGAGAACTGGAGCATTAGCTTGTGGCATGAGGTCCCACAGGAATTTCCCTTGATGACCCTAGTCATGAAGGAACCAACTAAAGAATTTTTGAGAGCAGCCTCTTTCCCCCAGAGGTATAGACACTTTGACCTGTGCTTTATTCAATTACTGATATCTACTGGAGTAAAAAACAAAAACAAAAAACCAAAAACAAATTAAAAAAAACAATTAGTGAAGGGGGCCATGCCAGTCTCAAGCTATAAAAATGACCCCAGAAATGGAAATGCGATGTACAATAGCTAGAAAAAATGGTGTCCTATTTGTTGCATTATATGAACTCATCACATTTCGTATCATTTCTCTTTCAGGAGTATTTTAGATGCTATTGCTACTGCCTTAGTTTACAATGCCAGTAAATTATACTGGGTTATCACATGGGGAAATGTTTCAGCTTTGCTCCCTTTTAAAAAGCACAGTATGTTACCTCTCCTTCAGTACATACTAAGAGCATCCACCCAGGGAGTTACAGGTACTTAGTGAAGAGAAGCTCATGTAACCTAGTTACCACTACTACCCTATCTTGCCATACCAAAGTTCCTGGGTAACCAAGTCCTAAATCCCTTAACATTTTCCTAGATTTGAAACTAGTTCACTTAAAAAAATAAAAATAAAAAAAATAAAACCACCACAACCCCCCACCAAAAAACCCAAACATTTGTAAGGCAAATATTAAACACTGTTCACATGCACTTATTAAATCACTGATATTGCAGGGCTATGCAACTAAAATGCAGTACATGGTTTTAAAGTTAATAAAGTATCTATTTAAAACATCTTGATATAGCCATCTCCTAAAGGATGTAATTAAGAAAAAAACTAAATTGTCTTTTTAGGTAAAAATTTGCTGACAGCAAGATCATCTTGTTAGTCTAGTTCTTAAATGTGCGGACAAAAAGAAGATAGTATGAGAAGTTACGTATCTCATGGTTATGCCTTACTTTCTATTTCTGACTTTGTGCCTTTATTGGGAATATGTTTAACATTTGAGAAATGCATGTTATTGGAGACATTTGACATTTAAAATGTTAGCAAATCAGGTGAATGTCAGAGACTAAAAGGATCAAGACTTGTTTACAGTTCCATGGTATTATGGGCCAGGTAGGCAGCAAGTTGAGGCTGAATATAGCAATTCTCGGAATACAATGCATAAAATAGTACTAAAATTATCACAGACTGGTTCAATCTTTTTTCCAACCCAGGGTCTATTTATTCTCTACAGGTAGAATTGCCACATATACAACTACACTGATTTTCAAATTGAAATTGTCCCAGTCAAAGAAAACTGTATGTAATGGCAACTTTCACTTGAAGATAATTCAAGGCAAAACTAAGCCAAAATCAATTTATTTTACTTCACTTCATGGATGTAAAACTGATCCTATTTGTGAGACTCTGTTTTGTAATAGGATGATATTGCATAAAAGAACAAGGTAGTACCATATTTCTTGAAGAGTTTATCCTTTAATATAACAAGTTTTGCTTCATAATGTCCAATTTTAAGTCAACTGTGTAATTTACAAGTGTAATATCTAGGTGAATAAAAGATTAAGCTTGTGTTGATTATGAAAGGATTTTGCTTCATGGGGCCTTTTAATCAGTATTTGCTGAACAGGCATGTTTAATTGTACTAAAAAAATAACCACTATAACAAAAACAAATGAAAAACAATGTTAATCTTTTAATTTACTTTATATATTGTAGCACTAGTGACTAGTAACTGTCTATACCACTAGTGACAGAAATGGAAGATTGCTTCCCCACACTCTCATATGCTGTCTTCCATCCAATGATGGCAAATGTTGATTATTAAACTAGGGTAAGTAAAATAAATCCATATTGTTGTACCAGATTTGGTCAGATGCATGTTGGAAAATACTTCTATTTTTATTAGTAAGTGATTCAATATTTCCTTTAAAAACATTTAATTAGTAGCTTCCAATAGCTATAACCTATTTTAGCAATTGCTAAAGCATGCAAATTATCTGAAACAAACACAAAGTACACTGGCCATGAAATCCTATAATATCAAAGTTAAATTAATAGAAGCATTGGCTAATATTCAGCAACTGAAGGACACTTATGTTCATTTGTTAAACTAGAAGAAGCTGGTGCAAGGTTTTTGCTTTAAAACACATGCAAGTTTTCATTGCAATTTATACCCATAATAAGGAGGATTCCAAGATTAAAAGGGGCAACGTATCAACTTTAGTGTTGGTCTGACAGTTATGTGGCTTTTATTTTACATGAATTGTTCCCTTATTATGTAAACATTAATGGCTCTTTAGCAAACTATGACAATGCCTTTCAAGAATAACAGATTAACTACATTAGACTAGATTGTCCACTTCCTACAGAGAAAAGCAAAACAAAATAAATAGGCAAGGGTTCATGACTTTCTGGCATTAGCTTCTCTAAAGGGAAGCGTTCTTTGGGCGCAGGCAAGCATTTCAAAGCCAGCAGCTTCCTGTAATTCCATCTATCTCAAAAAATCCAAAATCCTTGTAGGCTCCAAGGCCATTCTTCTGGGATTGCTGCTACTCTGATGGCCTACCTCTTCTTAGACTGCTGTTACTACATTGACAGTGGCATGCAGGTACTCAGCAGAAGCAGAAGAATGGACTAAGAGGGATGATACAACTTCACGTTACTTACCACTTAACCATATCTGCGCATGGAAATCCAGGACCAGAGCAAGACTTCTGTCACTCCACCCCAACAAAACAGCAAAGCCCCACGCAAGTGCTATGAATGAAAGGAGAGGCACTGGTCCAACCAGGAACATAAAACAGTGCTAAAGCAGCAGCAGCTCCCTGCCATTCTGCATGCACTGATCTCCAAGGATCATGCAAAGCTGCTCCAACATGCTGTCATTACAGCACATCAGAGCAGCCTCTATTAATCAAGTCTGCTGGAGCATGGTAATTACTGTGCTCCAGCAGACTCCAGAGTCACATGCATCAGCATCCCCACACTTAAAAATGGCAGTGGGGACAATTTAACTAAAAAACTCAAACAAGCTCTAGTTAAAGCGACAATGCCGCAATTTGTACGTGCGGGAACACTGATACATGAGACTCTCTGGGCAGTTTTATTAGAGCGGCTCTGAGAGCCACTCTAATTAAAGCTTCCCTCCATCCTTCCCCAGATGACCAGCTGGGCCATTTTTCATATACTTTCTTGTTAAGGTCTTGACAAGTATGTCCACTTAATCCACTCACCGTGTTTTTTTTATTCCCCTGAATAGACCAAGAACTGTATCCTGAAATTCTCCAGACATGTGAAATAACAGATATGAAGTAATGCAGCGATGTGTGTTCTCTATTAACTACTTATACCCGGGATTTCAACTCTGATGTACCACACTCTATGGTAACCTGCCACCATTCCTGGTAACACACAGTGAGACCGTATCAAAGGAGTGTGTGTGGCACAATTTGAGACAGTTAAGACAATGTTCCAGGGAAAAAATAAAGCCGATAAAACAGTATCTAGTTTATTACACATAGAAAGAAATTTCCAGAATTTACAAACACCCACATTTTTCATTCCAGGGAAAGTTTTGAAGAATTCATTCATTTTTTGTTTTGGTTTTTTTGTTTTGGTTTTTTTTTTTTACAATATATACAATGGAAGACTCTGATTTCTTTTTTCTTATTTTCTTATGATCCTGTGCAACTGATGAATTCAAGCTGACACTTGTAAATACCATGTACAGTAAGTTTGTCTTCATTTTTGTTATTACAGACTATTATTTTACAGGCGTACAAAATTATGTTTCTTTTGGAAAGAACTCAGCTCAACATCAGGGTTATTTTACAACTGACAGTATCAGTAAATATGACTGTACAATCAAGGCCCAAGGACCAATGATTCATATTATATTATTTTCTGAAATACAATCTTAAAACAAGAATAGTACCCTACTCTATTCTTAGAAGTCTTGTTTTAAGCAGGTTCCCCACTCTGTTTACAACAGAATATAGTATACCTCAGTTCCACATCAAAAAAAGATGTGCTGTAGGAAAAGTTACGTTTTAATTAAAAAAAGTACATGTATAAATCAAAACCTATGTTAAATATTTAATACTCTTCAACCAACATTAACAGTTTGTATGTAATAATTTACAATGATGATTTGTCATATAGATTTTCAGCAGCAAATGAAGTTTAATGTATTGTGTAAATGTGCTAGTAAAATACTCATTCTCACCATGACACAGTGGTGGGCACATCAGTTCATTGTGGCCAGCTAAGTCTGTATAGCAGAGGATGAAGTAAAAGACTCATTGTCCAGGTGTCACAGTGCTTTTGCTTGGCACAACAAAGAATGTGCAGTTCAGTCAACGAACTCCTGAGGTTTGTGTAAAGTAAACAAACTGAACTGGATGCATCGTACCCATCTACAGAGGAGGAGGAGGAGGAAGAGGATGTGAGGTCCTAGTTGTGATACATGAAACATTTATAGTCTTGATACCCATGAGTTACAAGAAGGATATGCTGAGGTTGTATAGGTCATCATTCTGAAATCAAAAAAGAAAGAACATTACCATAATAGGCATTTAAAAATAACTTTTTATTAAAAGCAGTAATTATAAGAAGTCATGTATCACTGAAATTTAAGACTTTAGCACCTTACCAAAAAAGCTTAACATACACATTTAACTGTAGTCAAACCTGTGAATCACAAAAGCAGATCCTGGTAATAAAAGCTGAAATAACCACAAATATAATTTTAAACATGTGAGGGTGTCACTTGTGTAAAAACAATTCCAAGAGTCTATATTGATATTTTAACAAGTTCTATACCAAGGAAAATAAGTTCAGGCCCACTACCCCAGTGAGGACATTTTTGTACCCAATCCATAGGAAACTGGTTAAATGTCCCCATTGTCCTGCTCTTCTAGCCATAAACAAGCACAACTTCTTATCTGAGGAGAATGGGAGCTGGGAGGAGTCAGGAGATGCCTTGCATCACACAGTGAGCACCATCAACAGAAGTTACAGGAAAAAAAGGAAAGAACAAAGAAAAAAGGAATGCTGACCAGTCTCCCAGAGCTACGAGTCACAAAACAGTCAGGATACCACAACCAATTTTGAAATAAATCCATTTTGTAAATAGTGATCATTTACTGGACCACATCCCTTCTCTACACAGTCGTAAACAATGGGGGGGACTGAACTACCCCACCAGTGCTCCCTGCTGCCATGTAGTTTCCCATTTTGTTGCAGGCATACAACACAGGCAGCTAATTTTACCATTCATTTCTGAACCATCCTCAGCAAGTATTTTCCTTTTTAAAAAAACATTACCCATAACACTGACCAAAGACCAGCTGATAAACAAGACATTGTAACTGTTGTTTGACTTCTTGGGCTACCTAATATTAAATATATTATTAATGACCCAGCAGATAGGCAAGTGGCTCACTAGTGAAAATATGCTGGAATATAACACTATTTTTGTTTTAAAACGGGCCTAGTGACTGGAATTTACATTTGGGATGAGTCGTAACTTATGCACCAAGATAGAGATTTATATAAAGGTGCGTGTATATTTCTGTAGTATATATTAACTATACTCCTAAAAATATAGGCAAACACAATATTTTCCTGCTACAAATAAAGGCTTCCCATAGAAACATTTAAATACAAACTGAAAAGACCTACTGTCCTATATTTTTTAATTGCCCAAGAAACAGAAATTATTTTGTGTGGTCCTTCAAGTAAAAGGAAAGCCTATCTTTGCCAATGATGTGTGGTACGCTGTGAAAACTCCCTGGAGAATTCTCTCACAGATCTCTTATTTACTTTCAACTCTCTTCTCAACTCATATTGCAATCAACTGGAATGTTCCTACCAGAACAGCTATATACAGCTTAACATAGCTTCACAGCTTTCAACCGTTAGACCTAAAATTAGATAGTAATGCCATACTTTAATAAAGACTAGGGACAAAGAAAGAAATTGCCTAATTTAAACTGAGAAGGAGTGAAGTGCGCATGATTTGGTTTTCATTTCATATCTGGCTCTTGTCCAGCATGGCTGAATGAACAGCTTAGTGCAGACACAAATTGTACCCTGTAGTAAGGTCACATGTTCCAACATGCAATTGGCATACAGAGGAACAAGTGAAAAAAGGATATTTCCCTGCCTATTTGTTTAAGCTTGTTGCTCTGGGATATCTAAAAAAAATAAAAATAAATTTGCATGTAAAGGTAAATAGTCACACCATTTAAATCTGTAATTTAGTCTCTCAGACCATCCGCTACACAACCAAGATTGCCAAATACCATATTTTCACACACATCATGTATCATTCTCCCAAAAATCAGCACCCTCCCCAAAAAATCGGGGTGTATGTACTAAAGCAGGGAAAATGAGTTCCCGCCTGGAATAAAAGCATGCTTTGATTCTTGCTTCACATTGCAGCATCTGTTACATTACTATTCAAGTAGCTGAGGGAGTCAATTGACTTAATGGCTCATTGTTCTTCACCCCACAGATGATGTTAACAATAGTCTCTCCTTTTGACTGGTTTCAATATTCTGTTGATGAAGCTAGCCTCTTCCTGTCTTCAAACTGCTCCTGGTCTCTCTCCCCATACTCCACAGCCTTGAAGACTCTTTATCTCTCTTTGAAATCATAGAGCCAACCCTGGAGGGGAATCTTCAGCAGCATCTGGGGTTTCAGCTTTAGTAAAGCAGGCCAGGAAGGGAGAATCACCTAAAGATCAGACTCTGCCCTTGCCTTAGTAAGCCATAACTCTGGACAAATCATTTTTCTTCACTCTGCTTTTCAAAATAAGAGTGTATTACATTCACGGGTCTGTACATGTGAGAAAATGCAATACCAGTTGCAAAGATACATAGAATACCTATAGCTGTTAGCATCCTGACATCTGTATATAGAAACTGTTATAAGAAAAGGCTATGATGAAAAAAACTGAAGAGAGAAGCAAATGTTACGTACTGAAGTTATTAGGAAACAAGAACTATACTCAGGAATGTGAACCCGATATATATGCATAACCCAAGCTGAGCAAGTGAAATGGGAGAAAGCCTCAAGTAAACTGTATATCTAAGAATTTCTGTGACTTTGCATTAAATATCCTAACACATCCTACAGTTTGTGTTCCATGTATGCCTACTGCATGTAAACTGCTATGAAATGAAAATAACTATGAAAACACACAGGCAACCTGAGTTTCATAGTAGTTGGGGGTCAGAAGGGACCTGAATAGATCATCTAGTCTAACCCCCCCACCACCACTGCTTGGAGCACATGTTAAGATCACATGACCCCAGACAGGTATTCATCCAACCTCTTTTTGAATTTACACAAGGTAGGAGTGAGGACCACTTCCCTAGGAAGTTGGTTTCAGATCCTAGCTACCCTGACAGTGAAATAGTGCCTCCTAATCTCTAACCTGAACCTATTCTCCAGCAGCTTCTGGCCATTGTTCCTCGTCACCCCAGGT
>JAGPOW010001918.1:34729556-34742648 GCA_030014935.1 Caiman crocodilus | reverse complement strand
ACATTATAACAATATAAAAATAAAATGGGAAATTTAAAAAAACCCACCCCCGCATATCCCCTACCCCCCCCCCCTCTTTTTTTTTTTTTTTTTTTTTTTTTTTTTAAGTATTATCCTCTCCAAGTTACTATAGTAACGTGGATAAGTAATAAAAAAAAAAAAAAAAACTGTCCATCATTTTGCCTAGCTGCAGAGAAGTAAATTTTAGCATACAAACTTGTTTTTTTGTATAAAATGGAAAAAAAATCCACAGAAAAATATTCCCCATGGAAAAAATGTTACATTTTAAATAAAATTCTTGTTGGTTATTTGCTCCAGTTTTATAAAAATCAGAATGTTTAGATTCCTTTGCCCTCTCTGCAGGCTTTAATAATCCAGGCTATGTAATTGGCTGAAGCTGCATTCCAACCTACATAGAGGAAAAAAAGGCTTTGTTTCAGGAAGAAATGCAGTAAAAGATGACTCCCATAAAATCAGAGAACTCTGATTGTGACTAGATTTGGTACACCCAATTCATCTCAAAACCTCTCATGATGCTACTTTAAGACTTCTGGGAGCCTTTAATTAAGTTGATGTTTCTTTGATAAGGTCAGTGCTGGCATTGATTCTCATTTCCTCTCCCAAATCTCAACTTCCAGCACACAGTATAAATATCAGATTCCAAAATGTGTATCCTCATGTTAATAGCTTCAATATTCTCTGGACAAAGTTTGCTGATGTTGTAAAACAAAAAGAAACAAATAATGGCAACAAAAAGCAGTATCTTATTGTGGAAGGTATAATGTTCAGATCACTGAAATTTAAGAGTCCAGCCCTGCAAGGTGCTGCACCCCCTCACGTCCCAGTAAAGACAATCCAAGACAATGTAAGGGCAGGGACGGTATCAAAACTTTGCAGTACTGGGTTCACAGCAAGAGCAGTATGAAACAGAAAACAACAGCTACCCCGGTTAGTTTCTTCCTTTGAAAAATGAATATTGACTAATTTTAAAGAAGAACAGGTGGCTCAGTCTGCAAATTAGTCATTCTATTCAGTCATTCTGTTTTAATATTACATCTTTTGGTGCTATTTTCAAAAACATTCAGCATTAACTTATCCTAAGTCTGGATAAAATTAAATGAGAACAGAGTTAATCTAAATGCTGAGTATACTTTAAAGTTCCACCCTTTTTATTCCAACAGGCTGTATAGAGTCTTAAGGCACATAGTATATAAATATCTTTCTTATGAAACACTATAAACCTAACTGCTTGTAGGTATGTTAACAAACCCACAAACTTGTGTAGCTAATTAAACACACAATTAAACCTTATTTTAAGAGAACACTGGATAGTTTCATATATAGTGCAATGACCACCATGCTCAGTTAACAGAAAAGCCCAGTGAGACAGAAGTCAAAAGGTGCTGTCAATTCAACAGTGGCTGTAACTTTTGGCTAAGGTCAGGATTCAGCCATGACACTGGAAAAAATGCTTCTCCAGTCCAAAAGTTTGTGGGTACATGGTAAGTGAGAAAATATGGTATTTAATATCTGCCTCAATCCCTAAATACTATCCATCCTAAGAAGTGGAAGAATCCAGTGGAAAAAAGGGGTCCCTAACTGCATGGTCCCAAACAATCAAAGTGCGTATGTACAAGGAAGCAGAATTAAGGTTTACCTATATTTTGAGTGCTTGACATTTGCACCCTGAATAATATTATTAAAAAGTTGTTTATAAGTAGTTGTTTTCAAGCAACCCTTCCAAATGCAGCTTTTGCATTACAGAGAATTACATGAGGTAGAATGAATTCATAACATAAATTCCTAGAAGGGAAAGGTCTCAAGGGAAAAGGACCACAAAGTTCTCTTTGAAGGAGAAGACACCATGGTCTGTCCTGAAATAGAATTTCTAACTTAAAAAAAAAAGGGGGGGGGGGGGAAATAAGAGTTAAGACTAATATGAACTGATTTTTTACTATAAGAAAAAGAGCTCAGAAAGATAGGAATATACCCCTTCCACTCCTCCCCCTGCAAATTCTGCTATCAAAATAGCTGGACTTCAATGGGATAAACTTCAAAACAAACACCAAACAAATTAATCAGCTCTCAGTGAAACTAGCTGGAGAACTCATGCCACAATGCTTATCTGCATCTGGATTAAGCTTTCAAAACAATTCTTTTGAGCCTATTTATTCTTGAAGGCAAAGTGACAGAAAAACAGGAAATATATGTTGATGTGGAACAGTGCAAGGGATTCATTTCTTGTCCAAAATTATGAAGCAGATCCTGAGTTTGCACTAGGTAGACACAGGCAAAAGCACCTAGCAGGCTCTGTGCACTGAGTGGGTTACAGCTATGAATAAAATAAACACAAGTTATGAAAGACAGATCAAATAAATACAGCTCTGTTTTTCCACTTCTTTTATAGTTTAATTCAGTGCAATTCTGAAAGCATGAAATATTGCCCATGCCATTATTTAAGGACACTAAAAGCAAAAATGGACTTGTTTGCCGAATTAATACTTACTGACTGACATGCTATCCACTTCAGAATCATTAGTTAGACAGAAGCAAATTCTAGGAGAAGATTTCAAGGCAGCTACAGACTATTAAAATCTCTTTCAATTTTACTTTTCAGAACAATTTTACCTAGTTGCAAAGAAGTAGCAGAGAACTGTTATACTATAGCAGTGACAAGAAAGCTAAAGTGCAGTTTTAAAACAGGATTCCAGACTTGTGCAAAACTGAAATCAAATTGTGTTCAAAGAAACCCCATCAGTCTTGGTGTTTTGTCTAACACAGTATACTCACAGAAGAGGGCAAGAGGAAAATACACATTAAAAGCACACTGGAAATGCTTGCTTAAGAGTTACTTCAATGGAGAAGGATGGAATGCATGTTACAAAGGGCGAGTGCTAAGCACACCGAAACGAATGTTGAAATGAGTGGTTCCCAAAATAGGTGTCATAGCACTCAGAAGCCATGCTGCAAGTCCAATGGAAAAATCTACTGAAAGTCAGGCTAGTGCTAGAAGTGGAGCTGTTAGCTGACAGGAAGTGGGGTTATGTGCTCAGAAAAATGCAGAACCACTGGTTTAAACTATCTCTAACTTCAACAGAAGGACATACCCATGGGAATATTACATAGTGATCTTATGTTACAAGAAATAGAGGCTGTGCTATAGCAGAATGACCCATCTAGGTATTTATACCATGTTCATCATCATAGTATCTGATCTGATGAGTAGAAGGGGTTCCTTAAACTCTATTGTAATCACAATCTCATTTTATTCTAATCATTCAATGGAACTTTGCACATCTGTCCTGGTCAGATATGCTACAGAAGACAATCATCTCTACAGTTCTGTTGGTCATCCTTGTCTTCCGTATTGATTATAGACCACTCAGTTACAAGTATAATTCTGATATCAAAGGGCTGTAATTCCCCCCCAAATGGCCAAGTAAAAAGTACATCTAAAATGCATTTTTTGTTTTCAAAATTCTATGCAGATGCTGGTTTATTATTCCATGTTACAAACCTAGTGCAGCATTCACTTTAGCTTACATCACAGAAAACTGAGGCAGAACTATGTAATAGGGCTATGCAAAATTTTGACAGATGTTTTGTTTTGAAGTTGTTTCAAAGCGTTTCAAGCTCAAAAAAGCAAAATCAGAATAAAACAAAAGGCTTCAAAACAAAACGAGGGCATGCAAAACGTTTCAGAAGTTTCAAAACATTTTGAGTTTCAAAGCTGGGCTTGAGTGCAGCTAAACAGAAACTAAGGACGGGAAGGGACAAAAAAGTGGGGAAGAACTGCTCCCTGTTTGATTCCCCAGCTCTCTGATCACTTCCCCAGCTCTTCCCAGGGGGCACGGGTCCCCAATCTGCATGCAGGGTTTCAGCAGGCTGCCAATGAAACTGCAGCTGCAGCATGCTGAAACTCAGCTCGGAGATCTGGGGTCCTGCACCCTCCAAGAAGAGCTGGGGAAATGATGAGAGCGCTAGAGAATCAAACATGGGGGGCTGGGGAAGTGAACCAGGAGCTGGGGGAAGGTCCCTGAACATTCCCCAGTTCCCAGTTGGATTCTCCAGCAGCCCAGTCTTTCACCCAGCTTTCTGATCGCTTTCCCCACCTCTTCCTGGAGGGGAATGGGCCTCCAGATGATGCAGGAAGACAGCAGGCTATCACTGTCAGCTAGTGATGATGGCAGCAGCTCTGGGCTATTTCCTCAGCCAGCAGCCACAGCCTGCTGAAACCATGCATGCAGATCTGGGGGAGCCCCTGCCCCCTGGGAGGGCTGCAGGGCTGTGCCAGACTTCTCCCGGGGGATGTAGGTCCCCGGTTCTGTTGGCCACCTGAGTCTGCTTGGCACAGCCTGCTCCATGTTCCAGGAAGAACCCAGTATTGGTGCTAGCTCCAGTCCCACAGCCCTCCCAGGAGGAAGGGCACCCAGATCTGTGCGCGGGATGACAACAAGCTGCCACTCCCAGCAAGTGATATGAGTTTTGCTTTGAACAATTTGAGGTGCACTTTCCCAGAAACCCCTGCACCTAACTCTTTGAAACAAGGTGGGCTTCATGCCCTCAGAAGGGGCTACCATCCCTGCAATTTACAGCTGAATCAGGCAAGAAATTACAAAGTTATAGGCATTTTCATGATTTCCTCATTATAGCCTACAGGCAAAACATCAAATGTGTTGAAACAGCAAAATAATTTCAACAAAATGAAACAACAGTGCTTCAAAACAGCAAAACGAAACCCTGTCCCTTCAAAATGATGAAACAGAAGTTAAAACAAAATGGTGCTGTTTCACACAGCACTACTATGCAATGAGTTGTCCCAAAACCACACAGCACTCCGTGTCCGTGGAAAACACAGTTTAAAATATAGGAGTTTAATTCAAAATGTTTCATTCCTTCCTTTAGGCCCTACAGTATATATATTCTTTACAACTTATCTTTTCCTCCATGCTTTTAAGTGTTAATTAACAAAAAAATTAACTTTTTTCTGTATGTTTCTCCTGAAAAAGTCAATACAGATCAGTATTCATTATAACTTGGAATAATCATTTTAAGTTAAGAAACCTACAGACCTATATTAACCACACTCCTATTTGTGTAATTTAATTGCTCTTAATGAGCTTCAAATACCATTTAACTTTTTCCATACCCAAGAACTTAAAAGTAAGAACAATCTCCGTCCTTACCCCCATCATTCCATGAATTCTCTTTGCCTTCCTCTACCCAACTACATTCAATTCAAGGCCCTTCACAAACTTTTCTCATGCCTGCACTTCTGCCTTGCTCTAACAACAATCAGTTCATTAATCTCTTCTTTCCAACCTTTCATTCCATGCTACCCATATTCCAAGAACATCATTTTTCCCTTATTAGGCATCCAAATTATCTTCATTCAAATTGCTTCCTTCAGACTAAGTTTTTATGGAAGATCTACAAATCTTAATCTAGCACCAGATTCCTGTATGGCTAGACTATGAATAAGGACTTCAGGGTAGACACTTCAAGTTGCAGTAAATGTGTTATAACTGGTTCTGTGGCTGCAACTAAAAGAACATTCTGATCTGTTAGTATGTTAAAATACAAATTTGCAATGATTTTAAAATGTACTTTAAACAAAACAATTAAAAATCACCACTTACTCTAATCTGGACATAGTCTAAAAGAAGCAACATTAGCCTCTAAACTGACCCATTCTATTTGCATACCTGTGCACTATAATTATCTATCATCTCCTATGGATATGGGCTTTGCTTTCCTTGATATTCAGGATAAGGCACATATTTTGCATTTAAGAAAGTCAAGGTATGTGTTAAATTTTAAGCTAGCTAGAAATGTGCAAATGGAGGGTGGGAAGGCAGGCAATAATTTGAATAAAATCAAATTATTGAAACCCTCAGATTACCTTGCATTTCAGTACTCCCACACATTGCCTAACAATCCTGCTGTTTGAGAGCTACATTTTAACACCAGCATTAACTTTGTAGTATATTTAAAGACTCAAAATTCCTGTGGCTTATATACCACTAGGACAGTTATTTTAGGAACATACCACTTTTTTTTCCTTCCAGTACTTACCCATTGGATTACCCAACTGGCAGCTGACAGAGTATTAGTCAAGAAGCAAGGATGACTGCTGGCATCAAAGCAGAATTATAGTATGCTAGCACTTTTTTCCCTTTTTTTTTTTTTCCTTTTCCATTTTGTAAAAAAAAAGGAGGCCAGAAAAGACATGACAGATAAGAGGGAGCATCCTGCTTTTTTGTTTTAAAAATATAATTAGATTCTTCATTCATTCAGGTAATAACACTATACTGCTATTATTACTACTAGATTCAAGAAAAGCAGGTTAAACTAAGGAAAATCTATGGCCT
This sequence comes from Caiman crocodilus, assembly GCA_030014935.1. Lineage (NCBI taxonomy): Eukaryota > Metazoa > Chordata > Crocodylia > Alligatoridae > Caiman > Caiman crocodilus. Next base: position 34,736,277 of record JAGPOW010001918.1, on the reverse strand, counting down.
GAATAACACTGGAGGTCAGATTAGATTTTAAAAAGGTCTCACTTGGCCTTTAAAGACTACATATCTATCATTTACTTCAAAAGACAACAGGGAACAAATGTTTTAAGTGCACATCTGAGAGGGACTGAGATGGGAGACTAGATCAGCACCTGTGGCAAACACAACAACTGCGCAGTTTTAAAACAGGTCAGCAGAGGCAACAACTGTCAAAAGCTATTAAAACAAAAAGGTAAACTGCATTAGCAAGATCTCAGATAATCAACAGTTCTCTCAATTCCATTTATTGGGAAGTTATACAGACAAAAAAAAAACAAAAAACCTTAGTTTTAGAGCAAATTAAATTTTACAGCAAAACTCAGGGGTTGTTTTTTTGCCTGTTTGTTTGTTTTTAGTCCAATTCTCTTCATTGTCAGATAGAAGAGGACAGAATATAAGATACTATCTTAACAAAAGAGAATGATGAACAGAAAGTTTGGTTCTTTGATGCCTCCAGAGAATCTATTATATCAATTTATAAGTAATACAAGTAGGGTCCATATAATATGCAAACAAAGCTCCACATTAAATTTATTTAAAGTTAAAAGTTTGACCAGCACCTAAAACGATTGATAATAGGCAGCTTTTTATGTTGATAATGCTCAATGCCCTATGATCCTTTACAGAGGTTAAAGACACCACTGTCATTCCAGCAAAACTCTGACCCTTGATAATTACCTCATTAACTTTACTCAAGCCACCTAGTTTATCCTAGGAAAAAATTAAAAGAAGTGCATTTCACTACTGAAAGGCAATATATATATATATATATATATATATATATATATAAAAATAGAACTTCCATTTTAAAGCTTTTACTTTCCTTAGTAATCAAATATCATGTGTGTGAAGCTGAAGCACCTCAACCAAATATCCTTAGACCAGAGATTCACAACCAGGATGCTACGGCAGGATGCCACAAACTCTTAGCACTGTTAGGTGTGCAAACATAATTCACAAGATAAACCTAGAGATTTCAAATAGTAATCTATAGTGTTAAAAACTTTCAGACCTGTAGTAATATTTCCAAGTTCTTTGCAACAAAAATTTCTCTATTTTTTTTTTTTATGGAAAAATAAGAGTGAAAACTAAGCCAGCAATTTTTGATGGGTGCCTCAATTCTAAGGAGGGGTACCTTGGTTCTACAGAGGTTGATAGCCACCAACTTAGGTTTGTGCATAAAGAAAGTTGAAAGACAGTCTATTTGGTCTCAGCTCATTTTCAGTTTTAAGTTTAAGCTTTAATTGTTACTATCAACCAAGGCAACCCTGAGAAGGATGAAGACCATTACAGAAATAATTAAACCAACCTAAACAGCATGCTGTCAAAACTACCAGATTTGGTGTTAGTTTTAATGCTGCCCTGACATTTTAACTATAAAGTGCAACATCACTTCTCTAAGCCACTGATTTTGCTTGTCCATCTGAGCCAAAAGTTTGGTCAGTCACAGCTGGATAAGGCAACATACAACCAGCCAAGCAGATCCTAAGCAGAGCGCTGGAGCTTGGGGAGAAAAAGTATACTTAGGAAGCCATATTCCAAAAGGTACAATTGGACTGAATGCAATCTATTAGTTAATTTTTTGAGCTCTTAGCTATAAATAGGTAACAATGTAGTGTCAAGAAGATGGAAGACGTAGCCCATTTTAAATACCATGGTGTGCTCTTGGGCAGAAAAAGTGCACAAGGTGAAGGATGCTGCAGCTGCTCATATATTGAAGGACACTACAAAATTGATGATAAAACATTCTTATTGCACAGAGGTTTGTATAGTTGTTGACTGCAAGGCACTCATAAAAGTAATAGCTTCCCTCAGCAAAACCATACTTAGTTAACATTTCTTTGTAACAGAAGGCTATTAGGTTAAAGATAAAAGGAAATGGAGAGGACAGAAAGCAGTAACTGAAACCTCCAGTAAAATGCTTATTTTACATGATTTCAACTGATGGTAAAGATTTTGGAAAGCCTTTCCTTTCCCTCTCAGGTGAACAATTTACAAATCAGATTACTGAAACACAAAGCAATAATTGTTTACAATATTACCCCATTAAAACAGAGTCTGATATGAAATAATAGTCCCAAGAGTCAGCAAATTAATAGTTACAAACAGATTTTGAAAAAAAAACAAGAGTTAATGTACTTCAGATCTTAACATTTACCTTTGGTAAATGTTAAGATCTGAAGTACATTAACTCCACACAGAGCCCTCCTACTTCCATTGTGAGTCACTCTCCTACTGGCTCATTGTTTTGATTCCAAGAATTGGTTTATGTGGACGATTTCTCTACTGTATCTTTTTTTCTTTCCTTTATTTAGAAAGCCAAAATGCAACCATGAACAGTGTGTTTATAAAATTATAATCCATACCCTGTAATATGTAAACAAGTACCCCATTATATTAAAGGCCACAGAAGAGCACAATATTAAAAAGAAATAGAAAACAGCTGCACTTTTCTTTCCAATTGTTTACATTTCTCAGGCATCCACTCTTTAAAATATTCCCTAGGCAGATCAAAACATGCTGTGCCTGAATAAGCGCAAAACAATGATGCTAGTTTACTACATGCAATAACATAACTTAGGAGCAAACGGGCTCAATAATGGTAGTACACTTTGCTGAAAGAACAATAATTAAAAGCATTATCCCTGTCTGCAAAATTAAAGAACACACAAAAAATCCCAAATGTCACCAGAATATCCCACAAGTGCTTGGACTCTACTACCTAGGAGATGCTTACAGAATGACCCAGTTCGCAAAATTCACCAAAAACCCCGCAAATATCCTATTATACAGGTTTGATCAGGGGGTCAATCATCACTGCTGTGACCCACAAATTCTTGTCCCCTGAAGCATCCATGCTGCCAGCCTTTACCCTTGCCGCAAATACCCAGCCCTTCCGCAGTGAATGTAAACACAGGCATGAGAGAGCAGAAGCAAAGGTTGCAGAGTGGAAGGGTAGCTTGGCACAGCTGCATTTTGTCTGATCCCCTATGCTGCCCCAAAATGGGTTGGTAGGACCTTTCCAAGCTAGATCTGACCTACAGGCCATAGGTTACCAACACCTGAGTTAGAATGTAGTAAAGAAGTATATTAATATTTCCTCTAATGGCACAAAGCCAAGACATTCATATTATAGGGATGTTTGATGTGCACACATTTATTTGCAATTAGAAAATATCAGGTTTAATTAAATGAGAGTCAGAAGCTTCCAACGCTTGTGCTGGAATGTATTCCTTCAATTGTATTTTAGATGTTAATTTTTAAGCTTTAAAAAAAATAGATCACCTAATATTGAAAACAGTATTAAAACATTTTTAAATAACATAGTATCTGTCCTTCCTAACATTATTTTTAAATATGTTCTACACTTGGTAATCACTGCACCCATTAGGACTAGGAAAAGGATTTCAGCATTTTGCTATGTGGAAAGAACAGCACTAGGGAGGAAAGAAAAAATTAAAGTATTTTTTTCAGTATAAAATAGGACATTAAAAATGAATGAACAAAATCTTATAGGTTGTTCCATGTTACTACACAAGTTTGCAGTACAGCATAATATTCACATTTCATATTAGTAAAAACACATGCATGAAAAAAAAAAAAAAAAACTAACGTAGAGGTTCCCAGTCTGTGGTATGCGTACCAGCGGTGGTACATAGACAGCCTGTCAATGGTACACTTTAGAAGACTTATTATAATTGTTTTATATGACAAAAATTGACTGGTGGTACTTAAGGTTGTATCATTTTAAATTGGTGGTGTACAATCTGTCAGAGTTTGGGAACCGCTGAACTAGAAGAATAATACTATACTAAAAATAATTTTCTTACACATGATTCCAACACCTTTTGCATTTAGTGTTATCCTATCCCAACATTTTACACATGTTCTATTCCAATAATTTTACACGGTTCTAAAAGTCACTTTCTTTGAGTAAGACAAAAACAGAACATATCAAAGATGCAGGTAACATGTTAACACATTTATAGGCACTTTACCTTCAAACTATTTTATCTCTTAACATCCCTTAACTGAATATGTTAGTGCTCATAAGCAACCTAACATACAAGGTCAACTAAAATAATCTTGCCAGAATCTAGCAGTGTAAAATTTACTTTCTTTGAAAGAGCTTATGTTTCTCCTTCCCCTCCCATAGATCTTATAGCCAATAAGGAAACCATTAAAACATCAGCCATTTATAACTTGATATAACATTTGCTTATCAGGAGAGGACTCATTACTTGCTTTGACTTTGAAAAGAATTTATCTGTTCTTTGGATTAAGTTACACTGAAGAGGCCCAGCCAGCCCCTCCTCAAGTTCTGTGAATTTGGCCCTTTTCCAGCTTGGAAAACCAACTCGCCATCCTTCCAACTTGCAGTCTTGTGTGTGACAACTACTTTATTTTTACACTGCTGTGTTGGGTGGTGAAAAGTGCAAAATATTGAAATGGATTACTATACAAGTCATTTTTAATTATACTTTAGAACTTGACAAAAAAAAAAAATGTTTATACTACTTGAAAGAGCAATACTAGCAGATCTCTTATCCTAGAAACATAAAAGCTTTTATAAGATGAAGTACTTGTAGCACATACAAGTTTTCCTAAGATACTGAAAGGTTTCTCACTTTATCTTTTAACCCAAACTTTCAAAAAGAGCTTTATGCAGCTAAAAAGCTTCCATCACTATGAACACTTAGCAGCGTTCACATGTACATCAGGCTAACCTATAAGGGTTTTGCACTATTTGATTAATGAAAAATATTACATAGTATAGTCATATTATCTTGATCTCTTCAGTATAGCCAATGCACCTGTATTTTAAGATTATAGTCCCACAGACCTAGGTCATCCCAAGGATATCCTCAGTGTCAAAAAATGAAACAGGCTGATATGAAAAGCTTAGACAAGATCAAATGATAAAAAGGTGATTTCACAGATAAAATATAGTTCAAGGAAATTCTGGATTATACATAAGGCATAGATAACATTTTATATAAGGTTATCTGAAACTACAGATCAAATTGTTTGGAAATCCAAAATTAAATTGGGCAACTTCTGGAGATGACACATTAATACTAAGGGAGAAATGATGAAAAACAATTATTCAATATATACATGCAGCTATATTTACAATGTGATATCAGACTACTCTTGGAGTGGTAATGTTACAAGTAATTTGCTTTTGAAACCTATTACAGAAAAATATCAATCAGAAAAAAGGCTACATCCTATGCCTACAATAACTTGTATACTCTGTCAGAATGTATTTTAAAGCAATACAACAGTACGCGGCAGGAACTAAGTGACTATAACAGATCTTTTTCCAAGATTCATTTTGTTTAATTTCATTTCTACATTTTTGGCACAGTGGGTAGGAGGGGGAGGAGGAAATGCATTGGTTTGGGTCATAAGAGAAGCCCTAAGCCCAAGGTTACAATATTAATTTCTTACACACACATTAGTTAGTTAACTATGGCAGCTGGTAAACATCCTGAAACATTAACCACTGAACAGCAGCTGTAGCAAATCAAATTCAGGAACTTTGTTGCACCTCCTATATTACTATATATTTAGGTATGCACTGACATTTATTTCTGCACTGAAACTGAAGGAAGATCACATAAACAGAAAGCAACTAAACCAGAGACGTTTCAACAGATTAATAGGAAAAAAATATATAAAACTGCTTGTTTTTTCCAATGTAGCATACAACAAACCAACCTACCAAACATTTTCTATCACCACTGGAGAAAGGGGGAGTTCAAGTTCTTTGTTTCAAATATAGCAAAATATTTACAGGAACTAGAACATTTAAAAAGTGCTATATATTACTAAAATGGCTGTTGCATTTTTTTCTCACTACTGTGAAAATAGAAAAACATCTATAATATATATGAGAAATGTATCATGCAAAGAAAAATGATTTCATATTTCTGAATAATTTATCAAGACACTTTATGCCTAATGAAAACTTGATACCAGTATGTCTTTATTTTCTAGATAAATACTAAAAATGGGGGGTGTTGAGTTGTTTTGGTTTTTTTTAAAGAAAGACTGCTGCTAAACTGAGGGTATGCAACAGAACTTTCATTAAAAGAAAAAAGAAATAACTGAAATTTTATTTAATTTACAATTTCTATGCAAGTTTCATTGTAATATGTTTTCATGCTGTGCATAACACATTGTCTCAAAAACTGTTTAATTACTTTGCTTATTACAATATCACCCAAAGGCCCTAACTTCAAAAGACTCCACGCCCTCTCTTCTCCCTCCCTGCTGCACTGGCTACTGTAAGAGAAGAAAAATGTATTATTTGTAATATATTAATATAAGATCTATTTTCATGCTATGACACTTTAAATGGCTCTGATATTTTGTACATAAAGAGGAAGATTATTTCACAAGTTTCATAATTTTTTTCAGTACTCATACGTATCTGGAATATCTATGTCACATATGAAACCGTACAACATTTAAGATATAAGCATTCAAAGTTATATTCAACACATGTATGCGTTTCATAGTAACTAGGGTCAGAAGGGGCCTAGAGCAGGCCATCTAGTCTGACCCCCCACCAATGGCAGAACGAGTGCCAGGGTCACAGGACCCCAGCCAAGTACCTATCCAATCTACTCTTGAAGACACCCAAGGTAGGAGCAAGAACAACTTCCCTAGGAAGCCG
>JAGPOW010001918.1:34708532-34719960 GCA_030014935.1 Caiman crocodilus | reverse complement strand
ATGACCAAGTAACTAAATCCTTGGATGATGGTGTCACCATGGACGTAGTCTTTCTAGACTTTAAGAAGGCCTTTGACACTGTCTCTCACCCCATCCTCACTGATAAATTAAGGAACTGTGGCATTGATGCCTACACAGTTGGATGGGTAAAACATTGGCTGAGAGAGTAATGGTGGACGGGTTGTATTCAACCTGGCAACATGTGACCAGTGGGGTACCCCAGGGCTCAGTCCTTGGGCTCACACTGTTTAACATCTTCATCAGCAACTTGGACAAGGGGGTGGAAAGCACGCTAAGTTTGCTGATGACACTGAGATGTGGGGCGAGGTAGACACACTTGAAGGGAGAGAGAGGCTGCAACTAGATTTAGACAGACTACAAAAGTGGGCAGATAAGAACAGGATGGGGTTCAACATGGATAAATGCAGGGTGCTGCACCTTGGGAGAAGGAATCCACAGCATACATACAGGCTGGGGAGTTCCCCTTTTGAAAGCACAGAGGCGGAAAGGGGTCTTGGAGTCATTGACTCCAAGATGAACACGAGCCACTAATGCCAGACCAGAGCCAGCAAGGCCAGCCATACCTTGCCATGCATCCAAAGATGCATCTCAAGATGGTCCAGAAAGGTGATACTCCCCCACCATGCGACTTTGGTCAGACCACAGTTGGAGTACTGTGTCCAGTGCTGGGCGCCACACTTCAAAAGTGATGTGGCCAGCCCGGAGAGAGTTCAGAGGAGGGCCACCTGCTTGGTGAGAAGGCAGCAGGACAGGCCCTCTGAGGAGAGACTGAAGAACCTGAACCTGTTCAGCCTCAGCAAGAGGAGACTGAGGGAGGACCTGGTGGCTGCCTACAAACTTATCAGGGGAGATCAACAGCAAATAGGCAGATCCCTTTTCTGCCCAGTACCACCTGGGGTGACAATTAACAATGGTAATAAGCTGATGGAGAATAGGTTTAGGTTAGAGATCAGAAGGCAATATTTTACAGTTAGGATGGCCAGAATCTGGAACCAACTTCCCAGGGAAGTGGTCTTCGCCCCTACCTTGGGCAAATTCAAGAGGAGGTTGGACACACCTGTCTTGGGTCTTGTGAACCCAGCATTCATTCCTGTCTGTGGCAGGGGGTCAGGCTAGATGATCTGTTCAGGTCCCTCTTGACCCTAGCTACTATGAAACTATAAGATGGAACAACCCAGCTACAGACCAGGTTGAACCAGTGTTCCAACCCAGCCACCACTGTTTTTCCCTGCTCCATACCCAACGCATTGGGAGCATCTCCTTGCTGCCCCGCCCCCTGATAAATTCCTGCCCCCACTCCTCACCCTCCTACTGTCCAGGCTGAATCTGGTCCAAAGGTAATTTGTTGCTACATTATAATTGTATTAATATTTGTATATAATTATAATGCAGCTCAAACTCAGACTTAGTAAGGGAAAATACCAAATGTGACTTAGTCAATTCAAAATTATATCCCAAGGCAAAGCCCTAACAAGGAACAGGGGATTTCACCAGTTTATTAAGTAGTTATGGTCTTGGGTAGCAATGATTATAGAGATCATAGAAATTAAGGGTTGGAAGGGGCCTTGAAAGATCAAGTTCAACCCCCTGCTCTCAGCAGGAATGCTGCTGAGATCAAATGATCCCAGCAAGGTGTCTGTCCAGCCTCCTCTTGAAGACTTCCAAGGTTGAGAACTGCACCACCTCCTTGGGAAGTCTATTCCAGATTCTAGTCACCCCTACCATAAAAAAAATTTCCCTACATCCCACCTGAAACCATGCTCTACAGTTTATGGCCATTACTCTTTCTCTTCCCCTGGGATGCCACAGCGAACAGTTTTTCCCCCCAGCTCCCAGTATTGACTTCTTGCATACTTGCAGGCAGCCAACAAGTCCCCCCCTCAGTATGGCATCCAGAACTGGACACTACTCCAGCTAGGGTTTCACCAATGCCAAGTAGAGAGGAAGCATCACTTCCGTAGCCTTGCTCACAACAGATCAGCTAATGTATCCCAATATGCTAGTAACACTGTTGACTCCAGGTGTTATATTGGTGGCTCATGTTCATCCTGTGATCAACCAGAACCCTAACGTCCCTTCCAGCCATCCTAATAGCCAGGACATCACCTTCTAACCTATATTAATGTCACTGGTTACTTCTTCCCAGATGAAGCACTGTGCATTTTTCCTTATAGAACTTTATCCAGTTCCACTCTGTCCACTGTTTCAGCTTGTCCGGGTCTGCTTGGATCTGCACCCTAACTCCTAGCGTGACCACTTTTCCCCCATAATCTAGTACCATCTACAAACTTGGCCAGAGTGATTTCCACATCCTCATTTACATCATTGATAAAGATGCTGAACAGAACAGGGCCAAGAACCAAACCCTGCAGGACATCACTGGCACCACTGATGACAGTTTGTAATCATTTGTTAGAAAATCTAAAATAAGAGCTAGAACAGAATACAGTACAGGCTACATTCCTGTTCTACAATCAGAATGACTTAGGGAAAAGTATCCAGAAAGTTTTAAAAGACACTAAATAGGCTGGTAGCAAGAGAGGAGAAGTTTAAACACTTAGACTTATAACCTGAAGAGGCTAGAGATGGTCACAAAAGTGATCAAGGTAGCCTATTAGCTACTATTCATGTTTTCACCCACTTCCCATCAGCTTTTTTTCCTATTCTAATTAAGTACAAAGTTTTCTGTCTAACCTTAGTTAGATTCTCAGAGTTTGCTCCTGTTTTTCAACGTGTAAGCTTGTCAGTCTTCTCCCTGTTCACATTTCCTCCTCACTGAGAACTTATTCTGCTTCTCTGTGAATCCAGTCTCCAATGTCTTTTTTTCTTCACAACCTATGCTTCTTCAATTGAGCAGTTAATACATTACTTGGCATCCACCCATGCCTAGGGTGGGATGAGAGGAACAAGGCCAAAAGATGGTGCCAGTCACTCAAGAAGCAGCACTATCCCAAAATAAGACACTCTGGAATGTCTTTCTATACTTGGGATTCCAGTATTATTTGGAGCAGGAGAAAACAAAAGTGTATTCACTACTTTAATCATATTTAACAGTGTCACCTTTTTCATCTTAGATTTGGTACTATTTAAAATAACATTATATATTAATATTTACACTTGTTTTTATTTTTTTAAAATACTTTCATGATACTCTCTCTGCCCAGCCATTTTGACTGTCTTTCTGTAACAGTATCCTTTCTAGCAAGTGCTGCATTATTTCTTCCTTTATTTCTCAAGAAATTTCCAGTAGACACCCAGAAATCAAACCATCAGTTTTTTTTCTCCAAAACTGAAAATACACAAATAAGTTATATCTCATACCATAAGAGCTTCTTTATAGCATTGTAGACAAACAGTGGTATATTTATATCATCAGCTATGGAAATCAAGTTTCTTAGGGCACAGTGTAAGGATATCACCACAGCTAATAACCAAACCAGAGATCAGGAGAGTTCCCAATGCACAATAAACATACGAATTTCAAGTATCAATCTGAACTTTAACCTGTATTGGTGCATGGGATTGTTCTGTCCTAAGTGCAGGGGTTTGCACTTGTCCTTGTTGAACCTCGTAAGATTCCTTCTGGCCCAGTCCTCCAATTTGTCAAGGTCACTCTGAACTCTAAATCCTCCAGTGTATCTACTACTCTCTCTATTTTGGTGTCAACTGCAAATTTGCTGAAGGTGTGCTCTATGCCATCTTCCAAATCATTGATAAAGACATTGAACGAAACCAGCCCCAGGACTGAGGCCTGGGGCACTCAGCTGGTATCAAGTGGAGAACTCAACATTGAGCCATTGATTACTACTCTGAGCCCAATGCTTCAAGCTAACTTTCCATCTACCTCACAGTCCCTTCATCCAACCCATACTTCCTTGGCATGCATGGGAGAAAGTTGTGGGAGACCACATCAAAAGCCTTGCTAAAATCTACGTATAGATGCTTTAAGATAAAGCAGGATGTGAGATGAAAACTGGTACCAAGAATCCTACCACTATAGCACTTGTGAAATTGTCACATGAACCACCAAACAAAGCTTAAAAACAAGTTCTGCCTTGCATTTAGTCAAGCACCACAACTAAAACAGACAAGGTAGCAGCTGTAGCCATTTCTGAACATCTTTTTAGGTCTCTTTGTGAAAACAAAAATGAAACTTTACCCTGACCTAAAAGTTGGTTTTCTACTAACTAGTCCAGCTACCTTTGAGCTCCCTGTACACACATGCCTAATAGACAGCTCACCTAAGACCACATTAAAGACACCTTCTCAAATAACTTTAAAAACCTTTAAAGAGAAAAGTTGCACAAAACAGCATGTTACAGTATTTCTAAGTTTAAAAATAGAAGTATAAACTAGTGATCCAGTGAACAATATCCCAGTTTACCAGATAAAGCTCACCTTGCTTAGCAGCTTAGTAGCCGATCATGAGACTTTGATTTCCTATCTCAGAACAAAGTGACAAGCTTCAACAAGGTATGTCAACACACCAGAATGACAATACAAAGTGCTATACATGAAAGTCGCTTATACAGAGAAGCCTCTCTCTAATCTGTCTAATGAAAGTAAATGGTAAAGGAGTTCTTAATCAATTAATTATTTAAAAACAGTCAAAGTTTCTAGTTGAACAGGCTGGGTAAATAAAGTCTGTATCTTGTTGAGAGCTGAAAATGTAATAGGGAGAAGTATTACTAGTATGAAAAAGAGAAAAATTATTCTGATTATTTGCTTGTATTTTCACTATGTTCCTTCCTTTTGCTGACTTTGTCTTGCAAAGCATCTATTTAGATATGTTTCTAAAATGCCTTATGGCAGAGGTTCCCAAATGTTTTCTTATTATGTAACACCTTCCAGATTGACCAGCTGCTGGCATACCCCTATCAATATAAGTTTTATATTTTAACCCCTTAAATGCCAATTATAATTATTATAATGAAAGTTAAATCTGCCATTACACAATTTCTCCCATGTACCCCACAGAGAGGTCTTGCATACTCTGGGGGGTATGGGTACTATAGTTTGGGAACCCCTGCCTTGGAGGTAAAGTAGCCCAAATATTGAGGATAGGAGACATTAAGGTTAATATTAAACTGCAACGATAAATTTGGAGATGAAGGGTTACAGAATTAGGAAACAGTTCAGTGACCCAACACCTGACACACTGCTCTTTTAATAAATAGCTCAGATGTCTGAACACCTGTTCAAGACAGAAAGCCACCAAGTATAAGTATCATGAAAGTTGCTGGCAAGTGAAGAAATACAGTGAGCAAGCCAAAACACAAACATATAAATTTAAGCAGAAATAGAGATGGGCAGAACCAAGGCAAGAAAAAGGAAGGAATGTGGGGGGTGGAAACAGACATTGCTGTGGCAGGAAGGATAGAGCAAGAGTCCCAGCTATCATACCACTGCAAGGAAAGCCCACATGAAACAGCTAGTTTACTCCAGCTTAAAATTTGTTATTAAGGAACAGAACATAAGGCAAACCAAAATTTATAACAGCAGAACATATAGAGACCATTGCTTACATATACAATATTTGTATTATTTAAGGATGCCTAGAGAGAAACATGACAAGATTACCTTTGAGTAGTTTACCCTTATTGTCCGAAATGAAGAAAGAACAGGAGTCCAAGGGGACCTCTTTCATATGGGCCCTCTCATCTCAACATCATTAGCACAATTGACTGCAACCAAGGGATGGCATCCTAATGGCGGCTTTCTCCAGATCTCATGCTACTGTTAATGAAACAACTGCTTATATCACAATGTACAAAGATAATAAATGCACATAAATATGCACTGTAATGGTTTGGAAGCTCTTTAACAATTAAAGGATTTACATACCATCGGGCCGTGCATAAACCAAGATGGAGAGAGACAAAATGGTTTGCCCAAAAATCACAGAGCAAATCAGTGCTATAGCTGGAAATAGACCCCTGAAGTCTTGGCCACTAGCTCCTCTGTTCTAACCCTTAAGCAAAATAGCCTCTAGGCAGATTTAGTTAATATTTTACAATTTGTACCACTGATATAATACAAGGCAGATACCTTTTTTCTCATTAAAATATAACAGTACTAGCCAACTTTCCATCAAGAATGACAGGAGGGCAGGCAGGAGGGGGCTGGCATGGAGCAACCCTACCTAATGCCCCATGCTGCCACTGTTCTGCCTCTTGCAGGGAGCAAAGTGGGGGAGCCGAGGCCTGCGCTGATGACCTCAGCTCCCTCACTCTCTGTTTGGTCCTTCAGAATCATGGCAGCGCTCTCCCACACTTGGAGCACTCTGATTGGCTGTTGCCATCGGCCAATCAGAGAGCAAGTAAAGCATTACAAACAGACAGACTGACTTAGGCTTTTGTAATATTGGAATTACGGTAGTCACTGACAAGGACACTGCGCAGCAGACAGTCCCTGGCCCAAACAGTTTACAATATAATGCAGTTTTCATTCCTTGCAGTACTAGAAGCTAGTCTTTTTTTTGCCAAGTTGATCCAGCCACAAGGTGTAACGTAACAAGATAACAGGCAGTCCTCGGACTTACAACACAATTGGTTCCTGACAACAAGGTCTTAAGTTGAAACATTGCAACTCAGAACCAATTTTCTCATAAGAAACAATGTTATAAATGGGGGATTGGTTTCTGAACCAAGGCCTAATACCCTATTTTCACCAAAAATAAACCAGAATTTTGTACTTGATCAATTATATACGAGTCATACGGCTACATAAATGTATTTATATTGTAAATAGCAATCATACTGATTTGGAAGGACTTCTGAGGTGATTTTGCTGGACTTTTTGAAGGGTTCTTGGCTGGAGTCTTCTCAGGAGTCTTGGCTGCAGGTTTTCTGGAGTCTTGGCTGCTTTCTTAAAGAAAGTATCCAAGGCAGTTTGGACAGATGTTCTCCAGGGAGAAGGGCAACTTGTTCGCTGGTGTGGTATCACATCAGATCAAGTATTGTAAAGTCAAAATTGACATCATAAAGTTGAAACAGGGTGTCAATTTATAGAAGTTTTAAGTGTGAAACATTGTAACTTGCTAGGTTGTAAGTCAAGGACTGCCTGTATTGATTTTAAGTGTATTGATTAATGAAGAAAATTTGGCATTTCTAATTCCTTAACAAATAAAAACAAGTTTTCTCTGTTTGTATCTTACTGTCTCAATGGACACATTAAGACCAACAGCAAGAAACAGTTTAAAGATTTAAAAGTTACCAAAATGATTCCTCCTCAGAAACACAAAACTCAGAATCTACTTCAGTTAATTACTGGATTTGATTTCTTCCCACACAAATGCTAAGGCTTAAATTTAGTATTTAGCAATTAAGAATGCAATGCATACACTAGAAGAAGAATGAAAACCCTTGCTAAGAAAAATCTTCTCAACATATTTGGTTCTAATATTTGTTTTAGAATCGTGCAGCTCCCTACTATGTAGACATCAGGATTTACATACAAGAAGCCATCACACCTGATGTGCTCAACTGAACATAGTTGTGACTTCATTTGTCACTTCTTTAAAGATGGAAGTTTTCCCATGGCTCGTTTGGACTCAGGGGTAGATGAAAACCAGCACTGCCTTCTTTTCCTTTTGAGCATATTCATGAAAAATTCAAAAAACACAGATGAAAGTTTTTCATTAATTCAAAGGAGTAGTCACCTTCGACAATTTCCAGTCCACAGACCTGCCAAGTGGTCATTTTTTTGTGAGGACATCAAGTCAGAAGTCCTCTTTCAGTTAGCAGTGTTGAAAGGTACAAACTTATTTGAGGCGTGGTCGTCCCATGATGGAGGGGGAGGGGAGGAATGTGATAGCTCTTACTGGAATAACTGTACATTTGGAAGAGAGGTTGGACATTTCTTTCAGGCACAAAGTGCCTTTCTTCAGTTCTAGGAAAGAAGTAGATGGGCTAAGCTAAACAGAAAAAATAAACAACTTATTTGAGACCAATAAAAGCCCATTCTGCAAACTGTCCTCTGTCAATCTCTCCATCTTAATCCATTTACCCCAACAAGCCAATTATTCTTTCTGTCCTATTTTGTATATGAGATTGGTCACAACAGTTTGTGCACTTCTTTGTACTGCCTGTGGATAAAAGATATCTCCTCAAATGAAAAGTAGCCCTCCACAAATGAAAGTACAAATCTAAAGGATACCATGATGTAGCTCAGGACTATACTAGTATATATCAAATTAAGCAACGATATTCTAAATAACCTGAAAGCTAGTCTAAAGACTATCCTTGCTCTGAATATTAGACCATCCTTGTTCTTAATGCTAATACCTCCAACAGGCAATTACAGCCATCTTTCCATGCCACCATTATTCCATGAAGCAAACAGAAGTTGTAGATCTTCAGAGTGGTACCAAAGTGAAATAAGTCTTATTTTTTGTCTTCTCGGAACTGGAATCCTGTTACACTGCTGAAAAAACTGACAATTTCCTCCATGAGTCACTCACCATATGTGTTAGTGTTAAAAGGAAATTCTTAACACATGTAGGCCACCTTCATATTGAGACACCTGAGATCTCATATGGTTCTACCTTCAACTTTCAAGCACTAATCCTTTTCCAGCTTCTCTCCCCTCCCTCCAACCTAGCAAGTGAATCAGGAATGAGAGAGCTTATTCTGAAGGAGCGGAGGTTCCTTTAACTGGGAAACTCATAAGCAAAAGTACACTCCATGCTGCGCAAAGAAAGAGACTTCCGAACATAAAGATAATTAGAGGCTGAGAGAATACGAGCAAAAAGTATACACTTAGAAAAGAATGAAAGGGCTTATTTGTATAAAGGATTTTCCAACTATCCTGCAGCATCTGCTCGAAGGTAGAACAATTTGGAGCAGACAGTTATAAATGGGTTTTGTGGGACCACATGAAAGAAGCAACAGCTTTACCTTCATTCGGTCATTATCATGGAAAAAAACTCAAGCCACCTTTGAAAACTTGAATTCCACCTTCCCAGGAAAGTATTAGAGTACTCACACAAATTGCAACATGCATTTTGCCTCTTGATTGTAAACAAATAAAATGTTGTTTGCCTCTAGTTTCTTTGAAGTTGCTCAGTAATAAATCTTTTTTAAAAAATTTAATGCAGTACTATATTTCTTGAGAATCTTCTTTTATTTACATATCAAGAAATAATCCCCCTTCATTACACCCAGGATTTTTTTCAATGAAACAAAGGGCCATGTTCATATTTTTAACCTGCTTTAATTATCAAAAATGTAAAAGGTTAATATAACTATTATTCCTTTTACCCAGAGAATTATTTCCTGCCCTGTCCAGCTCCAGATGTTCTGCCTACTTCAATCACACAAAAACCCAGAAAACCTTAAAAGCAATTTCATAAACCTTGCAAGGTGGGAGGGATAGGGGGGAGAACAACATTCAAATACTATCACTTCCTTTACATGCCAGCTACTTCTAGCTTTGCCTGATAAACAATTAAACTTCTGATCTTTTATCATGCCTTGAAAAGAAAAAATTAAAACTACAAGAGCTAAAATGAACTTCATTTCCTTACACATTTATAGTTTTAAGAATAAATTAGTCTAATTTTCCAATCCACATATCCAATAATGACTCATTAATCAGTAAAAGGAAAAAGAAAAAAAAATACAATTGTGGCTTTTAGATCAAACTTGAATTACATAAAAAACTCAATTAGTGTCTTTTTACATCCTACATGTTGATTAATCTGGTACAACAGGAAAAAAGGTAAGCAAGGGCTATCACATTTATCCTGGCAGCAATGTACACTTAGTTCCTGTACTAAAAAGATCCATCCTACATAAATCAGTCTAAAAAACAACAGCTTACAAATCTATTTAAGGCAACAAACAATGATTATATGTAA
Source organism: Caiman crocodilus (assembly GCA_030014935.1). Classification (NCBI taxonomy): domain Eukaryota; kingdom Metazoa; phylum Chordata; order Crocodylia; family Alligatoridae; genus Caiman; species Caiman crocodilus. The sequence continues at coordinate 34,710,080 of JAGPOW010001918.1, read as the reverse complement.
AATAGCATAGTTGACTTTTTTTTCCCTTGATTTCTTTGCATAGCTCTCATGCAGTTTTGAAATTAGCTGCTTAAAACCCAAGTGGACATTTCTGTTTAAAATCAATATAATTTTGTAAGAGAAAATTTAAGAGGTTACAACTGAAAAAAGCTAACTTGAAAAACATCTTTCTGTTGTACAAATAACTGTCTTGCTTTCTAGCCTACTGAATTCATGGAGAGAAATTAAGGAGCAGGGGATATTCTGGTCATAGTTCTAGTACAGTTTTCTTTCAAATACCAAAAACCTCACCCTCTCCACTCACCTTCACTTCCAGAGTCTGTGTCTGGGACATCAGAGAAGAATACAATGTCCATTCATCTTCACTTAACTGTTTTTGTTTAGGCATGTGTGGATTCACAGGCATTCAATTCTGTTTACTAAGTTGTTAACATTGATGCTGTCAGCTAAACACTGGTCTGTTAAAACATTAAGTTATTAACAGACAAGTGACATTTAAAAGGTAGTAGGAAACTAAGTATACTTCATTCAATATGAACTTTTTTAACATCAAATCTTGAGTACAATACTCTACAAGTTACTAAACTGAAACAGCTGCAAAGTATTAGTATACAAGATCAAAATATGGCCTTGCTCAGCCTTTGTAAAATTGCTTAAGATGTTGTCTGCAACTGAAAATGGATGGTTAAATTCTGGATAGGAGACAAAAGCAAATATTTCAAGAAACCAAAACCAAAATTCCCATATTAGAAGAGACTTGGAAAAAGAAAGCCGTAAAACGCACACATAACTTAAATATCCACCAAACACCTGTTCAGAAAGGTATTTCTGTATGTGAAACAGTACCAAACTTTAGGATAAAAGGAGGGAGGCATAACTTCAATTACAAATTTCAGTGTATAATGGCATGGTTCCTACTGTGTGTGATCTCTGTCCGCTCAAATGGAACATCAGTTTCCTTTTCCACTTTGGATAACCCAGGAGCTCACTTTAGCAACATCTTAGTTGTAGGACTCGTGCAAAAGGAACCTAATGGGAGTTGCTGGTCTGAAAAAGCAGTATTTAGTACCAATTGGCAGTAAAAGTAATTATCTAAAATATATTTATATTGCCAAAGAAGATTTGTTTTTTATTTCTTAGCAGAGAAGTAAAAAATATTTCATGAAACCTTTCTAAAGAAATGTATGTTAGTTTAGTCCTTATCTAACCCTAGAGAATGAAATGCATTCTTTAACCACAGAGCAGCCCCAAACACTTCTATCACTAGATCAGGAAAGTTGTAAGCTTAAGTTATAGAATAGTGGTGTCTTAGAATACTACTGTTGTACACCTTATTCATAAATAAAATTATTCCATGCCCTAGCTGTACGTGGGCATACGTGGGAGAGTACCAAAGCTGCAATGCATCCTCACCAAACAGGCAAGCAGATTAAACCAGATGCCACTGAAAAGGCAGCTTGGTGAGAAGATGAGCTGCACCCCATTTGTTGTAAGGATTGAGGGAAGCAGACCATTTTTGATTTGTAAATAGATGAACAAAAAAAAAAA
>JAGPOW010001918.1:34672174-34708432 GCA_030014935.1 Caiman crocodilus | reverse complement strand
AAAAAAAAAAAGTACTGATGTTAGCAATAATCTAAGTCTTTTCCTCAAAGGCTAGTTATGAACAAGACACTTTCCAACTTGGAATTCAATCTAGTTATTAGGATGTGCAGCCCTACCTTCCAAAAATGTCTTCCCTTATATCTTCCACACAGCCAGTTTCACCCTTTTACCTGTCAAAAGCAAGGCAAAACAAGAGCTGAAGCTAGCTCCTTAGTTACCAAGAACCCCTACTAGAGTTTTTGAAAGCTTCTCTGTTTTAATACTAACACTGCAATTCTATATTTCAGCCATGTTAATACTAATAATGTCTTCTTCCACAGAAAGGTTCAGTTTAATCACACTTCTGTATTATTGATTTTTGCTAAAATGTAAGCAACTGGAAATATGACTTGAGAAATCTTTTTAAAAAAATCAAGTTGAAAAAGGCAAGGAATAAGAACACAGCTAAAATATATATTCTTGCATTTCAAGAAACTCCCTTAATTATGTCTCCCTTCATCCTAATTCTCTCAAATTCACCCTGCCTCACATAGAGAAGCAGCACCAATATGCCCCATGCCATGACCTTTTGAAATAATACACATTTTAAATGGTTCATCATATAGCAGCAATAGCAGCAGTCAACAGACCAATGTCAAATCTGGCCTATAGCTACAGGTCTCTGTTCATCAGACATAAAACAATTTTCTACTGCTTCAAGCTTCGTTGAGTAGCCATTTTAGAATATATGAAAACATTTTTCCATCATCCATGTGACCTCAATATTTAAGGACATTTCAGAAGAAATTGGCTACAACCAATGAGGTTTTATTGGCAGCCAAACATGTGTTCCACTATTTAAAAACTAAATTACAAATACTGTACAAATGTATCGCATTCCCTTTAGAATTTGCAACTTCTCAAGGAAAAATACATCCACTAAAAAAAGAATCAAAATTCCTATCATAACATATAGGGGCTTTACTTAGAGTACAGCTATATTTGTTCAAAATGATCATCCAGTTGGCTGCTCAAGCTTCTTAAATGGTAATCAGATATAGAATCAATTTGCAAAGAAAGCAAAAGTGGGATCACTTTAAGAGAGAGTAATATGTCAAAAAAAACTACACACGCACGCGCGCACACACAAAATGAGCAAAAGGTTTTCCTTTTCAAATGCTAGTACCGACTTGCAAAAAGACAATTCAGATCTGTTGTAAGCCTCCCCCCTGACTTCCCTCCTCTTTCAACTCCCTCTGCCTTGCACCTTTCTGAAATTCTAAGCTAATTTAGAGGGTTCCCATTTCAAATCGGTGAAAACAAATTCCAACTTGAATACTATCTAGTCCATGCTCCAGAACCAGGGCTGCCAAAGGAAAGGGTAATCTTTGAAGTCTTACCATTAACCCTTTAGTTTATTTTTCACAGCTTTCCCTCACGTACTGTTTAAGAAAGCCTGAAGTGTATTTTCTTGGTCCATTAACCATCTTGCCTGGTGCTGTTGCCTCTGAAGTGCTTCCAAATGAGGAACTTTCCAAACTACGTGGTTCAGGATTTCTAGAATCGTAGAATGTTAAAATTGGCTAAGCCAATAGTCACTCATTTTCCACGTAGTGAAGAAAAGAATAACGGCCCTGAGAACTGCTTGGTGGTTTGGGTACAGCAACCTGGAGGCTCAGTCTGAGTAAGGTTCTGCTCCCTGGCTACACTGAGAAAGGGGTCATATTTGTATAAAACAAAAAGAACACGGAAGAATGAGTTAAAAGAATCTGTACGAAGATTATATTAAAGCTCTTAAGATACAGAATGGTTCTTCAAATTTGCTTTTGTCAAAAGATCAAATTTAGCTTAGAAACAGATTCCTATTAAATAATGAAAAAGATACACTTTTAAAAACTATTTTTTCTGTCAGTCATTCTTAAATTCCAAATCAACAAGTAGAGACAACAAGGCAGATTACAGAGTAAAGAAAGAAATTACATGTGTGATTCAAAGTTAAATATATAGGGAAGGAAACCAGTACACAACATATTCCTGATTATAACTTTTATAATTAAAGCTTTAAAAAAAAAATCTACTGCCAGCACTTTAGAACATGTTGAAGCAGATATTGCCATTATGGTGGTGGAGAGGGAGAAAGGTTAACTTCTTCATACCTTAGATATAGTTTTGCAGAGAAAGTGTGGCTTCCTGTTTTGGGACAGTAGTTAGAATCTGTTCTCTTAAGCAGGCAAAGTGTCTTATGTGTTTGGACAATGTTCAGCACATTCCAGGGACTGTTTCAATAACAACAAGTAATACTCAGTATTTGTATTCCACTTGCACTACAGCAGTGCATGGGAGCCCTAGCAGAAGATGACAGGATAACAGAAAGTAGGGTGACATAGTCAAAGCTAGAAAAAGCATTCTTGCAGCAGCATTCAGCATGGGCAAAATTACACTTGTCAAAACATATTACAGTAATACAAGTAAGAGATGAGCTAGGAATTTTAGCCATGTGGGAAGATACTTAAAGCAGTATTTTGAATGTTATGCAGCAAGAAATCAGTAAGATTTAGGTATTACCAGTAGGTAAACACTTCAAGAAAAAGGTGTAAATTCAAGATGACACATAGGGTTACAGAGCCGAATGTCAGGCAGGGTGATGTTGCCCACAGTGGTCAAAAAAGGAGGCAGCAGGGTGGGCTTTGGGCAAGGAATGAAAGAGATTTAAAAGATGTTTCAGCCAGATTATGTTTGAGCTAATGACTAAACTCATGCCAACTAAACAGAATAAAGTAAATTAACTCACTGACTCTAGTTGGTCCTTCTACAACTAGAGTATAATTTTGATCCATTATATAATGTCTGCATGCTTTCAAAAACCTAGATGCATGAACATTTGGGGGGTTTTTTATGGCCTGGCAAAAACCACCCCTCTCTTTCATGTACAGTTAAGGCTAGTTTTACACGAGCTGGTAACAAAATATTAGTTGGTTTTAAAATTCACATCACTTGGAATAAGGGGGTGAAAGCCATGTAAGCTACATGTAGACTAGCCCTTAGTTGTATTATACATTTTTCTCCCCTGATTAATCCAAGTTTCACCTGTTAAAATTCTGGCCCAGAATTAGGTTACTTTTCAGCCAAATTAGATTTACAATTGAAAAAGTAGTCAGAATATCCTAAATTCAGCAAACAGAAGTGTGTAGAGTAGATTCTAGGAATCCATTATGTTTCAGAAATATTTACAATATTGTTTTCAAATTTTAAATGATTATTCCTTTCTGTGCAGAAAGGAATATTCTTTGAGGGCAATTGACTTAAATGGCACAAAGTTGGGACTCCCAATTATAATGAATGCATATACCACTTCAGAAAAATTAGAACGGTATCATACAAGGCAAGTCCATAACACCTGCCAATGATTTTTCAGACAACTATAAAAAACCATTAATTCTGGACATGCAATCTTTTTGCATTAGCTCTACAGGGAAAAGTATCACTAGATTGATCCTATTTATATCTTTATTGCTAACAAAATACTTCATGAAATCTTGTCCCATTGAAATTTTGTCACTGATTTCAATACAATGTCATAAACGTGTTTAGACAATGTCATCTCCTCACAAGGAATGGAAGCGGTAAGCTGGCCTAGAAATACAGATAGAAGCATGGAGTTCAAAACCAAGCTTAGTTCCTTGAACTGCTACAACTTCAATCATATTCTATACTCCCAGGGGGAACAAGGGAGTTCAGAGAAGGAACCCCCCAGGAGACTAACTGTGAGAAATACTGAAACTTCTTGTTCAAGGGACTATGAATTGGATAGCAGCTAAAAGGAGATTCCAAAGACAAGTGCAAATCAAGCCTGCTGCACTGTCTGGCTGCAATATGCTGAGCATTTTGGTCCTGCTTTTCTTATTTTTGGTTTCCATAGCATTGCTAATAATAAACTGCCAGATGGCAAATGAAAAGTGTGCACTGTGTGACCTTCACTTGCTGAGACAGAATGAACTTGGGGAAATCCTGTCACAGAGAGAGACAGACACACATTGATTAGAAGGTGCCAAAATATTTGACACTGCCAGTCACTTAAGGTAGAAGAACCCATCAATCTGGACTACTTCACTTCCATTACACTTAGAAGTATATATTCAAACAAATTAAGTCATTAGTTTTAAATTTAATTTAACACCTGCATTTCTATTCGTAGTTACTGTAGACATCCAAGACACTTTAAAAAAAGCTCTTTAATTTCCTCACTCAAAAAATTAATATTTGGACAAGACAATCATGTCATTCAAGTTGATAAGAAAATTGCTAGTTAAACAACAAAGCAGTCTAATAATTAGAAAGATGGGGGCGATTATGATCACTTCTTCCACAAAACAGCAATAGAGTAGAATTTAAAATATATGAAAAAGAAAATTTTCGACTAGCAATAATCACGCCTCGATTAGCCTCATTAGCTATGATACTGAAATACACTTGTCCTTAGCCATACAAATTAACACAAAACTTGCTGCCCTTGCTGTGCTGCTCCAGGGAGCATGTAACGTAGGGAAAGCGTGGGGATGCATGCCAGGCAGCAGATGCTTAGCCAGGCAAAGGCGAAGCTGTAGTTGGGCGGATCCTGCCCCAGCGCACAGGGCTCCAGCTACAGGCGCCACCTTCCACCCACCCAGCTGCCTTCATGCGACTGTTCATTGCTCCAGGCAGCCAAATAGGTAAGGAGCAGCTGGGAGCTGGAGCCCCATGCACTGAGGCAGGAGCCACACAACTGCAGCTTCCCCCAAGCCTGACTGGGCATCTGCACTAGTATGGCTCCTGCCCCAGTTCCTCCTCTAGCCATTCATTGCACATCAATACCTTTCAGCATTCAAATTCACAAAATATTCATTGCAAGTAACTTTGACTTCTGTTTCAAAACATTCTAGAAAAGTTCTCAGAGTAAGACCACTGGAGGAGGTGCACCCTGGCCTAGGGTCAGTGAGGACCTAGTCAGGGAACTTCTGGAAGGACTGGACACATTTGATCAGCTGGTCCTGATGATCTTCACCCCAGAGTGCTGAGGGAATCAGCAGAGGTCATTGCAGGACCCCTGGCATGGCTTTACAAACACCTGTAGAGCTCTGGTGTGGTGTCAGAGGACTGGAAAAGGACCAATGTGGTTTCCATTTTCAACAAAGGGAGGAAGGAGGACCCTAGGCCAGTTAGTCTTACCTCGATCCTGGGTAAGCTTTTTGAGAGAATTATCCTAGCACAAGGGGCCAGCAGGGGAGGTTATGTTTAAGGGCAACCAACATGGGTTCATTAGAGGCAGGTCTTGTCAGACCAACCTGGTGGCCTTCTATGACCAGGTCACAAAATCCTTAGATGCAGGAGCAGCAGTGGACATAGTCTTTCTGGACTTCTCTCACCCCATTCTCATTAACTAGGGGACTGTGGCACTGACACCTACACAGTCAAATGGGTCATTCACTGGCTGGAGGGCTGCACCCAGAGAGTGGTGGTAGACGGGTCATTACATAGACATCAGGAGATGCTACTTCACTGTCAGACCTTACCTTTCAGGGGAGAAAAGATATTCACATTCCAGAGCAAAGAACCACACAGGGAGTATACCAATATAACCCAACAATCATACTGTGTTCTCTCTCATATAACACACACCTCCTCCTCAAAAATCAGACACCAAACTTTGGGTAAGTGTATTAAGTGTGGAAGGCAAATTCTTGCCTGGAAAGCACCTCACCGATTTCTACACCACAGTGAAGCAGCTGTAGTATTACTGTTCAGGCAGCTAAGAGAGTTAGCTGACTTAATGGCTCAATTGCTCTTCCCTCCACAGGTGTTAACAATCACCTTTCCTTTTTAATAGTCTTGATAATCCACTAATCAAGCTAAACCTACTTAAAGCCATTATGCTGTCTCCTAGGTGCTCCTGGTCTATTTCACAAACTCTTTAGCTCAGACTTGAGCTCTTTTCAAAAATCACAGACACACCCCTGGAGGCCAGTCTTCAACAACTAGGATTTCAGCTTTAGTTATGTTAGACATGAAGGGCAAATTGAAGATTAGGCTCCATTCCTGCTTTATGTAGCCATAAAACCCTGGGAAAGTTTTTTTTTTCCTTTCGTTTTTCAAAAAGAAGGTACTGCATATTATATTGGGGGGCACATTTTGCATGTGAAAAAATATGGTACTTGTACTTGGAAAATTCTATGCTAGGAAAAATTAAGGGATTATCTAATTAAAAAAAAAAGATTAACTTAAATCAATCCACTAATATACCCCACTTTTTCAGGGCCCTAATCTTCAAGAAGTGCTCAACACCACCACCCAATTAGATCAAATTGGGTGGTTCAACTTTTCTGTTATGCACTTGATAATGCAAAGACTCTCCAAGTTCCTGCCTACAAAGACTTGTGTGAAACAAGCTTTGAAGACACAATAACATTCCTCTTGTGAGTTTCAAGCCCTCAGGCTAAAAGCACCAAACAATTATTCATTCTTCCATCTTGAGACACATTCCTAACCTAGTTCAAAGACCTGAAAAAACATGCCCTAGCTACATGCCAGCACACCTTCTAAAGAGTTTTTCCCTTGTAATGACTTGCTAGATACAGAAGTTCCATGTTGAAAAAAAATATGGAACACGTTTTGAGGTTGCTGCATTTTTAAAGAATTGTTGGATTGCTTAAAAAAGAAACTAAGCATTGTAAATATAAAATCAAAAGGTTGTCTGTTAAAAATTAATATATAGAGCTATATATATAATAAAAATTTTAACATAGGACACACACATACCTATCAAGATATCTAGACAGATAGATAGAATTTTTAACACCCCTTTTCCAACCTTCATACCAATATAAAACATACATTTTAAAAAATAGATCTTTTTACTTTTCCCCTAAATGTTAATACTACAATTCTTTAAAAACAAAATTAACGAACACCTTACTCAAAATCAACTTTATTTTTATGGATCAGGACTCAAGGTAGGGAGGAAGCAGGGGCAACCCGTGGCACTGCAATCTGTGTCCAGGGCAGCCTATGGTGGCATGCAAAAGAAGGGATATGCAGTACAGTGTGGCAGACAGAGCAAGAAGCAGAAAGCAGAGTAGCATATCAAGCAGGGAAAGGGAATTGATTGGAATGGCACTTGGGGAGGGTGCAGACCTCATATGCACCATGCCTGCTGAAATTATTGGCCCCCACTGATTTTTAACTATTGGGGAAAAAAAATCCAACCATACCACTGCCATTTAAGTTTTCTGAATTATGATAGAAAAAACTTAAATAGAAGTAAAACATTCTTTAATTAGGAATACTGAAAAAAAAACCAAAGACCCTCTCCATTTTCCAGATTCAATTTAAAACTGGACATCTCCTAACCTAGATTTTCAAAGCTCATTTTCATCTTCTGTATAAACTAGTAGTTAACACATACTCCTCATATTTTGTAGAAGAAAGGCAATATTAATTATCCCACAATTTAACTAATACTTGTAGAATTGTATGTCTCTGCCTTGTTAATTATGCACATCATAGAGTAATAAATGGAGCATTGATAAAAATGTTACAGAACACAATAGAAAAAATGAAAGGAAGAAATAGGATAGGTACAGTACAGACAATGCACCAACGGCTAATTTATCTCCAAGGTAGCTAAAATTGACCTTTCCTCTCTCCCTCATACTACCTCCAAAAATCTACTCTGAAAGATTATAGGGCATCTTTACAAGAGTCTCCAGAACTCTAATCTTGTTTTTGTTGTCCTATCCTATTGAAGGGGCTGGCAAAATTAATTTTTCTAACTTTCATTAAGTTCTATATACAGCAGGGGCCAGCAACCCCCGCTACACATGCTAGATCATAGCATGCAACATTTTGCTTGGCATACACACTTTGGGGTGGACCAAGCAGGGAAGGGGTTAGGACTGCACTATCACAACAAGGATCAAGCCCTCTGCAGCTCTCCCACCATCCACCCAGAAGCACATGTACATCCACTGCCAGCAACAAGCTGGGCCAGAGCTCCACAGACTTCAGCACAGTGGCTTGAAGCTTCTCGGCCACCTGTCAGTCTGGTCTCTGGGCAGGCACCTGTGGCCTGCCATAGAGCCTGGGCCGCTTGAGGCAGGCAGCAAGGAGGCTGCAACCCACTGCAACAAAGTCTGGAGATCCCCAGCCCGAATCACTGCTGGGGCAACACATGCACACACACCTGGGGCAGACAGTGGGGAAGCCAGGAGGGGTCCAATGCTTCTTGTGGCAGTGCAGCCTCAGTCCAATCCCTACCATTTGTCCCGAGGTGCACATTCCAAGCAGGCCCCTGCCATCTGCCATGACACCCAGGCTGCTCATAGGAGGTGGAGAGGCTGCAAACTACTGTACCAGGTCCTGTAGAGCCCTGGCCCAGCTCACTGCTAGCAGCAGGTACATGCACGCCTCAAGATGGATGGCAGGCAAAGGGCCAGGCCTGCACTGCCACAAGAAGATTGATCCCCTTGTGGCTCCCCTGACATGCCAACATCTTACAAGTTGATGTTGGGATGTTTTTGGCACTCTGATCAAAACACTGCCAACCTTCAATACAGAGTATAAAAAAAGAGCTCTCAGAGCAGTGTTTACCAAACTATGGTGTGTCATAAATAGTCCACAGATCAATTAAATGTTTGGTGATAAGCACCCGTGGTGGTGAATGAGAAACTGGGTTGGCAGTAATGGCAAAAGCAGGAGCAGAGTTGCTAGGTCTCAACGTTCAAACTTGGCACCTGAAAAAAATCTATTTCTATGACCAATTAGCCACTGACAAGAGAATAAATGGTCCAAGTTGACTTTTGTAGCAGAAGGAGCAAGGATTCAAAGGTCATCTTCAGAAATGCTTCAATCTCATTATTGAGACAACTTTTTGGTTCTCTTCTTATGCTGTCTATTGGACTGCAGTGTTTTCTGCAATTTCTGAGATACATTATTGGGTAGAAGATGCTATCCAACAACTTGTGAAGGAATAAGGGAACTTCAAGTCTAATTGTACAAAGAGGCACAAGAAACCAATGAACTCATCTAATCCAACTTCTAACATAAAAAAGTGGCCACACATTTTGCTGTGCATGATAAAAAGCCCTGCAGTATTTTTTAAAACAATTGTTATAATTCACTATCTAAAATGTAAGCAGAAGTGTTGAAAAGGACTTATTGATTAAGAAACACACTGAAGTGCAAAACAGTATACCTTAATTCTTTATCCAACCAAAGAACAGAGGGGATTCTTTTCTTTTTTTTTCTTTATCTATAGACAGTTTGACTAAGCATTATTACTGAGAAACCTATTAACCCCTGAAACAAAGGACAACCTAAATGTGAATCAGAAGAGATATTCTGTGAAACCAGCAACATACTCCTAAGTTAGCTTTCGTTTCTAAAGCAGCAGAGGTAACGCATGCATTGCTGTGTGGGGAAACGGCCATTGTGGGGAAAATCTACCTTCCATTGTCAAATTACTTCAGGAGAAACTGGGCCAACTGCTAGCAAAATGACAAGGGAAAGAAAAATAAATCGATCACTCAAGAAACCACGTAAGGCATAAGTGAGCTATTTCATATTTTACCTAAATGTAACTTCTGTGGCCGTGTTTGTTTAAAATATAACACGAATGAGCCCAAATCATTCAACAGCAAACAAGTTACTTTGTTTTGCATTACAGCCAGAGAGAGACTCTGAAAACGCATGCCATAGATGTTAAGCGAAGTAAGTAACTAAATGACTTGTATTGCTGGACAGGTCTTGCAAAGATCTAGAAAAGATAATGGTTATCAAATTGTTGAGCTTATTTTAAGGAGGGAATATTCCTGATGCTGGTACCCAGCATATATCACAATTCTCTTCCCTAGTCCCTTTTGGAAGACTGGTTACTAGATTTTTTTTTATTGCTGTCTCTTCTGGTTCATTTTCTCTCCAACACTGCAAGGAACAGTTGAGTTAACACAGTTGAGGAAAAACAAAAATCAGAAAAAAACCCTTTCTTACAGAGGATGTAAGGTCAGACTCCCAACTAGAACCCTGACAAGATTCTGAGGTAGAGAACTAACTACCATTTCACTTGAAATTCAAGGTTTTGAAATTGCCTTTCCAGGTACTGATTTTAGATTTGAGAACTTCCTTGACTTAGAAATAGCCAGTCACCCAGCATACTGGGGGGAAAAAAAACAAAACAAAACCAGAAAACAGCAAACAAAAATAAACTGGGCTGAAGTTCTGAGTTCCCAGATGGCTTTCCCCCTCCTATTACAGCCAAGCAAGCAAACTCCAAGAATATCTATTCCGTAAACTTTGACACACAACACTTCTGCAAGAATGGAATTGTATCCAATTTGCAAATTCCTCCATAGGTTAGTTTTACATGAAAAGATGATGTTCCCAATTTCTAAAAGAATGAAATTGTTAGAGGCAGCTAACAAAATGGAAATAGATAAACCTATTACGTACCAGCAAAAAAGTGTTACATTTGTAATTCAGATATTTAATATCAGACTTTTAAATTAGCCACAAATTATGACAGTTTCACCTCTACACACAAAGTTTCACTGTTTTCCCAACTCCTGTATAAAAGCATTAATGAAAGAAATATACCTCCAAGTAATTCAAGGTCAAGCTTCTAATCTTCCAAAGAGATGGCCTAGATACGTCAGGCATGATCAGAGACATACGCATCAAGTTATCTTTTACTTAGTTGGTTAGAGTGCCAGGCTTTAATTAAATCTCTTTGGTCTACTTACACCTTTGTTTTTATTATATTTCCCATCATTTCAATACATGAATCATAAAATGTATTTAAACATCTTTTTGACCTTCTGGAACCTACTCTTTATTATTACTGGTATTTACTGATAATCGGACTAAATTGTTCAGAATCAAATCACTAACATATCAAAAAAGGTATCATGGGAAAAGAGTGAACGTTATTCTGTTTAGTCAATGTGTACACTAACAAAATCAGGCTACATTCTGGAGACAAAAATTCCATTTTCATAATGCTGACAAATTGGGATTGTAGCCATATCTATTAGTACCAATACAGAAGATTTGTTATGGCAAATCACAAAAGCAAAGCTCAAAAAAAGAACAATTATGCAAGATACCCTTTAAACCAATAGTTTAAACCACCAAGCATCAATTTTCTTATTTTGCAGGTTAAACAACAGTCCTAGTAGCACAGTATTAGGAAAACAAACTCAAGGAAACTTTAAAAAATAAATAAATAAAAATCAAATTTCAAAATAATTTTCCTTTTATGTAAACATCCTTGTATTAAAAACAAGATCCTTGTAGCTGAAGGATTAATTCACTTTTGTTTATTCTGTACCTAAAGTTAGAATTCTGTTTGTAACATAGCAGTATCACAATCACAGCATTCACCTACGAGAGCAAAGGGCAACATTCTATGCAGACAAATAAGCCTGTTAAAACTCACCAGAGAATTAGGAAGGAAGAACTCTTAAAAAGAAGTGTCTATTGAAGAAGGGAGAAGAGGAAATAAACATACAAAAGTCCTGGAGGAAAAGAGGTGTATAACCAGCCTAATGCACTTTTTAAGGTATCCTTACAGTTCCTCATTCTGTCCCACAAGCTCTTAACCACCATAGCCTCTGTAAGAATGGCTATAACAAGGCCTCCAATACTTCTCCTTCCCAGGGCACTAGGGTCTCTCTGTACCCCAACTCTCTCAGGCCCTCCCCAGAACCAGTGTCCCCCAATTTTACCACCATCAGAGATTCTGCCTGCCTCTATCTTCCCACATCTTATGCCCTGGGTTACCCTCATTCACCATTATTACTACTCAACTGAGAGCAGCCCTGTAGGCTGTCAACACGTTAAACTCTTAAGAGGATGGCCACAGGTGAAATACAGGTGTTGTTAAAACCAAAAGCTATCAGTGGCTGTCACCATCCAGTTATGAGATCTACCGACAACTGCAGAGGTGACTACACTCACAGTTGTGCAGAACAGATGGCATGTCCTACATGGGACCACTGACTATATCCACTAATATACAGAAAAAAATCCTAATATCCTGGCATGTACTAGATGCAGCACTCAAAAGTCAACTAGACACATGAAGACAAACAGAAATGTTATCAAGCTGCAAGGTCTTCCAACCCAAAAACACATTCTCTTTCTAATGAGAATAGATTAGAGTTCCACTCCCGTCCCAGGCCTTATTTTTCAGGACTTGATCACCCAAATGCAAAGATTTCCTCCAAGATGAAATCTGGCAAACAAAGTCCACAATATAATTAATTGAATTTGAAAAAAATAAACAAGTGCAACCTGTTCACTACCTTTTTTTACTTGAATGCCAAGAAAAAATAATAATGAAGCGTAATTTTAAATTACTTTATATGCACTTAGGACTTCGTTTGAGAAGCTATTTTTTAAAAATAGCAGCATTAAGTATATTGAATTGCAGTGTTTTGAAAAGTAGAACAAATTCTCATCACAGCAAACTTTGCATAAGAGAAAATGTAAAGGTATATTTAATTAGGCTGAGCAGTTGTAATTAATTTTTTTTGCAGAGCCATTACAAACTATAAATTTCTAATGGAAATTTTAAGTGTCAACTCCCCATCATGCATTATCCCTAAAGAAACAGAATCTGCTAAGGATCTCAGTCAGATGATATTCCAATTCCACAGGTGCTTGCTTGTCGCTTTTTCTTTTAAACCCTTCTGTATCCCAGCTCTTAACTCAAGCAGGTTTAGGAAAAATTCAGGAAACATTCTACTTTACAGGCACTAGACAAAATGTATCATCCTTAACTTTGATTTTCCTGCTTGGTTTTCTAATTTAACCCATCTTGAAAGTGACACTAACTGAATAAAGATATAGTGCATGCATCAGAGAAAACAGAATGAAGCTGTATCAACAATTCTACTGTCTAGTTATATAGTTCCAATTTATAAATCAGAAAGACAAAAATCTTGAAAGTAGTTTTTCTAGTAGTTAATACAATCAAGTAACTACTGTAATTGCATTATAAAAATAACATCCAGTTTGAATTAGGAACAATATTTAAAATGTCACATGCAATTCTAAAGAGTACAAAGCATCATAATGTTTTACTGTATTTTCGTGCAGGCAGTAACACCCCCATATAGAATACACACCTTGTTTTTAAAAGGCAGCATGAAGAAAAAAAAAATATTCCTTGTAGTAACTGAGTTGCAGCAGCTAAAAAGGCAAGCCTGCTCCCAGCCCTGTATGCCAGATGGAGCCTGTGGACTGACTGGCATGTCAGGACTGGGCCAGGTCCCAGAGCCATTGTAATTAATACTGCCACCTCTCCCCTGCTGCCAAATTTGCAAACATATTGGTACCTGCATTCCTTGCATATAATGTGCACCCCAATTTCCACTAGCTGCTTTTGGGGGGAAGGTGCACATTATATGCAAGAAAATACAGCAATAGGACAGCTGAAAACATGAAGGTACAGGGGCTAGGTTTTGGCAGCTTAGTTGAGGAAAAACAGTATGTACATGCATATAGCAAGAAAACACTTTACTCTAGATCAACATCACTACAGACTTTGAAACCTGCACATTTTGCTGATGTTACAGTTACTGCCATCTCAAAATTACACAAACTTCTGAACTTTGTGTCTGGAAATTTTGACATTTTTTAATACATACAGATAAGCATACTAAGATTTTTTAAATGATTCCACCTTAAGTCTGCAACATTTAAACTAATGTGAGTTTTGCTTATTCTTAGTTAAAAGTCCAAGTTATAGAGAAAAAGCAGATTCTTAAGCTTTGTTAGTATATTACACAAGAACTACAAGCAAAAGTATAATAATTTTGAGCCAATGCTTTAATGATAACCTACATTTGCAGGATATTGCAAAAGAATGAGGATAAAGTGTAATGAGCTTATGGGGTCACTCTATTCTATTATTCATTTTCCTTGCATTCCAAAAATCACATTTCTTCATGCAGTAGGTAAAACAGGCAGTATTAGAGCTGTGATGACTTGGTGTACCCACTTGCCCACACCACACATTTCCTATCCAGTGTAATTAGCAACTCATTTTCATGGCTTCTCAAATAAAGAACAGTAGAAACATGTCACTGCTTTGAAGCTCAAAAAACAAAAAATCAAAAATCACATGCCTATATTTATTCAGTTACTCAACAACTTGGTCTTCCAACAGCCTGTATGAGGACAGGAAACATTTGATAGCTTCCTTCTTAAAATGTTCTGTGACTGGTGTTTTGAATACCCAATTATCAACTGCTCATCTCCCATACTGCTGCTAATTTTGGGAGATTATTCATCTAATCACAATCCCAAAAATCAACCCACTGATCTTGCATGCAAAAGGCCCCAAAAGAAGCAAACCAAAAAAAACAGCTATCCCAAATATCCAGGTTGACTTCAGACTACTTATTGCCTCATTTCCTCCCTTCTCCTCCCACACACACACAGGTTAGATCTTCCAACCTAGTTTGGTTGCTACAATAAATTGATCCCCAGCTGTCTTATAAAAGAACTGTGCATCCATTCCAAAATATCCACATCTCCAGCAAAACAAAAAAAGGAGCCTTCCACCAATCTCAGACTAGGCTCAGCTTCTTCCTTTTAAGGAATATGCCTTCTACCCCAACTGTCTACAAAATAGGCTAATAAATGTGTAAAACAGAGACCATTTAAAAGTCCTGCTCCTTTAACAGATCACACCAGCAGAGCTACATCATCTGGCTCACCAAGCTCCCCACAGGTCTAGAAATTTGGCAGCAGGGGAGTGGCAATTAACACTGATGACTGCCAAATCTCTGGACCCTTGGGAAGCTCTGTGGGCCAAATGACACTACTCTATGGGCCAGATCTGGCTTGTGGACCAAGGGTTGAACATGCTGCTCTAGGTGGACAGTGCATAGTAAACAGGTAAAAACCCTGAACCGTGGTCAGTGCAGGTGAAAATTGCATAGAATATATTTACTTGATGGGCATGTCCACATGTGCGCTTTAATGTGTATTTCCCTATTTTAAAGCATCAAAAAGTGCCCTTTTGCTAATGTACATTAAAATAAAGTAATGCTCTCTTTTCTAGTACTTCACATGGGAGCTACTAAATTTAACATGCATTAGCAGAAGTGAATTAATGAACGTATAGACATGCCCAGCATCCTCTAATATCCTCACCTAAGAATGTGCAAACAGGTTTGTTTGTTTTTTTTCTGCAGAAGACCTATGAATACTCACTCTCAGGGATAGCAAGTCACAAGAAAGCAAGGTCCATGGATGGCAAAATCCTTGTTTCAAAGCAATAAAGCAGTAGACCTTCTCAAAGAAAATGCTGTAAAAAATATGTTCACATGTGCAAGAGAATACTTTTCTCCTTATTAGCTTCAGAAATGGTTAAACCATTTTAATTAGCAGAAATTGTCTGAAAGAGTTTCAGCTTGTTGGAAAAATTAAACTAAAAAAAGTGTTTGTGTCTAGCAAAGGCCATGAGCTGAACATAGAGCCACATACAATTTCACTCTCCCTAATCCCTGTCCTCCTCTCCCCCACGCCTAAGATGCCTACTTAACCAAACCCTAATTCTGGGTAACATTAGCACTTGACTTTAAGTAAGGAGTCCTCTACTAAACACTGTTTGTTTGTTTTATTGATTTATTTTACATGAGCTATTACTTTGAAAAAGGTCTACATAATACTTCTTAGGACTCTCTTCTGTGAACCTCCCTTGCCCTGATCCTACTTTGAACTGCATATTCACTAGAGGACCCCACCTATTACCATGCTGGGCAAAGTTTATAAATGCACAACTATTTCATAAAAGTATAAAAACAACATTCAAATAAAAAAAACTATTTTGGCAGAAGTATAACAGCAGTGCTTTTAACAGTCTATAAAATGAGCATGAGAGTAATCCTACAGTCTCTCTTAACCACGTGCATGTTTAGTTATGCCCTGAAACAAATTTTAACATGGGACAGAGCCAAATGACACTGCTATGGATGCTGGTTTTAGTACCAAGTGCTGCATTGCCATGGGAAAATCCCCTCCCTCAGAAAAACAAATACAAGACAGCATCAGCCTGTGAATTCATGTCTGCCAGGCACAGCTAGTTTAGACTGTCTCTTGTAAACTTATCCCTAGACATGGCAAGGGTGTGGCAACATAAAGCTGTTCATAGTTTATACACAAAACACTGTGACAGCAAATGCTGTTATCTGGTGCTATATCCAAAGAATCATTCCTTCTAATAAAAGGCCTTCTAAAACAAAGCCCACATCTTTCTTCATCTTACACCTTGGATTTTAAAACTAGAGTGGCACTTCCTGATGAGATAGAACTAATAATCAAATATTGCTTTAATTTCCACAGAAACAAATACATAATTAAGTTTATGTTCAAGGAATCCACATGAAAAAAAAATCCCCACCCATTTAAACGGTTTACCATACCTAGCTCTCAGTGTTGTTGGTAATTGCACCAAACAACAAGCAATAAAATAACAATTGAATAAGTGTTTGGTATTACAATTGGGGTCAAACAATATACCAATAGGAAATTAATGTAATACTGCATTACTACAAACTTTCACTTTAATAACCACTCTCTCTACAGTGATTACCACAGTTCATACATTTAAATAATGCTGAGATCAACGGTGTTATAAAATTAATAGAGTTATCTTTTTACCAATAGTAGAAAGTCTGGAGCAAAACAGTACACAATGAAATTTTTTTTAATAAAATAACTCCCACATACTTCACCAGAAACTTTTGAATAAGACTTTCCAGTGTTCTGTATTAAGTTGCTGCATAGCAAAAGCATCTCACTGTGCATGCAAAAGTAATCCTCCTCCAAAACTCGCCATCAGTGTTACAAGCTGACTTTTTTCCTAATTATTTTTCATTAAATGGTTACTTAAAAAAAAAAAAAAAAATTAAACCAGTAGATACAAAATGTCCACTCTATGCCATTGGTTTCTTTTGCAGTTTACAGGTAGTTAAGATGTCATTTGCCCCAAAAGTATTTAATACCAATCTAAACACAAATTACACAAGCAAAGCTAAATACTTTGTAGTCCTTACCACATTAATAGTATTTTGCAAACATTATCTAATGAATCTTCGCAGCAATCCTGAGGTAGATATCATTACACATATTTTATACAAGGGAAAACTGGGTTAGAAAGGTTAATACTTCCCCCCCATAGCCAAAATACTTGTCAATAACCAACCTAAAAATCAGAAAGCAAGAGTTTCCACTTCCCTGTTCTATGCTCAAAATGGACCATGCCTCTTCCCCACACATCCCTAGATTGTTTTTAAAACAAGTGTTTCTAAAAATTAAACAAATAAGGTACTGGAGGAGCCACAGAAAGCTTTCAGTCTCAGCAAGAGCATTCAAGATGATTGAGAGTGAACACTCTCACCATAACAGCTCACAAGTGAGACCAGGTTGCTTGAACAAGTTTACAATGAGTCATGTTTCAAAAGCATCCATGCTGCAAAGATGCTGCGTTATCTGCTACTTTTGCTTCTGCAGCAACAATAGATTTTAACAATCAAAAAACACACAGGAAAATGTATTTAACATTTCAGAGTCAAGTCTCCATGGCTGTAGTGTTTTCTAAACAATTTCCCGCATAAAAGAGAATATTTAAACTTTAAGTACATCACGTTTTACCACAATCTGCAAGCCAGAGATTATAAACTGGAATATTATACAGCAATTTGACTACAGAAAAATCCTTTACAATAAACAGCCTTTGAACAACCACAGTTTTATTTCACACAACCATTTTGTTCTTATTAACTGATGATGCAGTTTAAGAAAAGGTTGTCTTTTTCTTTAAAAAAAGTTACATAATACTTAAATAGATAAGATTGAAGTCAGTAACCCAAACCTACATCAATAGCTCCCACCTTATCACTCCGTAAATTTAAAGCATTGTAACTGAAATAGCAGGTAAGGAACCTGCAAAGAGACAAGGGCAAAAGCAGATTACCAATAAAGCAAGAGGCTAGGAAATACAGTGTGTGTTGCCCGATAAGCTTTCACATTTAAGTAGTTAATGCAGTAGGGACTCAGCAACTATATGCCTGATTTTTGTTGTTCTTTTGGGGGTGCTTGGGTTAGCTGAGCATTCATGTTCCTTATATGCCTTGCTCTCTCTCTCAGCATAGTTAACCCACTGTATGTACTCACCTTCTTTCTGGCTCTTGCCCAGCTACTAGATATCCTCCCGCTTCTGGAAGCTGATGCTGGCATATGCATTTGAATCATCGCTGGAGTGGTTACTCCCACGAGGCTGATTAGGGGACTTAGTCTGCTGCTGTGATGGTGGCTGCTTCCCCCCCAGCACAGAGGTACCCTCTTGGGGATGGTGGAGGTGGCGGCGGTGATTAAAATCCTTCACTAAGTCCAGGTCAATGTAATTGAGTCCATTCGCAAAACCACTCCCAGCTCCAACTTGCTGTTCTTTCCTGGTAGTACCCAAAGGCCCGCCCAGGTCCCCTCCTGCAGGCCGAAGCCAAACATTCTCAAAGGAGGCCGAGCTGTGGCGCTTGACCTCCTCAGCACTCCCTACACCTCCAGCCCCATAAGGTAAAGGTGCGTTCAAGCCAGTACTGCCTGCTACTCCACGGGCAGAGCTGGGAGTGGAGGAGAAAGTCTCCGAGCTGTGCCGCCTCCGGCCTCCCTGTGGGTCAGCCCGGATCACTTTGGCACTCTGATTGCGATTGGGACTGAGGCTGACCCGGGTGAAAGCACTGTTCACCCCTGGACCTCCCATCAGGGAGGAGGAGCGTGGTGGGGCTGCTGCCAACTCAGCTGGTGGTCGTGGCTCAGGGGATGCCAGGGCTGCAGAAGGCGTTTTCTCTGGGCCAGTACGACCTGTCCGCATATCAGCATAACTGAGCAGGAGGTCTGAGGATGAGGGGGAAGGGCTATCGACACAGTCCAGGCAGGGTCCCCCAACACCCCCCCCCAACTGCATAGCCACATAATCCCGGCTGCTCATAGCTGCCCTTCGGCCAGGCCGAGCCACAGTTCCTGTCCGTGCAGCTGAGTATCCAGCCTGGCAGGCAGCCCGTGGTGTCCCCAAGTCCATATTCATGTACTCCTCAGAACCCTCATCCCCTGCTGGGGGTAAACCAAGAGATAGGGTGGCCGAGCCAGGCAACGGAAAGGCTGGCTTCTCACTTGAGATAAACTCAATGTTCACATATTCCCCGGGGCTCTTGGGCTCCGGGGGCAGTAACAGTGGTGGTTGCTCCCGAGCCCGGGGAAGAGTGCTAGCCTTGGGGCCACCCAGAGACAAGCGTGTAGGTCTGGCCAGGCGGCTCTTGGTCTGAACAGCTGTGTCCACCTTGTGTGGAGGCTGCGGCTGCAGTTGTGGCTGCTGTTGCTGCTGCTGCTGCAAAGGATGTGCATGATGATGACTGTTGTCCTGGCCACTGCCACCACCAAGGCTGTCACTACTCGTGGAGGAGGATGAGTCCTCAGCAGCATAGAGCAAGCGGCCAGAGCTGAGGGATATGCGCAGCTGGAGGCCATTGTCCTCAGCCATTGCTACAGTCCTGCGTTGCACATGTTTGAAAGAGCGCGGCAGGGAAAAGTAGGAATAGATGGGCTTGTGGTGAGCTTGGGCTGGGCCCTGTGCAGGGGCCTCCTCTGTACCTGGTGGCCCTGAGCTGGCAAAGTAGCAGTCAGGTGGGGTGCTGGTGGTGGAGCCACTGGCTGGAGACATGTTGATGTAATCACTGCCACCACAGGGCAACTTCCCTTCATTACTCTCTACTGAGAGCTTTGGGTGATGGCTTGCCCCATTAGTCCATATTTTGCCATAGCCAGCAGGGCCACCATCAGGTGAGTAGCTTCCACTGGGGGACATCATCATGTAGCCATTGGAGTCCACCATGGCCTGAGGATGGCGACCTCCCCGGCCTGGGTTGATGATCTGCTGTGGTGCTGACACACTCTTGGGGCTCATGGGCATGTAATCTCCACCTTTGGGATTGCCACCAACACTGGGCACAGGGGCCACTCCAGGCGACATCGGCATGTAGCCATCATCAGTGTGAGGGGCAGAGTTAGTCCGATGATGGCTGCTGTCCAGGTGATGCATCTCCAGACACTCCTCAGGATATGAATGAGTTGGCACAAAAGCTGAGTGCCGGTAGGATGGCAAGCGGCTGCCACCACAGGGATAGGAAGGCAACATTTCTGTGTACTCCTCAATGGATGCCACTGAAGACTGCGAGGGTGTTTTCTGGTGGGAGATGGTGGGTGAAGTGCCTGCAGAGTGAGTCCGCTTCCTGAAGCCTTTCTCCAGATCCGCTCCCTCCTCACCACCAGCCCGGGAGCAGCATGGGGTGCCAGGGTAGCGAGACTGCTGCTGCTGCTGCGGGTGACAGGGGCGAGGCACAAAGTGACCATTGGGAGCTGCCAGGCTGCAGCAAGAGGAGGCAGATTTCCCCCCCATGCAGATGTAGTTATTGAGTTCCTCATCCCCTCGGGCTGGAGGGGTGTGGCCCAGAGAGTCTGGAGTCACACTGCGAAAGGAGCTTCGAAAGTCACATGGACTGGAGCCATACTCATCAGAAGAAATGAATCCGCCATCACTGGGCGAACCAGACACCGAAGCACTGGACCGGCGTGGAAAGAGGCAGTCAGAGGTGGAGCCATGGCCGCTAGTGCTGCTGGATGACAGACTGACTGGGCTGGTGGCTGAAGGGGAGCAGCGTGAAGAAGGCATCGGGATGGAGCGGCTGTGGTTTAGCGGAGGATGAAGTCTAGAACTGCCACGGTGCCTGTGAGAATGAGTCCGGTTGGTGCTGGGACTAACCGGGCTGCCATCCACAGAGGCAGGCCTGGACATGGTGCCTTCCCCATCACTAGATGCTCGGACTCGGAAAGAGCTGGGCTTGCCACCTGCCCCTCCGCCACCACCAGCAGGAGAGGTAGCAGTGACACTCTCAGTCCTGGACCTGCGGCTGAGCCCCACCTGGCTGGGCGGGGGGTTATTGACGTGGTGTCTGCTGCGGAGGGGCACAGAGATGGGGTTGGAGCAGTTGGAGGACGACTGGCTCTTGCTGCGAGGCCGGAATTCCTCACTCATGGCTCGCATTGCCTCCAAGATGGTTTCGTGCATGTTCTGTGCCACCACCGAGTCATCCACCTGCATCCAAAACTCACCAGGCCCCGTCACTGCCGAGCGCCCCACCTCAATGAAAAAGAAATTCTCTGAGTGGCCACAGCGGCGGATGTTGAGCAGCTGCAGCACCACGGCAGCCGCGTCTGAGTTCAGCTTCACAAAGCTAATGGTCTTGTTGGTGAGGCACAGGCGGTAGATGCCAATCAGGTTCTTGGTTTGGCCCAGGCCCTTGGGTTTCAGGATCACTTGCCACACCTCCTTGAAAGCCGGGCCGGGGACTGCCTCGCCATAACTGTCCTCCCCCGCCTCCCCCAGCCCTGCCCCAGTGCCCCCAAAGGCAACATCACTGTGGTGGTGGTGGTGGTGGTGGCCCTTGGCCCGGTTGTGCAGCTGCAGCAGGGCTTGGTACCAGCTTTCCTGCTCTGGCTCACTGTCGGCGGCGATGGCGAAGTGCTCGTCCTTGGTGTAGAGGGCCACCAGGTGTTTGTTCTTGGAGTCAGCCCGCTTGTTGATGTTGAAGCAGCTCTCCAGCGGGATGGAGCGCTTGGGAGCCCCTGACTTGTGCCTCCACTTCTTCTCGTTCTCGTAGTACTCCAGCCGGGCAGGCCCCGACTCGCTGGCTGCCCGCAGCACGAAGAAGCGCTTGTGCATGCTCTTGGGCTTGCGCAAATAACCCACCTTCCTCACGTCGGAAAAACAGCCCTCGCCACTCTCCGTGGGACTCGCCATGGCGCACGACAGCCCGGCGGGAGGGCCGGGCCGAGCCCCGCGACGCGGCCGGGATTCAGCCGCCCGCGAGAAGGCGCGGGCTGCAGCGACGCCCTCCGTGCGGCGCGGGGAGCGGGCACCCCTCGGGGCGGGGCCCAGCCCGGCCGCGGCGCCGCTGTTTATGTCCGGCAAGTCCCGTCCGGCTCAGCCCAGCCGCAAGGCGCCCGCCGGGGGCGCAAGCGCATCCTCCCCGCCCGGGGCAGCAGGCAGGCAGGGGGTCTCGATCCCGGTCCCGGCGGCGGCTGCTGGCTCGCGGCTGCGGCGAAGCGCGGTTGCTGCACGGCGCGGCTCCCGGCTCCGGCTCGCGGCTCAGCGCCGAGGCGGCGGGCGCTGGCAGCGGGTGGCCGCACTCAGCCCCAGGGCGCGAGGCGCAGAGCGCGCCGCTCCGACACGCAGCACGAGCAGGCGGGCGCGGCGGCCCGGGCGCGGGCGGAACATGCTGCCCTCCGCCGCCTCCTCTTCATGCCCGGCGGGACGAGGGACGGACGGACGGCGGCGGGGCCGGGCCAAGCCAAGCTGAGCCGAACCCCCCGCCCCAGTCGGCGGCGGCGACGGCGGCAGCAGGAGGAGGAGGAGGAGGAGCCGCCGAGCCCCGAACCAAAACAAGCGGCGCCGCCTGCGCTCCGCAGCCGCAGCCCGAGCTGCCCCCTCCCGCCGCCGACAGTCCGGCTCCTCCGCGGGGAGCGGCACGTGACAGCGCCGCGCCAGCCCCAGCCCCGACCGAACCCGCCTCCCGCCCCGCCTTCATTCAGCGCCGCCGCGGCCTCAGCACCTCGGGGCGCGAGGAGGGGGGAGCCGCCTCCCTATTGGCAGGCCCGCCTGTCCCTCAAAGCGCGGCGGCGGCGGCGGCGGGGGGGTGCCCAGGATCGGTTGAGGAGGGGCGCGTAGTAAAAAAGAAGGCGCAGCCGCCATTCCGCGCCGGCTGCTGTTGCCTCCCCGCAGGCTGTAGGTGCCCGAGGTCGCGGGATGTCCTCCCCGGGGCCCGTAGAGCTTCCCCTGGCACAGACAGGAGTGCCCGTAGGCTCCGAGAGGCGACTCGTGTCTGAAGGGGAAGGTCCCCCCTGGCAGGACGGGATGGGACGGCGTTGTTTACACGAGCCCCGCGCCCGGCGCTGCCCAGCGACCCTGCCCCCTCCCCGCCTCCGCTGCCCGCTCCCGTTCACATAAAGCTTGAAGCACAAAGACAGCGGGAGGTGGAAGAGCCCCCATGTTGGAGCTGGCCTCTGGACACGAGGGGAGCATGGGTCTGAAGCGGCTCTGTGCCAGGGGCACGCTGCTGGCTGCCTGTTTCCGTGCGCCCGTCCGGCCGCCTGTCGCGCCAGCTCGACTGGGACCGTCTTGATCGGCTGTTTCCTACCACGATGAAATTTAAATCACAGTTTCCTATCTGCTGTCAGCGCGGTGGGGCCCTGAACAAAGACTTTAATTGATGAGCGGAGATTGATCATGGCTGGAAATGCAAAACGGGGCTGCCTTTCTATTTTCCAGCAGAATTGCCAAGTTGAGATTCCCAGCAGAATTTCT
This sequence comes from Caiman crocodilus, assembly GCA_030014935.1. NCBI lineage: Eukaryota > Metazoa > Chordata > Crocodylia > Alligatoridae > Caiman > Caiman crocodilus. The sequence goes on along the minus strand of JAGPOW010001918.1, from coordinate 34,684,995 downwards.
CTAATGTAGTGTCAAGCAGTTAACTATATTTCCCCAAATCATTATAAGCTAAATTAAACTGAATATTCAATGTGATTTGCAGTTTACAGTAAGGAAATGTACTGTATGCATAACTTTTATTTCACTGTAGGAGGGGAGAGGATAAGGAGAAGTGTTGCAATCCCTTTGGAAAAAATAAATTGCTCAATGCTGCCATCTGCAGGATAGTCAAATAAAGCACTGTGTGAATCTTGTAGTCCAAAAATAGGGTGTGGATTTGACTTTTTTCCTGTTATTATTTAGTATGTGCCGTAGGCCCTCGATATGCTTACCACTGGCAATATATTTAACAATTGGTTTGATGTCATATGGGACAGTGCAGTAACAACATTCATAACTACTTTTAAGATTGACTTAAAATGCAGAATTATAACTTTGTTCGTATTTATATGCATCCGAACTCATAACGTGCCTGCATTATGTAATGTCTGTCAGTTTGAGGGGAATATCATCAAGATAATATCTGTGAAATGATTTTTAGATCAGAAATGTAGCCAGCTCAGCCCCAAAGACACTGTGACTGTTGGGGCACCTTAGATGCTGTAACAACCCTCCTAGGTTACTTGAGTTGCTTTGCATCATTGGTGATTCTTTAGGCACAGTGACCTGGCAGGTGCATCTCCAGGCTGTTGGTTGGCTCACAGAGAGCTCATCTGCCCTTTGACAGGCCTTGTTTGTAGTCCTGCTGGGTGTCCATGCACTCTCCTCACCCAGGCTAGCCCAGGTGGGGGCGCTGGTTTAGTCATGGACAACCTGACCATAGAACAGGCTGTACTGGTTTGCATGGTACCAGACAGCAGACCAAGAGAGGCCTGGCCTGACAAGGAAAAAGTATAGTACCCCCACTGAAATTTAGAAAGGTCAGTAATGACAGTAAGCTACACTGCAAGCTTTCTCTTTTTCTTTGTGTAGTTAGCACTCTAAAATATCCTATTCTTCAAAGTTTTTTTTGCCAGAGATATGTATGAATATTTGTGTTGTGGCACCATCTAGGAGCAGTTTCAAATTCATCAGAGGTGGACAAGGATCTACAGTGTAGACTGCCTACCTGGTTCTCCTCCTTCCCAGCTTCTTTCCCCAGTCCCAACAAATACACAATCTTTATAACGTAGTTGAGCAAAGGAGAAGCCTTTTTCTCTCTCCACCTCGTGGAGCTGCTGGATGGAATTCCAACCACAAGCAAGTGTTGTGAAAATGGGCTAGCTACAATGCCAACAAGTTAATGAAGCCTTCCAGGGGGTTATGGTTTGTTGGCTCTGGGGCACAGGCATAGACCACCCACTCCCAAACCAGTGAATGTACGTTCCACAACACCTGCTAGCAGGCGGTGTATACTGTTGCTTTTCAAATGAAGGCAGCTGTCTGCCCTAAGTTACCTTGTCCTGTGACTGCAGCATGACTCCTGCGCCCTTTCAACCAGACCACATGCACATGTTGTGTGTACACATACAACATAGATTTAGCAACTGTTGTTGCAAGGATATGTTGTGAACACAGTGTGCTATGTTACTGGTAATAAATAATCGTGCATTGTATTTGCTGTATGAAAAGCTTTACCTCTCCCAGCATCTCATAAATGATATATTGGTATAAACAACACCAAAGTATATTTATCTCTAGGTGAAGAATGACAGCTATCTGGCATGCAGCATGTTGCATAAGAAGAATAGAGAGGAGATTTTAAACAAGGAAGGATATGAAGGTAAAGTTGTGAGAATGTTAATGGTTATACACAGCAGACTAGCCTGTGTACTTCAGTAAGGTTGTATCCAATTTTAGTCTCATTTTTTCAACAACAGAAAAACTGATTTCAAATTCTTAGTTTTGTTGCACCGATCAACAATGCCTTGGAGGAATTTCCTACCTTTCCTAGTTTTAGTATGGGCCTGAAAAAGAGCAGGATATGCATCTGCCTGTATCTTTTCCATCACTACCCTCTTTCTCTGTTGAGGTAGGGCTGCTTTAGTTCACATACACAACACAGAGCTCCCTGTTTTTGTAATTGTGGCAGCATCCCCAAATCTGCGCAATCATACTGGTTTAGCACCATCACCGCTGTACCCCTGTTACCAAGGCTAGCTACCCTTTTAGAGACAGTGAAGGTATTCATTGCAAATCAGTTAAGAAAATATAATACTGTATGAGACTCTGGCCTATGCTACAGTTTATTTAGCTATTCTAACTAGGTAACTGAAGATTACTTTGGCACGGGATAGTCTTCATTGGGCACAGAACTTGTAGAGCTTGTTCTATGCAATCAACTCCTTCAATACCCCTAGTGAAACCCAGCATAGCAGACATACCTAGGAGAGGACCCTGGCCTGGATGAACCTTAAGTTTGGTGATTCTAAGCTGCTGGAACAACATGTAGGAAGGTCATGGAAGCCAGTACAAATTAAAGAAACCTGTGATACTCTGAATTACTGTGAGGTCTAGCCTGACTTAAAGTCTCCGTTAGCTATCCACACACACACTAGCTAGCTGCTCCAAGGACAACTTTGGCACCAGTGAATTTCTAGATCACTGTGTTTTTATTTTATATTTGAACTAAGGACAGGTGGCAGCTCAAGTTCTACAAACACCCCCAGTTCAGTAGAATAGAACAAACTGCATATTTATCTTTTCAGATAGTTTTCACAGTCTGCTTTTCTTCCTCTGCTTTCACATGCTTCTAGTGCGTTTTCTTTATTTAGTTCCTTTTCACTCCCTTGACACTTCTCCTCACTCACTTGCTGTCTTCCTATTAACCTTTCCTAACTGACTGTTTTCTGTTCTCTCCTTGTAGACAGGGTACTGCCCTTGTCATTATATTTTTTTCAGACTTCAAGGCCTGATTCTGATCTCACTGGCATGGATATAAATCAGGAGTTATATCACTGAAAGCAGTGGAGTTCCACTGTTACAAACAAATATGAAAGAACAATTGGGTCTCTGTTAATCAGCTTGCCCAATCCATCTTTCAAGCCTAACTAACATAGGAGTTTCTAAATCCTCCTGTCACCTTCAGTTACAACAGGACCTTCCTAAACCATTTCAGCTAAGATATCCAACCCTCATGAAATCTTGTGATTCCAATCTTTTGACCTTTCTCCAAAGAAGATACTTTTAGTGCCCTGGCCTGAAATGGCAGCCCTGAAAAAATACATACTAAGAAGGTCAAATTTTCTGGGATGTTTTTCAATTCTACTTTCTAATAGGTTTGATCCAAATGATATAAAACATTGCTAGTTCCCAAGTGACTCTTTGTAAATCTGATAGCAATAGACTTTATGAACCATAAACTCTTTCAGGTTAATATCTTGCCATGCATGACTCTTCTTCATTAGACTGTTTGTAATACACGTTTTAAAACAAGTAGCTGTAGTTGTCATTGACATCTGACGTGGGTGGCCTTTAAATTCTGGGAGGAAGAGTTTAAATACACACACACACACACACATACATATATATATAAACACATACATATATATATAAATTAAGCTTTTTTATATTATTTTCCTGCTATAATTTCCCCCAAAAATGACCTTTAGAAATATTTTTGAGAGAAAAAGTAAAGATAAATTTCCAAAGATAGAATAATCATAGAATTAAAAAAATAGGCCTGAAAGAGACCTCTGGTTATCTAGTCCAACTCCCCATTCAATGCAGAATCATCCTTGTCCAAACTATCCCAGCCTAGTGTTCATCTAACCTACTCTTCAAGTGATGGAGATTCCACAACCTCTCTGGGCTGCCATTCCAGTACTTAACCACTCTTACAGTTAGAAAGTTCCTCCCAATATCTAGCCCAAATCTATTTAAAACAATTTAAAACAGTTGCAATTTAAAACAGTTATTTCTTGTCCTGTCCCCTGTGGACAAAGAGAAAACTCCATCACCATTCGCCTTATATATTGGAAGGCTGTTATTAAATTCCAGCCCCAGCCTTCAGCTCTTCAGACCAAACAATTCCAGTTTTTCCAACCTGTTCTTGTCAATCTTGTTTTCAAGGCCTCCAATCACTTGTAATTACTGTCTGCTGAACTCTTTCCAGTTTATCCAGGTCTTTCTTGAAGTGTGGCGACCAAAACAAAACACAGAGTACAAAGGAGAGACTCACCAGTGCTGGAACTTCAACAGGACTTACAGCTTGAAATCACTTCTGAAAAACTGAAATTAAATAATATGTGCATTTTAATATAAATATTAACTTCCTAGAATCATTAATGTGACATAAGGCTAGTATGCAGGAAGACCTTTCCCAACAGTACTTCCATGGTAGTTTCCTACCCTTTACTAACTCTCCCTGATATGGAGTCATTCTAGGGAATCTTTTCCCAACATGTTCCTCTGATATTTGCTTTCATATTTGGCAACGCAAAATGAGATAAGCAAATGGCCTTTTTGCAACTGTTTCAGGATTCTCCTCTTTTCCAACTACTAGGTGTTTTCGATTACGTTCTGCACTCCCTGGCCATTTTTCTCTCATTCCTGAGAAAATGGCATTGACTCACAGTTAAACGATATTTGTAAAACACTTTAAGCAGAAAAGCATTACCTTCTAAATAGTATTTGATGTTATACATACCTATTATTATGGCCTTGTTCTAAGGTCAGTCTGATTATATCTTTTAGTTGTCCTATGTTGACTCACAGTATTTACTTTTCCATGGCCAAAAACACAGAATAAATTTGCCTAGCTCCTTTTTAAAAAACAACATAGTTACATTACCAAATTAATAACTAATAATTATTTATTTAAGTAAACAGGTTGTTTTGTTTTCCAATCAGAGGAATGTAAGAAATGTAATGATTACAGCACAAATGCAAAACATATGTAGTCTGATTGTGCTAGGCCCTGCATTCTTTAAACACCCACAACTTCTACTGGCTTCTCTTTGAGCCACAGAACTTTCCTTATAAAGAACATGTCTAGAATGTCTAATGAAAATTTTCAGATTTATTCAGGCTAGTAATCTTTAACATTATATCTGATTATTAGTAGCTATAGTTTAAAAAATCATAGAAATTAGAATTAGAAAAGTTCTATCAAGTCACTTTGTCTATGCTCCTGCTTATTCAGATTGTTTCCCTACTATATTTTCTTGTGTTTTCTCCAACTTATTTGGTAAAATAAAAAAATAGATAGTGGTATCGGCATGTATGAAAGACATGGATATTCATAACGTAAAAGATTTTTTAAAAACCTGTTTGATAGTAATCAATTAAGCAACTCTTCTCTTCAAAATGCTTCATTATATATTGGACATATGGCCAGCACTTTTAGTGTTTTTTTCCACTTAACTATATTCCTTCTAATCACTATTTGTAGAGATACACAAAGGGAAGGGCCTTCTACTTCTTCCTAATGAGAACACAGAATTCCTACTACTGAATCACCAATCTAACAGTAAATTAAAGTGCACTACGGGATAATTTCCTGATCATTTTAATCTTGCATCCTTTGATCTACTATTTTAGATTTCTCTTTAGTAACAAGTTCCAAAAAAAATGTCCACTCCACAAAGCATTTTCACTTTTAATTCTTGCGGTTTCTTTTTCCATGGACAAGATTGCCTGCAGTACTAATTTCCAATGCGAGACAGAGCGCAGAATCTTTTACCCAATTTATGAGAATTTTGATTTCTGCCTGGCAAAAAGTGATCAATCTCAAGCAACTCCTGTTTGAGTTTTATAAGACAAGCAGGGTAAGATCCATCAGGACATGAAAATACCATTGGCAGTTTTTATCCAGTGGTGATAGTAGCATTTTGGGAACTGACATGTTGAAGAGTTGGTATCTCCAAGAACTGAAAGACTATAAACGCAAAGATGACAGAGTAAAATTGTTTAAGGTTGTTCACTTGGATGCAGCTGGGAATAATGTGATAAAATTAAGTGAAAGATAATTTAATATTTAATGTTTATGTACATTCAATATTAATTAAAATAATTTCAACATGATTCTTTATGGAAATCTGCTTATGGATTGCGTGCCCTCAAGTGATTCTACTATATCTGTATTCACTTTGCTAATAAACCTATAAAATAGTTTACATGGTTCATAGCCTTTTATCAACACCATCTGAAACTAATATTCCAATATGAATAGCAGGGGGTCCTTTAAAAAAAAGATGCATTTGATTCTGGAGTCTTCCAAGAGAAGTAATACTAGTTGAGATATTTAAAACCAGACTAGATAAAATATAGAAAAAGAAGAGCAACGCTGAATTGCCACAAAGTAATAACAAATTAATTGCATACGTTCTTCCCACTACAGAATTTTATTATCTGAACTCTAAGCACCAGAAAGGTTCTGATAAACCATTTAAGGGACTGCCGGGAAGCGGCAGCAGCCTGAGCAGTGTTGCTTATCTTTGAGCCAGTGATGATGACTGTCCCAGGGGCACAGGATTCACCAAGGAGAAAGCCTTGTCCAGAGGCAGACCCCAGTTGAAAGTAAAAGGAGAAAAAACCCTACCTGTTGCAGGGGTCCAGAGAAGCGAAGATGTGTACCAGGGAAAACTGTTCGAGCGGTTTGTCAGCTGCGCCTATCTTCGGCTGGACCCAGGTGACATCACAAAGAGACATCACCTGGCAAAGTTAAAAACTGGCCTTGGAAGCACAGGTGGGAGGCACGCCGAGCATAGGAGGAGCAACATGGAACCACCAAGTGGAGTGCATCCAGCTGCTGCGGCCAGCAGCGGCAGTGGGAGCTGTGGAAGATCTCCATGCTGGGGAAGACCGGCAAAGATCAAAGGGACTGGCAGCAAGAAGAGCCGTTGAGAGAGCTCTGGATGGAGACAGCAGGTGCCGCAACCTTAAGGAAAAGGCGGATCCTGGAGGGGATAAGAGAAACCCCAGCCAGGGTGAAAGCATGGGCCTCAGCCCAGGGGATGTGCCGGCTTAGGGGCATTAGGGGCAAAGGGGGCACAGGACTCTCCCTGTGGTTGCCCCTCTTTACTTTGCTTTTCTTTCTTGTCTCTTCCTTCTTGCATTTCTTGCCATTATTCCTTTTTTTTTTTCTCACATTGGTTGTTCCCGTGGTGTGGGGCTTCTCCGGTGGTGAGCGTTCAGTTCATGCTTTTCTTTCTTAGTTAGATCTATTCTGTTCCCTGTCTAGAGCAGGGGAGCCTAGCACACTACAACAGGCTCAGAGAATTAGAGACTCCATTCAGAGACAAAGACCACGTGAGAATGCAGTGGCAATCAACAGCGTGTGTCGTGGAATGCGCAGGGCATTGAGAGGGGTAGCCCCGAAGGCAGATCATCACCAGACCCTCCAGCTCTGGCTAGAGCCCAAGGTGCCAGCCTGCAGAGGAGGACATGTGGGAACCAGGGAAGACATCAAAAGGGGCCAGCCGTAAAAGATCCTGGGGCTTGTCTCATAGGTTGGCATGTAGCCGGAGTGTAGGGGAGGTTGGAGCCCCGTAGACATCCACCAAGACACATGACAACTCTGGAGGCATCCTCTGAGGGAACCCCCTCCACTGGAGAACCATCTGAAGTCGTGGCAGATGAGTTTCGGGGATACCCAGAAGGTCATCAAGGAGCCCTCCGGGGTCTGCAAGACAGCCCTAGGCTAGTAAGACCAGTTGCCTGGGCAAAGGTGGCACGGGACCGGATCATCAAGCGGAGACGGGCAGAATGACTTTTGATTTTGCCTTTTGGCTGATGTATGGCCCTGACAATCTGAACCAATGACCACAATTCTAGACCCTGGACATAATGGCATAGGAGTCAGAAGGCTGGGGTTAACAGGGTTTAGCCCCCAACAAACACCGGGCAGCAGTGGGCCATGGGGTAGCCTGGGCACGGGCTCTGGGTGGTTGCAGCAGAGGATGCACACAGACACAGATGTGCAGCCTGCATGCAGCCAGGATCTCAGCACAGCAGCTGTGGAGCACTGCCTACCACACCAGGCAAGTCTGTGAAAGGGAAGGAGCATGGCGGGGGCGGGGGACAGATCAAGCCCCCACAGTGAGGAAGGGAGTGGGGTGGAGGCAGGGGCAGGAGTTGGAGTGAATATGGCCCCAAAACCCACCCCAGGACTCCATTCACCCTAGCCCCTGCCCTTGCCTCTGCCCTACTCCTTCCCTCACTGTGAGGGCTTTGAACTGTACCCCCCAAAACCTCTTCCCTCTCACCCTGCCCCTTCCCCGCCACAGACTTACCTGCTGGGCAGTGTGAGATTGTGTGTGTCTGTGTCTGTGTCTGCGTGTCTGTGTGTGTACTCAGCCCCACCAAACAATATTTTTTTCCCTCTGCCTATGCTTAATGATGAAAATTGTACATGAGTACATTTCTCTTGGTCATTCAGCAGCTACTACATCATAATCATCCTAACCGAACAAAATAGAAAGGAAAAACAAACACAGAATCTTAGATTCACAGAAACTGACAAACATTTAGGACCCTGTTAAAAACAGAATCTTCATTCTTGATTAGTTCCATGGGTATTTGGTAATTTTATCCACAGGTATTTGGTAAATTCACTACCAGCTCTTCACAACATTCAGTGCTTGAGTGTTATGGTAGGCCTATGTAGTTTGGATTGATTGGCTATGTCTGTGTCCGTGTGGTAAACTTACTATAACTAGCAGAAGCACTTTCAAGCATACTTGTTGCTTGAGGTGCACTGCTTTCTAAACCAAAAGCAATATAGTTACATATCTAGGCTAAGGAGCATCTGGGTAAGCTGACTAGTGACATTACTCAGCAATATTAATTAGCTCACCCCAAGCATCGTATGGAAGCACACATAGATCTGAATTTAAAAGACATCCAGCATATTTGAAAGAACAATAGTCAATTTACTATATAGATACAATCATAGTTAATCAACCTGCTGTACATAGGAGACAGTAAGTTTATTGTATAAACCTTGGTTTTGTTCTACCTTGATAGTAGAATAGGAAACTTTTTGCTTCCTTTACTGCAGTGATGCAAGTGTACTAGAAGAACTGTTTCTACTGTTTTTAACAATATACACAAATGCCCATTTCAGCTGTTTTAAAAAGGAACTGCTACTTGGGAGCAAACAACTGATATAATATAACCATTACATCCACATTAGCTTGTAGCATTAATGAAGCAGGATCAGAGATGAAGTGTCTTTGCTGTCCCTGTACCAATACACAATCATAGAGATGTAAAAGTTGAAGAAACAGGAATCATTGACAATGGGAAAGAAAGGTGCAGCTCAGCTGTGGGAATGAAGAGGAAGTAAAAATGTTTTCAATGTAATAGCACACCATGACTTGAAAGAGTGGGAACTGAGGGGGACTGCACACAATGGGCTCTACCATATATATTATTCAGATTGCCTGTGACAGTTGCACAAACTTGTCTTTGTAGCAGGTTCTTATCAGCATGTTTACTCAATATGGGCCATGTGTTTTATAGTCATGTTCAGTGTTAACTGCATTTAATCAATTTCATAGTTTGTTTCCATTACTGTGCACATGTGATAGACAATGTATTTAGTGAGATTTCTTGGTATGTGATTATCAGGGATCCTGGTTTTATCTGATGAAATATTGAATACTCTCCTATAAAAAATGCAAATTCTCTGATTAAAACCCCCAAATCTGTGATTAAAATGAAATGCCATCTATATATATAGGTGTCAATAGAACACAATGCTTTATTGATAGATTGACAATTTTATAGCAAGTTTGAAGCCTTAGCAGCGTCTCAATCAGTATAATAAAAAAAAATTACAAACAACTGTAAATTTTGGTATTTGATGGAATTTTTTACCATGGAAAATCAGAGCTCCCCCTGCCTCTCAGCTCACCAGGACACAGGTCCAGGCCTCTCATTTAAGCCACAGCCCTTCAGCCCTGCTGGTGCCCCTCACTCCCCCGGGACAGGTCCCACAGCCCTTCTAGTGCCCCTCACTCCCAATCTCCAGCTCTGCTGGTGCCCCTCCCTCCCTCCCACTGTCCATCAGCCCTGATGATGCCCTTCACTCCTGCCCCACAGCCCCCAGGACCTGCTGGTGCCCCTCACTCCTCATAACAGCCCCCTGGCCCTGCTGGTGCCCCTCACTCCCCCCCCCCACACCCTCTCATCATTGCTGGTGCCTCTCACTCCCCATAATAGCCCCCCAGCCCTGCTGGTGCCCCTCACAACACCCAATACCCTCCTGGTCCTTCTGCTGCCCTTCACTCCAGGCTCACAACCCCCCCAGCCCTACTGATGCTACTCACTTCCTGTCCCCCACAGCCCCCTGGCCTTGCTAGTGCCCCTCACTCCCCCCAGAGTCCTCCCCCAGCTCTGCTGGTGCCCCTTGCCCCCCACCCACAGCCTCCTGCCCCCCCAGACCCACCAGAGGGGGCCCCCAGCTGCCAAGGCTACAGGGTCAGGGACCAGTGTCCACAGCCCCCTGCCCCAGAACCTGAGCCTCTTCAGGAGGTGGCAGCTACTGCCTGAAGGAGGTGGAGGCTGCTGCAGCATAGCAGAGCACAGAGCTTGGCTCCCCCACCCCACAGGCAGTACAGCCAGGGTAGAGCCCATGGGGGAAAAGGGGTGGGCTGCCTGCTGTGGGCTTGACCAGAAGGTGGGGCCAGCTTCCTACTGCTGTGTGCACTCCTGGCGGGGGACCATGGAGGACCCACGCTCCCCATATCTGTGCGCAGGGTGGGGGCAGGTGCAGGCTACCCGCTGCAAGCTTGGGCTCCCCACCCTGCTGCCCTTCCATGCTGCCTCTGCAGCCCAGTAGGTGGGACCTGGTGTAGCAGGGCAGAGTGAGGCTTGGTAGGGAAGCTCCTTGCTGCTGCAAGCCCCACACTGCCCTGGCAATGTGCCTCCTGCCTGCCCCACAGCAGTGAGGGGCACCACCATGCTGCTGACTCCACTGCTTCAGGGCAGGCAGGGGTTGCCTCACCAGGGCATTGCAGGGCTTGCAGCAGCAAGGAGATTTCACAGTGGTAGGGAGTCAGCCCCACCCTTTTGTCCCCCAGCTGAACCACCTGAGGCCCTGTCTCACTCCCCACCAGAGCCCTGCAAGCACACATTCCAGCCCTGGGCCCCAAACCCTACATACCACCCAATGAGCAGCAACCCCAGCCCTGCCCAACTCCCTCCCTCCCTATGAAGGCCTCAATCCCCACTCTTACCCACCCTAACCAGACTTACCTGCAGGAGCTGCTATATAGGCGACCCCTGCCTGACTGCTGTCTTCCCACTCCCCCCAGTCTCTTGCAGGCTGGAACTCTGCCACCCTGCAGAGAGCTCCTTGAAAGAGTGCAAAATCCATGCATTTCTCCATTAAAATGAAAAATCCATGTTTTTCTTAGGTAAAGGGGCAAATTCGTGTTTTTTTCCACTTTTTTCTGTGGGAAATGGAAAACCTGGGTCCCTGGTCACTATAACATGAGCAGGGGTTTTCCCCATGCCAATTATCAGGAAACCTTATCCTGTATTTGAGTAAATATGGTAATTTGAGCTGTCCAGAAGTCATAGTTTTGATTTTTACCATCTTAGAAGAGCTGAAAGACCTAATGCAAAAATTAACTGTGACTTAAAAGAAACATAGAATTGTGATTAATATTCCAAAGACTGAAGCGATAATCTCAATTGGAATAAAAATCTGAGCTAACATAGACAGAGTCCTGAGAGTAAGCCTGAAAGTTTACATATAAAACATTCACATTCAGTCTTAACAGAAGACAAAAAAGTATAAGTAAGAGGTAGGCTAGGCAAAGCATTCATGACAGTAAAGTATTTGAATGAGATATGGATGGGTAGGTAGATTATTAACAAAAGAAAGACAAGATTATTAAAAATATTGACATGGGTGATAGCAATGTACAGCTGTGAAAGTTGGACATTTTTGAAGGAGGAAAAGTTCTGTAGCATATAATTTGAGATAATGTGCTATAGAAAGATATGGAATGTTTCCTGGACCTAAAATAGATCCAGAAAATGGGTGTTCAATAAGATTGGAACCTAGCCTGAGTGAATGCAGATTATGGGGAAAAAAAGAAACTAAAGTATTATGGGCACATTCTAAGAATAGTAGGAGGCAGCCTAGGATATAATAGAGAGTTGTGTGCCAGGAAGAGAAAAGAGGGGTCAACCAAAGAAGAGAAGACTGCAATGGATTAGGTATAAATGCAATGGAAAGGCTGACACCAGACAGAGAAAAAGAGAAAACATTTATGTACTGTGATGCTAAGCTTCTTAATGAGAATTGCACTAGAGTGATTGTTTGGAAGTAGATTAGTAAACTGAATGGTATTTTTTTAATTACGTCATGCCAAATGCTTAAGTTGGGAAGCTCAGTCTCCCTATCTTTACTTTCTTATGAGTATGGACAATTACAACATACCAACTTAATACTACAAATTTAGAATCTTTAAAATAGCTATTTAGACTACACAACACTAAACTAAAACAATATAAGATTATAAAATTCAAACTCAATAATATGTATAGTAGTAACCTTGCAGGCACCTTGTAGCATGGAGTAAGATGAATAAAATAAGGTCCAACTCTACAAGCATTGTCTCAAGAAGCAAGAGCATAACTCAGGATGAAAACAATGCACATGAATACATCTATCTCCATTTTTCACCAGCTACTGCATCATAATCTTAACAACATATAGAGGACAAACAAACAGCATCTTCGATTCAGGAAATCTCTGCAAAATATTTAGTAAAAGATAATATAGTTCAAACATAAGACATGGACAGACGTGGACAAGTGCAGGGTGATGCATCTGGGGAGAGGAAACCCCCAGCACACGTACTGGCTGGGAAGCTCCCCTCTTGCTAGCACGGTGGAGGAACGGG
>JAGPOW010001918.1:34647188-34672074 GCA_030014935.1 Caiman crocodilus | reverse complement strand
GGGGTCCTGTGACGCCAGCACTTGTTTCCTGCCATTGGCAGGGGGTCAGACTAGATGGCCTGCTCTAGGCCCCTTCTGACCCTAGTTACTATGAAACTAAGAATTCTAGGTATTAAAAAAATATTAAACAGGTAGGAAGTCTATAAATGAATTTAAGAGCTGTGAAAAAGGAATACACAGAGCACAAGACAAGAAGTCTAGACAGGTCTACATGTGCATTAACATGCTTTAGTTAATGCATTGTACCAGCATTGTGAGGTACTGGGAAAATATGTTGTACCTCCATTGTGAGGTACTAGGAAAATAGGCTTTAGTCTATCTTCCTGCAAATTAATTAAAAAGCATGCTTTTTAAAGTGACACTGAATGCGCATTAGCCTATTTTAATGTGCATTAAGTAAAAAGCACATTTTAAGTATCACTTTAATGTACATCAAAATAGGCTAATGCACATTAAAGTGCACATGTTGATGCGCCCTCTATCCATAACTTGCCTAAACTGTATTTTTGAACAGTTTCTGAGATGAGGCAGTCCTAGAAAATATCCTTTTGTTTGTGAAGAGCAAGTAGCTTAAGTACTTAAGGCAACACTGATTAAACTATTTCACTGTTGTTTTGAAGACACTGTGCACTCCAGGGAAATCCTTTCTGCACAAGTGAATTTCAGCCCAGGAAAGTACAATTTTGCTACCTTCAAACAGCAAATTATCTTTCTGGGATCCATTTCTAACTATCTTGACTGGATAAAGAATTTGGCAGAGTACATCCATTAGCTCTACTTATAGGCAGGTTCCTGCTAAACTCTTTGAACCATTAAAATTTTCAGTGGAAGTGGTGTTCACTGAAGTTTTTTTTCCCCCTTGAGTATCTTAAGTGCACAAATATGCTGGTTCTCCAATTGATTCTTAAATAGCAGGTCATTAGGTAGGGTTTGCTATAGCCATTCCTTTTCAAACTTTTATAATGGCTAGAATCATAGCCATGCTTCACCATGTTCACTACAGGGTTAAGCCCTTGTTTTAGTTCTGTTCATCTGTCCATAGGGGTTATTTAGATTTTTTCCCCCTGATGATTCAGCTTTGTCTCCAAGCACTGGAAGATATTACAGTATGCCTAATTTTGAGTGAAGAAAGGCTCACTCAACTTTTTCAAAGGTTTTTGGGTACCTCAACATTTCATGACTACTCTCAGAGAACAGGAAACTTATTTTTAAATGTTTTAGCAAAATCCTTCCAGCTGTTTTTGAGTTTGGTCTGTTAAAAATAAATAAATACCAATTTTTTTCATAACTAGCACAAACTTTTCTCATTCTTCACTGTTTTGAAGTGTTCTACTCAAAAGTTTAGCAATTTTTCTCTACTTCAAGGTACGTTGTAAGGCACTTAGAATGAAAGGTGTTTTATGAATTAAAAGAAGACTGATGCTACATATATGCGACATGCTAAATTGGGACAGTTACTTTATTGGCACATACCATAGAAAATTGATTTTAGCCTAATGATATTGAATGACAATGACTTCAGCTAACTTAGGACAATATTAACAAAAAATTGCTTATGTAAGATCAAAAGTAATTAATTTTTAGGCAAGGACATCTTCAAAACTCTCCATATACCCTGGATACCTCAGATTTTGTATGTCCAATATGAGGCAACTAAATGTCTCAAACTGACCACCCAAAACCCAAGGCAATCAAAATTAACAATTTTGATGTAGATGGTAAGCAACAAAAAGTTAAATGGGAATTAAATGTATACTCTATTTCTTGGATTTTTTGTTTATTTTTAATTGCAGTTGTGACAGAATTAAGGGTTATATTTCCATGCATTCCCAGGAGGCCTTGTTCAATGGAGACTGTGTTCTGTTAGACATGATAAAGAGCAATTGGGCTGAAATTTACAGTCTGAGAGCAATTTTTATTTACAAAATGTAAAAGATAGCATTTTGTAGATTCTGGTTGTATAATCCAAGCTTAAAAATCAAGAAATACAGAAATAAAAATTAAAGCCCAGACCAAATATAGTCTCCTTTCATTTTATCATCTTTATTTATGTAATGCCAGCAATATGCTGGATGCCTTACAAAAAGGAAAGTAAAATCAGATGCTTGCGTCTAGAAACACATCACATTTTACCATATAAATTATCTACTAACATTTCTAAAATATTCTGGATAATTTGGATAAGTTTGTATACAGTGAATTATTATGATATTCAAACATCCTTCATTTTCCATTTGAGATATCAGAGATTTAACAGCCTGAATTCATCAATTCCTATATTTATGCCAATAAAGCTTTCATACTTAACAAGCAAATGTGTTTGTCTCCATGTTTGACACAGCACTACCATTAAATATTTCATGTCTGCCATATGCTTTAAAGAAAAGCTGTTTTGGAAATATCACAATGGTTTGTAAATATTGTATCGAAACTAATTCTCACTTTGCTTAGGAAAAGGGAAGCACATCCACCTTCCTGATTCCCTAATGCCACTGGGAGGTCAGAGGAGGAAAGGCTTTTCTCTAGGAAACTATTAATTCATCCCTCTTACAAGGAAAGCTTCTATCCAGGTTAAAATCAATACAGTACTGAATATAAACAAATGTATCTTTTAACCATTTTAAAAGGGGAGGCAGAACTGTTTCAATCTAACTATTGCATCTATATTGCGGTGAGCAAAATTTGGCCCACAGGCCTGATCCAGCCCACCAAGTGATTTCATCTGCCTGTGGGTACCCACCAATTAACTGTACCCCATCCTGCCCAAGCACTTCGCTTATACCCTCCTACGTGCAGAGGTTCCAGATGGGGCCACTCCTGCCACTGCTGCAGCCACCGGGGGACTTTCTTGGCCTCCCCAGCCTCCAGCAGCTCCTCTTCATGTCTCTACTGCAGCACTCACTCCAGGCATCAGGTAAGGAAGCTGAAGCTGTGCAGGAGAGTGGAGCATGGGGCTGGGGCTGGGGCTGACAGGAGCACAGAGCCCATGGCCCACACCCAGTGGGGTGGCAGAAGCATGGGGCTCAGGTGGGCAGAGTGTGGGTATGGGGAGGTGTGGAGTGTGAGAGAGAGTGGGGTATAGGCACCACCACAAAACCTGGTACATGTACAAAACATGTACAAAACACGGTACATAACCCACACTAGCAGCAGCAGCAGGCCCTCAGGGTGCTCTTGGCCTGCTCAGGCACAGCCACTGAGCGATGCATGGCTCCAGCCAGGTCTGGGAGCTGCATGTGGCAGCAAGGAATGGAGCCAGGTCAGCCCGCTTCTATCACAAGGGGCTCACGTGCAACTTCCAGGACCCATGTGCCATAGGGGGAAGCCGTGCACAATGGAACCAAGTGCCTTACCCACTCCCTGCCACCACATGCAACTCATGGGACTCTGCAGAGAACGCAGAGAGCGTGTCTCCCGACAGAATCCTATGAACTGCACATGGCAGCCAGGAGCAGGGAAACTAGCTGGCTCCATTGTGTGACGCTTTCCCTTGGTGATGTTCAAGTCCTGGGAGCTGCACATAACCTGTGGGGGCCCCACATGATAGAAATGAGCTGGCCTGGCTCTGCTCCTTGCCACCAGGTGCAGCTCCTGGAACTGGATAGAGCCACGTGCTGCCCGGTTGCTGTGCCTGCATGGACCACAAGCACCTGCAGAGCCAACTGCCTGCTATGGCTGCCACCAGCAGTGACCAGGGTTGTGTACCATGGAGGGGCACATAGCAGGGTCCCCATACCCCCCACCCTCCCTTGCAACCCATACACACACACCTTGCCCACACTCCCCAACAAGCCTCCCATATATATACACATCCACTCCCCCCCACACAGTTACACCTCCTCACAACCTTCCCCCCAACACATACCCTATGCCCCACCATACACATACACTCACCCCCCCAACCACACCCTACACACTCCCCTATACAATATAGAAGAGTAAGACTTTATTTTGAGCTATTATACAATCACCTCTATATACGCTATGCAAACATACATAAATCAGGACAAAAATATTTTTTTAAATAAAATTAAAATTGGTTATAGTAGATATTTGAATTTTAGTATATGATTTGTTTTTTTCCAGCTCCAAGATGGCAACCCCCCTCCCAAAAGAAGTACTTCTGGAGGTAAGGGGAAGGACTTCCAGTGGCAAAGGTCAGGGGTTAATGGGCAGGACTTCCAGTCCCAAGAACCAGGGGGAGGGCAACTGTCAAGGGGCAGGGCTACCATTGTGGCCCTTGACAGCTCACCAAAACTCATTAAGTGGCCCTCCAGCCAAAATAATTTCCCACCCCTGATCTATATGATACACATTAATAAGTTCACAAAATTATTCTAACTTTCACCCTGCATGAAAAATGATTAAAATTATGTGGTAGGGAAATGGGGGGGGTGATTAATCCCTAGATCTGAACAGGCCGGAGACAAAAGGGTTATGGAACCTTGTTCCCTTTTTTCTCTACTTCTTTCCATTCAAGAAAAATCTGAAAAGACAATGTAACAAATAAATGCTTTACTCGCACTGGTGAAGTACATGGACTCACGCTGTCAGTGTACACAGTGTAGTCGCCTTCTGTAAAAGTTGTACCAGGTAGCACATAAATGCTATATTCACACTTGCGCGCCGGCAGTTCCCTTTACAACAACTTCAAAACCAAACTTACAGGGAACTCGAGAGCTCTTCGCACATTTGAATGATGTATTCAACCGTGATGGAGGCATCCGGGGGAAAGGGATACCGGGGACGCAAGACCTCTGGTGAGGGTGATCAGGCCTCTCCAATGTTGTGTGGGTCCCCCCTTCTTTTTTGAGGGCTTTGCTTTTTATACTGCCCAAATAGCCAGTAGGATTAGGACCTTTTTGATGCGCTGAGTGGATTGCATGAGCTGGGGATTCTGCTGCATGCACTGATTGCGCGGCTATTAGGCTGCATCCGCCGCTTCCCCCACGCCGTGAGCATAACTTGCTCTCATGTCTGGCGTTTGGTCACCTTTTCTTTACCACACATTGCAGCAGTTTCGCTATGCTTGAATTGCTATAGGATCATGCAGACAAACCAGTTGTAGAACAACTCACACTGGTGTCCTTTGATATCTGTTCAATTGTTACTTTTGTCTATGCCGTCTATTATGGAGATCATCTTATATGAAAATATTTTCCTATGTACCAATTCTCCAGCTGCTAAATTTAAAAACTAATGAGATCCAACATAAACCTCTGAAAATACTGTAGCAAAAAAGGGGTATACAACATATGTATATACAGAAAAGAAGCATTAATATAAATACATTCTGGATAGATGTATATCCTAAATAAAATTTCTCATGAGAGTGGAAAGAGAATCAAAACTGTAAGACCAACATCTTAGGTATTAATAGTTTTATTATTTTTATTATTTATTGAAGGCTGTTTTAAAAGGCTGTCAGCACAGAACTGACATTCATGACATGTGGCCATCAGAGAACTGAAGCAGTTGTGACGTGTGTGGGCCTCTATACGTACATGATTCAGAGCAGACAGCTAGGCTACAGTATCAGGCTGATTTCACATAACAAGAAGCCTATGTTTGCATCTCAAGGGAGGTCCAATATCCTAGTTTTGAAATCTGTCAGGAACCAGATATATCAAGCTGAAGTGGCAAATGCATGACGTATTGCATGGATTGTTGTTAGAAACTTTAGATAAATTGCGTGAGAGACAGTAGTGTAAAAGAAAGAAAATAAGGCAGTATCCTACTGCTAAAGGTACGCATCCCCAGTTAAATGATATGTTTCACATAAACAAAAAGGATTCTGGTCTGATGCAGCTCTGAAGGCTTCAATGAAACAAAGTAATTTAAATAAAGATCTTTGATTAATATATTAAGATTATGTTTACCAACCATCCACAAATAGGCAATGTGACTGTAAGGAAGCTGGAGGGTAACTCTCCAAATTGAACTGAAAAATCTATTTACTACAAAAAAGACAAAGCTTCTTAGTTCATTTTGGCTATCATGCACCAGTTGGGTAATATACATTTAGGTACCTAATTCCCATTGGTGTCAAGGGCTGTACAGAGACAGTTTCTGACTCTAGATAGGAGAGTGTTCATGACAATGATAAAAAATAAGACTTTTCTGATAAATATTAATATTCTAACTATATCTGAAATATAGTAATGGTAGACAGTATCTTCACCTACATTTTAAATGCTTGTGACAATAGTATCTTTTTCTAACATAAATGTTTCATGTGTGAGGAACGTGCACAAAAGCAATCCAGCTCCCTACTCTTCTTCTTTATAGACTCTTTCTTCAAGAATCAGACTCTGAGTGGATGCAAAGTAACTCCACTTATCCTCTAATTCAGTTTTTCTGTAAATTCAGACCAGGTGAACTTGCCCATCATAGATACAGTTTGCATAATTCTGTATTGATTGTGAATTCAATTGTTCCCAGCTTGAGTCTATTTTTATTGTTATATAACAAAATATAATTGGTTTTATTCAATACTTTTTACACTTTGGAAAGCTCAGTGCAGTGACTTTCTCTACCTGACTGCTTTCTCAGCAGTCAGGTAATGGTTGTATCCATAAGTCCTGCTCGCCTGCCATCCTGCAGTTCCCAGGTTTATTTTGCTCACAGATGAAATATATAAGGATCAAATTCCTTTCTAACTTCAATATATTATTAAGAATAAAGCCTAAGTATCCCTCTAGGAAAATTCTGATTTATGCAGATGACTTCAGTTGCTTTGCTTCCTTTCTCTCTCATACGATTAAACTATAAACATGACTATAGCTGCTACAGTGATATAGCTGTTTATTTGGTAACTTTTAAAAATAGCATCATATATATATATATATATATATGTACACATGAATAAATGAATTCTGAATTTAATCTAAGAATATGGATTCCTCTCCATCACTTTAAATCTTTTTTTGAAGATTATTTAGTGCTTGTGATAAGTGCTAGACTGACAGCCCTGTAAACTGAATGTATCCATGATATCAACCAGCAAGGTCCCACATACTGCATAATTCTGCAGTAACAGAGTTCGTCATCGAATTCACCCCTTCCTGAAGAGTTGTGCTCAAGTATTAATCGTTTAAAAACTAAGATTTCTAAACCCCATGGACTCATGTGTCACCTTAGAACATAAACTGAGTTTATAAGTGAAAGAAAGCCTTCCTGGCTAAGTACGGTCAAAAAGTCCAAGACTTAATTGATTCAGTCTTTGCAAGTTAGTTTAAGCTGCACAGATTAAATTGAAACAGAAGTGAAATGCAGCCACATGCCTGCAGTGGCTCAGGCCAGAAGCCAGGGGGTGCTAGAGCATGGCTGTCTGGCTGTGTGTTCACTTCCTCTTCCTGCTACCTTCCAGGTCTCTGGGATTTACTGTCCAGAATTACAACAACAGAACTCTGCAGGGTTGCTGATCACTTCCTCTTCCTGCTTTCAGGTGCATCTGTGTGCCCGCCTCTGTTCTATCAGGCGCTCTCCTGAAGCCCTGGCCCTGACTAGTGATTTTTTCTGTCCTGGGCCTGGGGGTGGACCCCAAAGTCTACCCTGGCCGATGTCTGGGGTTCCCCTTATATCTCCTGCCACAACTTTGAATGGAACCTCAGTGGAGGGGCTCCCCCTTGAGGTAGCCTTCAGGGCTTTCACGCCATGTAGCGGACACTCATGGGGCTCCAACCTTCCCTACACCCTGGTCACCCACCACCTTTGATCGTGGGTCTTCTGGCCCTCTAGTGCCCCTGGTTCTTCTTGAACTCTATCCAGGTCTCCCACGGCTCTCTGGCCATGGGCCTCCAGTGGCCTTGGGCCTCAGCTCAAGTGTGTAGGCAATGCAGCCCTTTGTCCTAGCCTCGTCTATCCCTTGGCCCGCTCCCTATTTCACCCCCACTGTGACTCACCATGCGCTCCCCACCACCGTGACTACTGGATCAATGAAAACCAGCAGGCCAAGAGTTCCCCACAGGAATACACAGTACCTCGCAGTCTGTGGGCACTGTGTTTTCCTGGTGCCCCTGTACCCCTAAACCTAGTGGCTGGCCCCACTGGGGGCTGCTCCCTGTGTTCAGCTTCTTTCCCTATCAGCCGCCCAGCTGGCTTGCTGATCGGTTCTTCTATTGGCCAGCCAGTCGACTTCACTGCCAACTCCTCTGCTGGCTTGCCAATTGGTCCTGCTGTCGGCTTCTCTGCTGATGCTGGCTCCGCTGCTGGCTTCCCTGCCGGTGCCTCTGCCAGATCCTTCTCTGGCTCTTCTGCCGGCTTCTCTGCCAATGCCTCTGCTGGAGTCTTCACTGGCTCTGCTGCCGGTTCCTACGATGGTGCTGGCTCTGCTGCCAGCTTCTCTGCTGGTGCTGGCTCCACCCCAGCCTTTTCAGATGGACGGATGCTGCGGCTGCACCCTTCGGGTTGTTGGCTTCCCTGTGGAGCCTCTGTTTCCCTGCTTTCCTCCTGCACCCTCAGGGCAGCCTTTTATCTTCACCAGGTGGCGTCTCCCGCTGACGTCACCCAGCCCCAGCTAGATATGAGCATGGCTGACGAACCGCGCGGGCGGTTTTGCCACATGCATTTTCCCACGCCTTTCAGGCCCTGCAGGAAGTAAGTGGGGGCTTTCTTTCATTTTGGCCTGGGGTCCTCCTGTAACCCTGGCTCCCCTGGGACAGTCTGGGATTTGTAGTCCACCGTTGCAACCAGCAGTCAGTTTGAGCTGGGGAAGGGGTGTTCAAACCTCCTCCCTGACTCCAGATCCCAGCCAGGGTTTGCCTGGGGAGGTCAGCCCCCCATCCCACCCCACTCCCTGCTGTAGATTGGGCTATATCCCAAACCAGGCTTGTCTCCCCCACTTGTCAGCCAGTCCTCACTGCTCCAGTTAGGGAGAAGAGGGGTGGGGCCACCCCTGCTCTCTGAAGCAGATGGCATAGCCCAGTCCAGGACTGGAAAGCATGCTGGGATGCAGTTTCATAAACCAGTTTGACCCAAATCAGTTAAGTCTGATGCTACGTTCAGACTTTAAGATAAACACCAGGTTTGTCTTAAACTGGTTTCAGCCATTTTGAGCTTCTATTCTATTACAGGTTTAAACCAGCTTCTGATCACTTAAACCAGTATATGTGTAACTTTTATCCATAGCTCCTGAGTCTGCAAGTCAGCCTGAAACAGGACAGCTAAAGGGTAAGGCCTGCCCCAGTCATCTCAATGGGTTATCCAGATAGGAACCAAAAAATAAGCTTGAATACCAACATCAGTATCTATTTCTCTGCTGATAATTGTAACAGAAACCTCCAACTCAACTTCTTAACCTACAATCCAAACTGCCTACTTGATGCAGAAATTAAGAATTTATCACAGGGGATAAATAAATAAATATTCCAAGGGATAATATACAGGTTGTATAATTCATTTTCATATTTTATAAATTCCAACCTTTCATTTTAATTCACATGACATTGCTATCAAAAATCAGTCTCCTCTGTAACACCACTGTGCCCACCTGGTCTTGAGAATGCATTCAAGTGTGGTCTTGCCATGTGCGCCAGGTGTTGGCCACTGTGGGTTTCAGCAACCTCTGAATGAACCCACAATCACCATGGGGAAAGCCCAGGGACTCTCCTGTTATGACTTTGATGATATCTTCAGTGGGCCCTCAGATTGGCTGCAACTTTCAGTGGGTATCCTTGGGGCTCCACCTTCCCTACACCCCAACCATGCACAAGCCTCTAGGATGGCCCATTGGTGTCAGCACAGCTTGCTCTCTGGTGTCGGCTCTTCCCACTTCTCTTGGGAGGGAGATGACAGGTTTGTCTCAGCCTCTAAGTTTCTGGGACATCTTGACTTGCTCTGGCCTCCTGTTAGACCTTTCATTAAGCCTGGCTGTTGGCCATGGCTCTTTGGCCACTCCTACCTTTGGAGTGCTGCTTATGCCCCTGCCCTTACCTCAGGGCCTTGTGGGGGCTGGTCCCCATCAGAAAGGAAAAACAAAAGAAAAACAATAAAAGGATTTCAACAGCAGTCCAGGGTACAGTCCTGACCCCTCCCCCACTCATGGATACGTTGTTTTACAGTCCTCATCATTCCCCAACACCAGTTAAGGTCCTCTCCCCTGCTGCAGACCCCTCCTGATGCTCCAGCTCCCCATCCCACACTGAACACCAGCATTGTGCGTGTCTGACATCCGGGAATTACGTTACCCGCCCGTGCTGGCTCAAGCTGGAAATAAGCATGGCTCACAAACTGTGGCTGTTTTGTGCTGGCATGACTTGTCCACCTCCTATCCTCCTGCAACAGGTAAATTTGCCCTGGTTTCAGGGCTTTTTGTGTAGGGGAAGGCTGTTCCTATCCCGAGTCCCACTGTGGGAGGGGTCCTCTATCTCCCAGTGGTTGTCCCCTTGGGACAACCTCCTGGAATACAGAGAACTTGAAATAGAATATAGGGCCTTAAATATAAACACAACAGCAATCCATGCTTACATTCACAGCTTTACAGGTGTACCACAAGCTTTACAGGTGTACCACAAGGGAGTGCGGGGAGTGGTGGGGGGAATGATGCCCAGCCACCACCATGCTGCCATTGCTGCCTGGCAGCCAGCTGCACAGCTCTGGGAAGAGCTCTGTGGTGGCAGCAGGTGGTTTTGGAGGCAGCAGCCATCACCATCATCACAGGCCTCCAGGTAAGCAGCAGCCTGAATTGATTCAATCTTTGCAGGTTAGTCTAACCTTGCTAGGCTGAACCAGTTTGTAACGATACAAACATTCCCTCTGGACTGAGAAAATGCAGTCACATGCCTGTAGTAGCTTAGGCTAGAAGCCAGGGGATGCACTAGAGCAGTCTCTCTTTCCCTTTCACAGTGCTGAGCTGAGGGGGGTGGGGAGGAGGTGGCACTGCCAGGCCCTAGATAGAGGCTCTGATTAGGGATGGGCTCCCCCTCTCTCTTGCTGCTCCTGACCAGCCCAGCAGGGAGTTGATAACAGAACATTTAGCACCCCATCAAGAAAACAAAAGCCTTTCTCATTAGTTCAAGCTCTTCTTAAATAACTTTTTCCAAGGAAGGAAGGAGGGACTTTACCAGTTGACCTGTTGATTAGGTCCAAAAAGCACTAAGCAGACACTGTTCTGTCTGCCTTTGTTCTGTCTGCCTTACACAGATACCTCTCAGCATTAGCTAGCCTACCACATGCTGCCTACGATCTATGCTGTGGGAGAGGGGAGGATGGAATCCCTGTTTCTATTCACCAAGACCCCCCAGGGGAGGACAAGAAATAATGGGCACAAGTTGATTGAGGATCACTTCAGGCTAGAAATAAGAAAAACTACTTTACAAGTCGAGTGCTAAGGGTTTGAAACAGGCTCCTCCCAGAAATGGTACAGTCATCCACCCTAGCAATCTTCAAAAAACATCTTGACATTCATCTTGCTGGGATCATCTGATCCCAGCAGTCTTTCATGCCCATGTGCAGGGGGGCTGGACCCAATTATCTTTAAGCTCCCTTCCAGCCCCTAACAACTATGAAACTATGACCAAGGCATACTGAAGTCTTTTCTCACAGATTGCAGGATTCTATGAAAAGTGCTGAAATGGTTAAACATTTTTCAAGGACACTTCCAGAAAATAGTGGCAAGTAATTGTTATTTCCAAGCCACTCACCTGTAGTTCCATACAGCTCTGTCCTCTCATATTTTTAACAGCTTTATACTATTAGAATAGGATAAAATGGAAATACCTTTTTAATCTAGCTATCCTCATGACCTCCCTCTATGTTTAGGAATCCTGGCTGTTTTTAGATCTTGAGCTCAGCCTGCAACCTTTGGGTTCTTTCCTAGGGCTTGTTACTTCTAGATTCTAAGATAGCTACAACTATGGAAAATCCTTCTATCCTAAACCCAATGGAACAAGACCATACCTATTTCAGAGGGATGAGTTGGCCAGAATGATCCATACCTTTCTTATCTTTCTGGAATGCATTCCATCTACACAACAATTGAACACACCTTTAAAGTTTAAATTCACTCAGAATATAACAGCATAATCTCTTTAGCAACACATGCTGCCTACGACTTATCACTCCATTGTTTCAGGTATTATTAAATAATAGCTGCTTATAAAGTAGTAGGCTAGAAGGTCTTAATTCTAAACTTCAATAGAATGAAGCCAATGGAGCTACCAATTGGAGCCCAGGGGATTCATCTACCAAATAAAGCCCAGGGGCCTCCCATCTCTGTGCATACCCTGGTGGAGGCCTTGGGAGGCCACATGCCCCCTGTTCTGTGCATGGAGCAGAGGTGGATGCTGCATGCTGGGCTTTGTGCCCTGCTGCCTTGAGAGCTGTGCAATGCCATGTGCATCCTGCTATGGGGCTGGCAGGCAACATGGCAAAGCCCAGCAGCAGCAGGCACATGGTGTCACACTGCTCCCAGGGTAGCTTCAAGTGGCACACAGAGCCCAGCAACAGTGACAGCCACCTCTGCCCCACACACAGATCAGGGGGGCATGTGTCTTGCAGGCCTCCACTAGGGTGCGTACAGCAGTCCCCTGGTGCCTCTGGAAAAGCAGGCTGGGCTCTGATTATCCCACCACCTGGCCCAG
This sequence comes from Caiman crocodilus, assembly GCA_030014935.1. NCBI lineage: Eukaryota > Metazoa > Chordata > Crocodylia > Alligatoridae > Caiman > Caiman crocodilus. The sequence continues at coordinate 34,659,493 of JAGPOW010001918.1, read as the reverse complement.
CCAGGGCCCTATTCACCAGCTCCTGCCCCTGCCTCTGCCCCACTCCCTCCCTCACTATGAGGGCCTCAGTCTTCCCCCCAATGCCTCTTCCCCTTCAGAATAGACTGGTATTTTCCTGCCATGCTGCTAGTGATCCAAATGTCAGGCTGCAATTCTGGCTGTGTGACTGCCTCTCCCATTCCTGCTGCTGCTGCCCAGAGCCTTCCTATTCATGTCTGTTTATTTCAGACATTCTGTAGAAATAATGGTCTGTGATCACATACTTAAATATTGTAGAATAATACATAAGCACAAAGAATAAAGTTAGGGTTGTAAGAATAATTTTAACTGTGGCATCTACCAACTTTTGAGACATTGCAACCTATGCATTATAGAAATCCCAGCCCTTCAAACCATTCAGCATATGCTAATTTACTCTTCTGAGTAGTCTTCCAGTCCTCAATGTACATATTTTCTTTAAAAATCTCACAGAGCTAAAGATTTTCTAATAGTATCTAAGCTAATGGCTTTCACCAGTCTTACCACTAGTGGCCCAGGTATTCCTGTATAAAAACACACCCTCTTCATGACATTGCATAGTAGTTAAGCAGTTAAGGTGCCTTGCTAGAACTTTAGAAGTAATAATGCAAGCCTTGTTCCAAATAGTGTCCTTTCCATTCACCACATTCCCTTCACTCCCAGTAACCTCAGTTGTAAGTGGGTATCTGGTCATAGAGAGGGGTTGACAGCCCCCAAACATGCCCCAGACAGACCTGCCCTGGGGTAGAGATGATTAACCACTTGCTCTGGAACTGTGCATATTCCTGAGAGGTTTCAGGGAAAGTGAGCAGGCTCCTCCAGTTGGTGATAGGGGTAATAAACCTGGCTAGGGAGGCCGTGCTGTATGGCCACCTGATTAAAAAGCAAGGGACTCCAACCATCGCTTTCACCAATTTGTTTCCTGCTTCAAAATAATCCTGTGAAAAACCCAGAACTTGCTGCTATACAAGTATGAAAGCCTCTCAGTACAGGATGGCTTAAAACTGGAGGGTAAGCAAACTTGCAACTGTACTTCTGAAGAATGGAAGATGAAGTGGGAAGAGAAGCAGAAAAGAGGAAGAAATGTCACATGGTGTTTCAAGACACAATCACAATAGCTGAAGACCTGCAGCACTGTGAATGAGGCTGGGAAAGAAAAGGGGAGAGTTTGGTTTTGGACTGAAGTGGGAGAAGTGGTAGGTGTGGGTTTGGGGATTGTGTGGGGGAGATGGGGAACACAGGGGATGTTGAATTGTACAACGAAATAACTATATTTATATATGTGACTTTAGTTTTTTATTAAAAATAAAAAGCTGTAAGAGGGTATCTGGTTGTTTGGGATTGAGTCAAAGGCACCTAGACATGAAATTAGCCACATTGTCCTCTTGTGTACTATTGGCTTAGAAACTGGTATGCATTAACTATGCCAGCCCCAACTTATGTTCAGGTGGAGCTCTGACCTTTCCCCTAGTTTTCATTTGTATATACATAACTAAATAGCTACATCTGTAATGTCAATTTACATTTATTTGTTGACCATGCACAATCAAGGGCCTTGAAGACTTCTCTTCCTGCAGAGGTTGCTTCACTGATCTGTTTCAAAAACTTGCATAATTAAGCAGACAATAGCCATTAACTTGTGCGCCCACCTCTGCTCTACCAGGCGTTCTCGTGTGGCCTTAGCCTGGACTATCAATCTTGCCTGTCCCGGGCTTGTGAGTGTACCTCAAAGGCTACCCTGGCTGACTTCTGGGGAATCCCCTTAACTCGCCTGCCACGACTTCGAATGGAACCTCAGCGGAGGGGTTCCCCTTCAAGGCAGCCTCCAGTGTTGTCACGCCTCTCAGCAGGCACTCATGGGGCTCTGATCTCCCCTACACCCTGGCCACTTGCCACCTTGGGTTCCAGGTCTTCTGGCCCTCTGGTGTCCCTGGTCCCACTCGGCTTCTTCCCCAGACTCCTGTGGTCCTTCAGCCAGGAGTTCCAGTGTCCACAGATCACGGCTCGAGCATGAAGGTTTCGAGGCCCTTGGACCTAGATCCGACTAACCCATATCCTTAGTGCCCTACTCCAATCACCCTGTGACGTCTCGTGCGATCCCCACCACCGTGACGGCCAACGTAATGCGGCCAGTGGACCTGGAAGCCACAAAGGGATAAGGAGTTGCCTTTAACCTATGGGCCCAGTGTTTTCCCTGTGCCTAGGTGCCCCAGCCCCAGTTGCTTGCCCCTCTTGGGTATGGCGTCCCAGACGATTGTTCTTGGTATGTTGAGGGCCTGTCTGCCACTCAACCGTCCCTGCTTGGGGGTCTTCTGCCGCAATCCACGGCTATCTCTATTGGGGTTCCCGTTGGTACAGCCCTTGTTATCTCCTTTCTGGGGCTTCCCTGCCAGCTTGCCAATTGGTGCCAATGCCAGTTCTGAAACCAGCTTCACTGCCTCTGCCTCCATTGGCCTCGCTGCCGGTGCTGCTGCCGGCTCCATGGCCAGTGCCTCCACCATCTCTCCTGCTGGCTCCGCTGCCTGTGCCTCCACCGGTTCCGCTGTCAGCTCCTCTGCCGACCTCACTGTTGGCTGTGCTGCCAGCGCCTCTGCTGGCTCCGGTGTTGGCCTCTCTGCCAACCTTGCTGTTGACTCTGCTGCCGGCACCTCCACCATCTCCACTGTCAGCTCCTCTGCCGACCTCGCTGTCGGCTCTGCTGCTGATGCCTCCCCCGGCTCCCCTACCAGCTTCTCTGCCAACCTCACTGTCAGCTCTGCTGCTGGCACCTCCACCGGCTTCACTGCTGGCTTCACTGTCGGTGCCTCTGCAGGCTCTGCCCCCACCATCCTGAGCTGCCCAACGCGGCGGCTGTGCTTCTCAGGGTGTGGGCTTCCCTGCCAAACCTCAACTCACCAGCCACCCTCCTGTGCCTCCGGGGCTGCCTTTTGTTTCCACCAGGTGGTGTCTCCAGCTGAAGTCACCCCCCGTTCTGAATATGAACGTGGCTGACGAGCTGCATGGGCAAGTTCCTTACTCCTTTCGGCCCCTGCAGAGGGTAAGTTGGGGCTGCATTCTATTTTGTGTTGGGGTTCTTCTGCAACCCCGGCACCCCTGGGACAATTTGCATACAGGCTGTATATGTCAACTGCTTTATATGTCAAAGCAGATCGGCTTAATCTATAAGTGAATTCAATAATGTTATGCTGAATTGCCATCTAGAAAGCTTATGATTAGAGGTCAACATATCTGGCTCTTGATTTGATATCAGCATCTGACCTTTCTTTGACCCTATTCCCTCCAGATTTTCTAAGTGAGTAGTGCTAAGGATATTCTTTAGTGTCAGCTTGCTGACTTTTGCTATGGGATAACAAATTTTGTGTAACTTCACTTTTATTAATGTAAATCCAGGACCTGTTATTTTACTCAGATTGTATTTAATGTCCTGGTTTAAAAATGTACTCATTACATATGAATGGGAGAAAATGGGAATATAAACTTTTGTTTTCCCTTTTCAAAATAATCATACTGTTCCATATATAAGCCAACATGACCTTCCCATGCAATTAAGTGATTTTCATAATAGAATCGGTCACTAAGATGTATTAGCCTTTAATGTAGCAATGTGAAACTGAAACAGCAGAAAAGTTTGCTTATGTCATATAGGAAATCATTTCCCACTGCTTGAAAATCACTACTTTGCTGACTTTTATAGCCTCCCCCAGTTTACTAATTTTCCTACATTTGGTAGGTCAGTGTCCTATTTCTGTTGTTGATAGGTTGAGAAACTTCTTTATGTCCTTGAGTGGGGCAGTCCAAACCTGCCAAAAACGAGGACAAAGTTGACTGAGATTCTGTATCTTTCTATGCGTGGGAAAAAAGAAGAGAATAGGGCTGCCAACTTGGGTTTTCATTTGCATCAGAAAAATAATCCTTTCACTAGAAATGGTTACTAATCTTAAATGGTCATTTATACTTCATACCAATTAAAGTCAGTGAAACAACTCAGTTTTCTTTATAACAGCATACATTTAAAAAAAATGAAGAACTATGTAAGGAAGTTAGTTATAACAAAGTACTGATTATTGCATTGCTTATAAGAACCTCAAAGGCAGGCAATGGATAATTCAAACCATCACAAATCTTAAGAACAATTTTTTGTATCAAGAGTTAGTGCATGCATTTCTCATCACAACAAACAATATTGTATTGCAAGCACCCAGCCTGCCTCTCTAAGAAGTCAAGCTGTTATAAACCTGAATTTTCCTGTGATACAGTGCAATTTGAGGTGTCCTCATTAGTGAAAAGGTAGAACAGAGTCAGTGACATAGTAAATCTTTCCCCTGGTGAACTATTATGATTTTATAATGCACAAAATGCCATTAATCATTTATGGTTACTTTGAACAGAAACCAAAAGTGTTGTAATGTGAGCCTACTTAACCTGTTCTCCAAAATTCAGCAAAAAATAGCAGACACAAGAACAAATAAAAATAAGCCAAAAATATGATACTAAAAGGGAGGAAAAAAGCTTAAACCACTTTTTCACTTTAGGAGTATTGTCAAGAATTAAAAAAAGTCTGTTTTCAATTACCACTAAAAAGTCACCTTTAATGGAAATAATTCTGGGTTGATATCTTACAATATTAATAATCCTTGGTACTCCATGAAATCAATGATAAAATTCCTATTGACTTCAGCAAGGCCAGAATCAGACCGACACTGCACAATTTTTTAGTTCTACTCCACACTCATAAAAATAAGCCACATCCAACTGTTTTGTACCCAAAGCATAATTCCCATTGCTGTAAAATCTGCACTCTCACAATCTTCATGTATGTAGCCACAGGAGGCTGGGATACATCTTACCTCCATTTTATAGATGGAAAACCGGGGCGTGGGCAGTCAACAGCAGAGCAAAGAACTAAATTTTATGCAAAGCTGGTGTACTAATTGCTGAGGCATTCTTTCTCTGTGGGAGCTAGCTACTTCGGCCCGGTAGCACATCACACCTGGCAAAGTATCAGCACAAAATGGCACCAAATAATAAATCACATAAAATACATGAGAAATATTACAAAATAGAATGTAATCATTTTACAGCTTGGAATACAACTAAAAACATCCTCTGATTAAATATTTATGGCCCAATCCTGCAAATGCTTATGTACATTACTTTCCCCCTGTGAGACGTCCCATGGGGGGATGGGGGTTGAGGTGAAATTCATTCCTCTGCAGAAGATTAGCATGCAAGTCCTACTTCGGCTCTCAAAACAGAGCTTAAATGAGACTTGTGATGCATAAATCTTGTATTGCCTTCTGCAAAGTGTTTATTTAATCCATATTTCATATCCATTTTTGCTAGATTTTATGACTCTACCACTGTCTAACTGGCTCTCTGAACCAGCTACCTTATGTGTTAGAAGCAAATTTTTCATCTAAGATGAAGAGAAAGTAAAGATTATGGTTGAATTTCCTGCTGTCACTGTGTTGTATTCAATAACCATATCATTAGTGCAAGCCTTTTGTAAGCATTTGCAACTGGGTACACACAAAACACATGTTTCCCATGCTCTGGTTGGCACATGTCGCAGTTTAATTTCAGTTCTGTGAAAATTTCATACTTTTTGCCATTATGAGTCCCCACAGCCCAGATTAATACTGGACCCAGCTGTCCTTTATAATTACATTTTAATGACTTAAGGCGGCTGTTTGCATTTTGGCAACTTGTTTAATAGTGATGACATTTAGATTGTCACAACTAGGCTTCAAAGTTATCAATTTATTTAGATGATCTGGGACTTCACACCTTCAGTGGTGCTATTGTTTGGCTGCAAACTCAATAAACCATCAGTGAAATGATTTATATAATGAAGGTTATCTTCATAGGGATATGCCTTAGTTATTTCAGTTGTGAACTGGATTAACTTTCACAAATTGAAAAGGCTATGTTTATTTATTATGTATTACTTTAGATTTATACATACTTTAAAAGCTCACATATGTAATTGCACATTTTCTCTTTTCTTCCTTTCAGTATACTGATATTTTGATCTTTCTTTTCCAGTTTTCATCTCTTTTTTTCCATAAATAAACCTTGGATTTTCAGGAACAAGTACTATTCACTCAGAGGGCTATTTCCCACAGTACACACTCAGAACTATGGGTGGAAATTAAATGCATGTATCAGGTAGCTCTTATATTCCACATACCATGTATTTTGCCAAAAAAATTAGTTTATCTGTATTCACCCAAGTCTATTTAATTTGAAAAGCATTGACATCCACCCAAGTTTACTCATTATAAAAGCATTATAGGTCCTTTTCTGCAGTGCCATAACCTACCCAGTTGTCTACTTTTGCATTTAACTGCTATTTCCAAAGTCTAGTACTTTGCATTTATCCTTGCTGAATGTTATCCTATTTATTTTAGACCATTTTTCCAATATATCAGTTATTCTGAACGCTAAGCCTGTCCTTTAAATGCCTACAACCCCATCTAGCTGATGTTATTTGCAAATATTCTAAGTATACATTTAATTCATTTTCTGAGTCATTCATGAAGTTACTAATCAGCATGGACTCAGAACAGGCCTCTGGAGAATCTCACTTGATATCTTCTCCAAGTATGACACTGAACCATTGATGACTCCTCTTTAAGCCTGATTATCTGAACAGTGATGCATCAATATTATAGAAATTTTACCCGCCCCTGGTCTAATGACAAGTGACTTGAATTTAACAAGGGGTGCCTTGAGTTGGAAAAGATTGAGTACCACTGGTCAAGGTCAAATTCAGGCAGCCTACCTTTAGAATAATTCATCTCAAAGAAAAATCATTTCAAGCAGAGGCTTGTTCTGTTAAATCCCCCAGAGTGCCAACACTATAGCTCTTGGGCAAAATCCAGTGTGAATTTATCTAAAGAACAGGCCAATACTCATTAATCAAGACTAGGCCTGGCTAAAGTCTCTAAAAGTGACTTCCCAGAATGCTGAGTCACCTTGCTGTAATTGATCAATATACTTTGTGTTGCCAAAAGTTTAAAGGCTGCCAGGGACCATTATTTTGCAGTAGGAAAGCTAGGTATATAGTAGGTAAGAAAAGTACTTAAATACAAAAGCATTTCCCATGCTCGGTGGGAAAGACCCTCAAAAATCAGTGGAGATCATGGGAGATTCGTTTAGGGTTAATGCTGTCTATGCAGACATGTGAACACTGCCTCTGTTCCCTCACCAGTTCTTACCTGTGCCACCCTATGCCCTCAGCCATGGACCGTCCTTATCCCAGAATTCTGTATGAATTGTGTAATACAGCTTTATGTCCTATTTTCTAAGGAACTTCATAGGAAGGAACTTCTACAGCTTCATTTCTACCCATTCTGAACTGCTCAATTCTCCATGCCATCATTCATTCAGTATTCCTTCCTCTTCTTTGATTCTTGACCCTGAAAAGTGCTCTTTCCATGGAGACATAGGAATTAGCACTACCAAAGAGATTTCATTTCTCATCTGTGCAGCATATGGGAGAGCCACATGAAGAGATATTCCACTTGGAGATCTGGAAAGGAAAAACCTAGCTTTCTACATCTGTTTTAAAGGAATTAAAGTAGCTAAAACTATTAAAATGGATAGAATTGAAGAAGCCTTTACTTTATTTGCTAAGACTTATGAAGCAGCAAACCTTAAAAATAAGTATTTCTAAGATTCAGTTTTAAACAACTAAGCATATTCCTTTTAATGGATGTAAATTGGTTGATTCTTCAATCTGCCTTATAGGCCTTTATGATGCTCCACGTAAGCAGAAAGCTAACTTGTGCAGTACTGAGGCTGTAGGTTATAATCTCCTCGGAGAAATGGCAGTGCCAATTAATGTTGTGCTGTGCCAAGCACATTATTGACTCTTAATCAATAATAATATTACCCCTTTTGACTTGATCACCCAGCCAAACTTCAGAGTCTTTGATACAATTATGCATACTTACAAGAATGTCTAAAAATCCTGAAAGCTCAATTATGCATTCCTGATGTTTCCTTAATAGGCATAAAGCTTCTTCCCTCTTTGCTACTGATGAACGGTGTGGTGGTTATTTAATAATTTACTGTTTCCAAGTATCTATTGTGCCCTTGAACATTACATTATAGTGTTTATCTTTATGGACTGAGAGAGTTAACTTCTCAGTCCTAACTGCAACATCTTTTAGGCTGTTTTGCTATCCTTCATTTAAGTGTACAGCTACTCCTTGCTTAATTTTATAGTTACTTTCTTGAAAAATGCGACTTTAAGCTAAATGATGTTAAGCAAATCCAATTTCCCCATAAGAATTAATGTAAATAGTGGGGGGTTAGGTTCCAGGGAAATTTTTTTTGCCAGACAAAAGACATATATATATATATATACATATATATACACACACACACACACACACAATAAGTTTTAAATAATTTTAAAAAAATAATTTAATACAGGGATACATTTTAAATCACTTATACAATCAAAATGAGTTAGAAAAGTTAAGGAATACTTGTACAAACAACATAGATAACAATGGCTGCCACACTGAAGCAGGAGTGTCACTTGGCTTACGTCACAAGGTAGTTACCAACTACCAGGTGGCAGCCAAGCAGTGTTATAACCAGACACTGCATGATGTTGAACAAGTATGTTCTCCAATAGATCAGCAACGTAATAACAAAACAAAGTTAACCAGGATGATGTTAAGTGAGGAGTTACTGTATAGTAGCATATTCATAGAAATCCAATAGGACTTTTAGGAGCTCCCCTTCATCTCTGTCCTTTCTTTAACTTCTCTCTAGTCTAACATTTACCAGATCCATTGGTTCACATTTGTAACCCTGGTGTGGCAGTGCACTTGTAGTACCTGCCACTTTAAGGGCTGAGTCAGGCGGCCAGCGGGGATGGCTGTGCTCCTTTGCTCGCCTGCCAGAGCAGGGACAGGCAGGGGCAGGGGTCTGGTCAGATGTTGGCCCTGGAAGGGAGCAGAGAAGTAGTTTATTTTCCCCCCTCCCTCCCCTGTCCCACCAGTATGGATCTTCACTTCTTAGTGCTGGCTGCTCCAGTGGTGCGGGCATGGCCAGCCCTGGCAGTAGCCTTGGCTGAACTGGCCAAAGAGAGGTTTAGTTCTCAGGAGGAACCCTTGCTAGATCTGCTGGGCACCCCCGACCCTTGCTGTTGCAGTGGCAGGGCCAGGCACAGCCAAACACTGAGCATGGCCCCCTGAGGCAGAGGGGACAGGGACAGGGCTTATTCCCACCTTTGCCCCCACTACCCCTAAGGGACTGCAGTTGGGTCTGCTCACCCTGACAGCCACTGCCACTGCTCACTCCCTGCTTTGGGCAAGTGGCAGAATAAGCCCCCTTAACTGAATGCTGGAGGGAGAAGGAATAACTGCCCCCTGCACTGCCTTCTCACCTAAGGGGCCCTGCTAGCCAGGCCCCTGCCCCACTGCTGCAGTGGCACAGGGGCAGATCCTTTGATGGGGGTAGAACCCCTTGTTGGGAAGCAGGAGCCACTTCCCAGTGGGGGGCTGAGCTGTGGGGTAGGCAAAGCCTGCAGCAGACTGCTCACAGCATCATTGGGTTCAGAGGGGGCCAGAGCCCTCCAAGCCGCCCCCCTCTTCCCCCAGGAAGAGGCTTATGCTCCAGGTAACCATGACAAGGGCTGCTACTCCCATCATGGTTGCTGCCCTGTTCCTGCTCCAGTGGCAGAGCAGGGGTGGAGCCAGATGCCAGCCAGCAGGGCCCCTTAGGTGAGAGGCAAGAAACAGGGTTATTCCCTGCTCTTCCCCCAGGGGATCGAGCAGGGTCTGCCTGCCTCAAGCACCGCCACTGCTGCTTGCTCTGTGCCCAGGGCAAGCAGTGGAATAAGTCCCCTCCTGCCCCTCCTGCCAGCATCCCTTTCCTCCAGCGTCTCGTGCAGGGGAACAGGAAGGGGCTTATCTTTCCACTTGCCCCAGGCACAGAGTGAGCAGTGGTGGCAGTTCAGGTGGGCAGACTCTGCTGTGGTCTCCTGGGGGCAGAGGAGGAATAACCTCACTCCCTGCCCCGCACCTGCCCCGCACCTAAGGGGCCTTGCCAGCCAGCATCTAGCCCCACCCCCACCCAACTGCTGAAGTGGCAAGGAGGGAGAAAACATGACGGGCGCAGTAGCCCCTGACATGGTTTCCCAGAACACGAGCACCTTCCTGGCAGGAGGGGGCTACATGGCAGGGCAGGGAAAGCTGCTATGGACTGTGTGTGGCAGCAATGACACTGGGGGGGCTTGGTCCCCTCAAAGCCCTAGTACTGTCATGCACAGTCTGCTGCAGCTCTGCCCACCCCACACAGTGACCTCTTCCCATGAGGGAAATACCCACCCCACAGTATGCCCCCTCACCCACACCGGGCAGGGGCTTGTGTTCCCTGACACCATGACAGGGGGTGCTGTCCCCATCAAGAGCTCTGTCCCCTTGCTGCTGCAGGGTATGGCCAGATGCCAGCCAGTAGAGTCCTTTAGTCAAGGGGCCAGGGAGGGGGCTTACTTGCCCCCTTCATCCAGCAGAGATGGAAGGAGGGGGTTTATGCCAGCACTTGCCCATGCAGGGAGTGAATGGTGGCAACAGCAGTCAGGGTGGGAAGACCCAACTGTTGTCCTCCAGGGGAAGTGGAGGTAGAGGGGGGAAACCCTTTCTCCCTCCCCCCTCTGCTTCAGGGGGCTATGCCAGTCAGTATTTGGCTGTGCCAGCCTGCCACTGCATCAGCAAAGGGGAAGTGTCCAGCACAGCCAGCTTAGGTCCCTGATGGTGGGACAGGGAGGAGGGAATTAAGCCCCTCTCTGGCCCAGCCAAGGCTACTGCCCAGGCTAGCCACACCCACACCAGCACAGCTTCCCTACAGCCAAGCCTTCTCTAGTGCTCCGTGACTCACGGCCTGAGCAACTGCAGGCATGTCCTGGCATTTCCTCAGTCCAGAGGGCATGTCTGTGTACTTGCAAACTGGTTCAACCTAGGCAGGTTAGACTAACCTGCAAAGATTGAATCATTTCGAGTTTAGACTTTTTAAATGTCTGTCCCTAGCCTAAGGGCAAATTACAGGAGAGCCTCGCCATTCATGAAGGATACATTCAGGAGATCCCTGTGAATGGTGAAATTAATGAATACTGATGGGGCCCCCGTCAGATTGATGTGGCTCCCTGTTAGGCTCCACAGCTGTCCCCTTCTCTCCTGCAGCAACTAGGGACTGACCCCTTCCCCCGAGCACCACCGCCGTGGCTTTGAGTACTGCCGTGGCTGCCTCCAGAGTCAGCAACGGAGAAAATGCCACCACCGTCACTTCTCTCCCCATCCCCAGAGCTCCCCTACCACACCCAGGGACTGACCCCTTCCCCCCAAGTGCCACCCCAGCTGCCTCCAGGGAGAAGATGCCACCACTGCCTCCCTCCACATCCCTGCCACTTACCCTCCCCCATGAATATTTGAATTCACAAACCCGGAGTTTGCAAATAGCAAGGGTTTCCTGTATACAAAAGTTCCAAGGTGAGATCAGTCTAAAAATGGTCAATCTGATCTAAATTAACCCTACCACTGAGGTGATCTAACTTAGATTGGGTTGTTCATTTTTACTTCAATGTAATTTTCCCAAAGTTCTCAGTGCAGCCTCAGTTTCCTGAAGTGTCTTTGGCTTCCTTCTACTTATTTTGACCTGTCCAAATCCAGCTGGGCATTTATAAACTGATGCATTGCTGGTTTATCCTTGAAATCTTCACAGGTATCAGGGTATGCCAGAAAAAGACTGCATAGGTCCTCTGCCAATTCAGGTGGTGTTTCCTCCTTCTTTCTTCCTAGCTCTTTGCTGTACTCTAGCCAGCTCAGACTGATTACTGGCTGCAAACCACTGTCACAGGCTAGCTCCAGTTCTGGATAACCTTTTCCCTGACCCTTATTTTCTTGGAGTAAAGTCTATATAAAACCATCTGGCCTGAGCCAATTAAATTGCTTGCTAGAAAACCTCCTTTTTTGTCCATCCTCCCTGCTATGCTTTTGGGCATTGATGTTTAATGTTTGAGTACTGTGTCCAGTTCTGGGCGCCGCACTTCAAGAGGGATGTGGACGGCCTCGAGAGGCTCCAGAGGAGAGCCACTAGATTGATATGTGGGCAGCAAGATAGGCCTTATGAGGAACGTCTGAGGGACCTGAACCTGTTCAGCCTCAGTAAATGGAGGCTGAGGGGGGGACCTGGTGGCTGCCTACAAGCTGCTGAGGGGTGATCAGCAGGAAATAGGGCAGGCTCTTTTTTCCCGGGCACCACCAGGGGTA